>KB669836.1:567616-630154 GCA_000349105.1 Anopheles epiroticus
TTTTAAACGCTCTCGGTCAACTATCACACTAGCGCGAGCTGAAAGGACAGGAGCGTAAAAGTGCATAAAAGCACGAACGCTCGAAAATTAATCGGGGGGCGCAGCTCATACCCATTTGCCAACGTGCCAAAAAGGCAACGAAAGGCTTTGTTGTAATATTTTCCCAAAATAATATTCATAGCCCATTTTTTTTTCTTCCGCTTTCCATGTTTGTGTAGCAATTATTTTTCCATCCCACCACTTTCGTTATCGGAACATCGCTCGGAATCGGAATCGGATAATCACCCGCTCATTATTCACGAGCAATGTTTTCCACCTTGTCGCCCATTAAAAGTCCGGTACCGGACGGGTCCGGATGGAAAAGTACGAAACTCAACGAACCGGTAAGCGGTGAGAACGGCAGAGGGTTTGCCTTTTATTTTCGTTACACGTTTGCTGATGCTGAGCTGGAACAAAAAAGGAAATCTCGGCACAGCAAAAGCAAAACGCCTTGCACAACAATGCCTTTGAAGAGGACGATTTGTTGTTTTGCGTGTGTTTCGTTCGAGAGAGTGCGAAAAAAGTCCCGGAAGCTGGCTCAAGGCTCTTTTTGTATGGTTTGAAACTAGTTTTCTCTTGTGCGCTCGATGGTCAAACATACGCTTTCAAGTGTAAACATTTGTTTCCCTCTTGCAATCCAGCTGCATAACTGCCTTTTGCCGACACAATGGATCGTTCCACTATTTGTTTGACGTAGACCTGTACCACTACAACGGCAGAAAAAAAAAAACTCACTCGCACTCGTCAAACTGGAACTGGAACCACTCATAAACAGTTTTGACGCGTAAACCAAAAATCAAAAGTAAAGCGAACGTACCCCGGCAGGATGACGACGGCCAGCAGTACATCAGCGGAAATGGCGATGCTCACAGTTGTAGTTATGGTGGTTCGCCGCAGTTTTTGACCACTGCCAACCGCAGCTCAGAATTGGCAGTATTTCGTTGCTACGGTCACGGCGTACAAGTGGTTGCGCTTGGCTAGCTATGCGCGCACCAATGGTCTCCACCGGGCTCCCACTCCTCCTCCCCCATAACTTAACTGTCAAAAGGTGGTATAACGAGTGAAAAAGCTTTTCCACTGCACCCAAAACACCTCCGACTGTGCGTCGACAGAGCAGAAACAGAACAGAGAGACGGGCACACTGCAGGGGGTGATACAGTCTTTGCTGGCCACGAACAAAAGTCATGGAAGTTGGAAAGTTTTCCTTATTTCTGCTCGCAAGGCACAAGGTGTACTGGACGCTCTTGGTAGAGTCAGTGCGAGCGAAACAGACGCACCGTATCCAAATAATTGTGGTTTGAACAAACGGAACGGAGCGGGAAGTGGTCAAGTTTTCCGTTGCCGAAGCTATTTTCCACTACCCAGCAGGAGTGGTTTGGGCAAATGTGACAGACTTTTTGGCGGGGGACGAATATAAAAAAACCGCATCCTAACCGTTTGTGCATTTGAACACAGCAGGGTGTGAGAAACTGAGTTTCTCTTCCGGTTTCGGCCCGTAGTACACTCTGCTTTTCACCGAACCGGACTGTGCATCCGGTGTGCAAAGTGCAAGAATGCACAGGGAAAGTACTGCGTTGCTCGCTGGCGGAGCTTTTTTCAGACACATATCCGATAGCATTTTATAACCGGTTGCCGTTTCAGTTGCCTTTTTAAGTGCAGAGCCTGTTTGTTTCATTCTTTTAAGATGAAATGCTATCGAGTAATGTTTGAGCTGTTTCCTCATGAAATGTTTTCCCATGTTTTCGCACAATATTAAGTACGTAAAACATTCAGCTGCTCGGTGAACGTGCCATTCTAATGCTGCCGGACGGACGCTAGAATGGAATGCATTTTTAGTTTTCAACTGCTCTTCTTTGAACGATGAACTCTTACGGAGCTCTTACCATCTCATTTGTCCCCTTGCACTTTACATTCTTTCGACTTACATTTCCATTTCTTTGCGACCATATCATTGCCCTGAATGCAAACATTTACCTTGCAATTCGTACATTCTCTCACTTCCCCGAACGAGAATCACATTTATAGTCTTACTTGCAAATTCCGTGGTCATTTTTAAGTGCCCCACCAAAAGTAAACAAGAATTTTACGAACAGGAATGTGCTTTCCATGGTACTAGCAAGCTCCGGAAAATTCAGTTGTTTTTATTCCGCTTTTTTTTCAAGAAAGTTTAGCCATCTCGCTTTGGAACTGCTATGTTTGGAGAAGCTTTCGTAACGACAGAAAGGTTAAAATTATTACTTACAAAAGAGTGCTCTAAACTATTAAGAGTGGCATCAAGCATAAAGTACCATTTTGGAATGTAATTTGCATAATTTTAGGCGCTAAGCACAGTTGCATACTTTTAGGCGTGTGTTTATTCAGAGAAGAAAAAAATGTTAACAGAAAACAGCTTTAAGTGCCGTTTCGTGTAGGTTTTTTAGGGTTTAATATCCTACAAAAGTAACCATTTGTAGGATTACTGGAAGAATGCGGATAAGGGAGAGTGTTGATCGATCGTTAAAAAATATGAGTAATGGAAGACACACTCTGCAATGTGGTTAAAATCTCACTAATAACGGTACGACCGTAATGGATCACCATTGACCAACGGCTATTACCCATTATCATGCCATGAATAGAGGCTAGCGCTCAGAATTTCCCCAACACACAGACACAGAAGAGTCAAAGAAGAAAAATTGCTTACCTTCTTTTTTTTCCCCCTCACGGAAATGCTTTTCAATTCGGCATGGCTAAGTGAAATGAGATGAGCTTCATCCGCCTTCCGGAGCCCGGGACGGGATCACATTAACTTGCTCATCCCGTCCATCCACTCCGGCACTCGCCTTCCTGCGTGTGCCGTGCGCCCCTCCTGTTCTGAAATGTATCGACATCATTTTTCAAGAGTCATAAAAATACATTAGACGCGATAACGATCATTAGCTTTTGGTTGCGCTCGGGCTGCTGCTGCCGCTGCTTCGGCAATGGGAAAAAGAGATTTAAATAAGCTGACGTGGCCCACTCGCTCGGTGGTGATTATACAATGGTTCCCTTTCCCTTCGCGCGACTCATCCAGGCGCTCAGTCGTCCGGTGCATTGGTGCTGTCTTGATACCAGTGACGGCAAACTTTTACCATAAATTGTTTTGCCCCGTACTTCACCACACTCGAGATGGATTTTTAGAATGCCTTTTTCTGCTCTCTTGGACGCAACGAAACCTTTGGTGGCGCGCGAGACAAATAATGGATCTAAGCAGATCATTATCGGGTTTATTATCGTGCACTGATTGGCAATTGGAAAAGATGGAAAAGATTGACAATATTTTACGAGAATGGGGGGGAAAGTTTTTTGCCGCAGACACACTTACACAGGAGGGTGCAAAAGGAAACATCTTCTCGATGGTGGTGGCCTGTATCTATGCACTGGTGTGTTCAACATTTCCATTCCCAACGTGCGAAAATAAAGGAAACGGAAATATGATGTCGTAAAAATTGATTCCATCCATTCGGAGAATTGTGCGGACCCATGCGCCTCACCTTCTTCGCTGCTGGTTGTGAGCTCTTCCTGTTCGTTTCTCGCCCGCGTACGCAGGGAGTGCGCTTTCCTTCCTGACCCAATCGGCACGAGATACATCTCGATTGAAATTGGTACACCTTCGCTTTCGCTAGGGAGACACTCACCGTCTCGAATCGTTGGCAAAAAGCCGCAAATACACACGGCACGGTTGGTTTTCATCCAATCATTACATCCATCCATCCATCCATCCATCCACGGGGCTGCGAAACGATAGACGAGACCGTTGCACAGGGAAGGGTAATGGGTAATATCGATAACGGTGATTGCAAACGTAGCAAGCGAGCAAGAAAATGGATGAAGTTCACCCCGACGGAACCGACGGCAAAACATTTAAAATGGGATACTGATGGGAATTTTCTTTTCACCCGTCCCTTGCTGATCTCAATACCACCACGGTGCGTCCAGTGTGTACCGGCATTATTTTTTTAACCTAAGTCTAGCAAAAAAGGCAAAACTTGATCGGGAAAGTTTACCTGAAGGAAATATTATATTTTCGCTTTCCCGAAGCGGATTCAACTCGTACTGCTTGCTGATTTCGATTGGTGATGAGATAACGAGATATTCGAGTTGAAATTTTGGACCTTTTTTTATTTGGTCATTTCTTTTGGATGAAACGAAACCAATTTTGAGGGGGGGGGGGGTTTATGTATTTCTGTCTTGTCGTTGAAGAAGAATTGAAGAAGCATTGATTAATGCTAATGATAATTACGCGTCCTGCATCTACTAACGTTACTTAAAATAAGTTTTTATTCTTTTTTGTAGTAAACAGTGGACAGACTTTTGAGCAGTTTCCAATCTAACATATTATTGTGTTATAATATTATTTACTGGGAAGCCAATTATTTACTGGTACTGCTAAAAGTGACACCAAGCTAGCCTACCTTTAAGTATTTTTTAAATCAATTTTCTAAACCGATATCCAAAGAGCAATGAAGTTATCGATAAAATCCCTGTGCTAAATCAACACCCCGTCTTGATTGGTGTAATTAAACTGCTTGCATATACACAAACCCTCACTCAATTGGAAAAATTAAACTTCCAAACTCAATCGTACACAATCCAGCAGCAAGTAGCAACACACTCACGCGTGCAACGCTTACCGCCCTTCCCTGAAAGCGTGCAACAGCCAGTGGGCGAATGTAATCATAAATTCAATTAAATTTTCACCAATTTCGCTCCTGCTCTAACAGCATTACCACCGTAGGAATGTGGTGGTGGAAAAATCCACATCCCTTCTACCGCTTTTCTCCGGTCAGCCCAAAGACACACACACACACATACATTTTTCTCACAGTCTCCCGCTAACAACCTGACAAAAAAAAAAACAAACCAACCAAAACTCTACACAATCGTATACGTGTACTTTCTGTGCTCATACCTCTAGCCTGGTACTAAATAATGTTCGTCACTTCTTCCACTCGGGGAAAACCACTACCCTGGCCGAAGCGACTCGTTGCTGGCCAGTCAGTGAAAGTCCACACACAAACACACACACATACATGCTTCCCACACAGGCCGCCCGAAGCCATTCCCATGAATGGTTGATGCCTTTCCGCGGGAAAATCCTTCAAACAACAAACGATCAATAAATCATTTTCACACAACGCACACATTTCCCGGTGGGCAGCTTACGGGCATTCCGCCCATATTCGCCTTGCCCGAGCTGCTGCTTCGGGAACGATAAATTCCAAAACAAATCCACACGGACAAGCTCACACCCAAACACACACACATAAACCATTTATACTACCGTTCAAATGTCTACAACCACGACACGACTATGTGCACATGTCGCCATAGCAACGTGGTTCAATTTTCCCAACTACGTCAGCAGGCAGCTCTCTTTCCCTCGAGTGGTCACGGGGAAAATCAAATATTCTTTCACGATTTCATCGCCTTTCCTGCCGGGCATCTGCTGTTCGAGAAATCGGAACAAGTGGAGAACCCATCCCAACCTCTCAAACGAGGAGAGAGGGTGTGTTGATCAATCGCGTTGAAGATCGTACCCCGGCGGGCAGGCGAAAGGTGAAATCGATCAAAGAAACGGAGCAGCAAACGTCTAATCCCCGCTGCTCGCCTCGCTTCGCCTAAATAATCAATCAACCACAACTAATCGGAAACTCTCTCTCTTTACCTCCTTCTCCCTCCCTTTTCTGCCTCAACTCAACACCGCCCACGGTTCAACGCTACACGATGTGTGTAATGCACGGGGAAAACATCACTCCACACCACCAAACGCGACTGCACCGACAGTGTTTACTTCGACCCGTATCTGGCAGCAGCAACAGCCGATCCCAACTATCGCCTGCAGGTAAGTGTAACTGCCTAATTGATGGCGCAACCGATACCATCGATTTGTCCTCACAGGGAACGCTGGGAGCTATGCCCTTCATTAGCTAATCTCTATATCAAATGAAGCGAACACGAGTGTCTGCCTTGTACGGGGCAGTGCTCTTCCTATGGGAAAGGCATGTGACAGTGAACGAGTCCGGGTGGCTTATCGCCACTGCAGGCTGGTGCTCGTGCTACAAGACTATTAAGTTACAACGTATCGCGTTAAATGGTTAAAGGGTTCAATTTTTTTTTTTTTTTTTTTGAGCACCACACACGATTACAGCGGGTAACAGGTGTCCATTCGGGAGTGATTTCAAACACCACTTCCTCATGCACACCGAACGGTTGATCGTTATTTAGTTATCGCCTTCAATATTGAGCGATGAACTGTACGATTCGATTTGAGCGAACATAAAGCAATCAACGACTATTTACTCTTTTACCTTTTTTTTCTTATAAATTGCCCCTTCGTGCTTCGTTTTATGGTTCACATTTTGCACACTTTTTTGGAATGTTATTTATGCATACACATTCTTTCAAAATGTCATCATAACTTTGAAACTATCGCATTTTTTTTTTTGGCGTTGCTGTCCGGATTTTTACGCTAAAAAATGCATCACCGCATCAAGTGCAGCCGGGCGACAGTAACATCAATCAATTTTCGATTTGTCCACGGCAACCAGCAGCACCACCACCACCAGGGTGCGCTTCCCAAAATTGTGAATTATCCTTTTCTGTGTGAGAGAAATAACGCGAGCATCCCGGTCCGGTACCGCTGAAAAATTGCAGTGAAAAACCTTCACCATTATTTTGTTGGATGGCGGTGCAACGGTTTCACTTCCATCCCACTCAGGGTTGGTGAATGATTTTATGTGCACGGGTTCTTTTTTGGCTACAGACAGACAGGTTGCTCGTCACGTTTTGCAGCATGATTTTACTGTGTATCATCCTTCCTTTGCAAAATATGTCATGGCTGGATGGTGCACACCACACAGCGCAAAAAATAACGGACAAAGCTATCGGAAGCACTTGTCCCGATTGCTGCGCGGGGTTATTTATTTGATACTTTTTTGTCATACGGAACCCACCTCGTCGTATGATTGCCACCAAAAAAAAATTGTTCTCCGTTTGTTGCTCGCCCCTGTTGCTGCTGCGCCTGCCTGCCGGTGGGAAAGGTAAGCGAGCTTTTGCTGACGATGGGGTGGATCCAATTTTTCACGTGGACCCGTTTTTACCGCACACGGGATGATTTGATCTTTCTGATGCATTTTTTTATGCTCTAGTTTACACCATCCAGGGCGATTTGATTTGTTGCTACGCTCTACCCATCGTCATCTCGTTTGGGGCGCGCTGTCCCATATCCATGCAACCAAACTGCTGGTGCAATCAATCCCAATCGGAAGCGGGTACGGAGAGGCTAACGCTGGGAGAATGATTTAAAATGTCACTTTTGTCGTGTATGTGAGTGTGTGTGTTCAAATTTGTGTGCAGTTTCACGATGTAAAAAGCACTGTGTCAGCGTGTTTTGCGTTTCTTTTTTACAAAGCACCAGGCGCCTCCACCGGCACTCGATCATCGCATTATTTGACACAGAATGACGGTCGTTTTTAATGGATGTGTTTAGACGATGCAGTTTTATTACCCTTCTTTGTGCTCAAAAAGGCTATGATGGATTGCATGAATGTTTAAAAAACTGGTGATAAAAACTAAACATAAAAATGCATTGATGGAGACGCATGGTGGTTATGGGTTATGGGTTTGCTACTAGATCGATACTTTTTTGTGGCCCTCTAATTTGTGCGTAATTGAATCAATCCTAATAAATTAATAAAATATGAAGCACTCTTGATGCTTGAAGCCCCATTTGCGATACCATACGATGTTAATGCATATGGTAGAGTACTACTTTGAGGTGCTATATTAAAATCCACTTCATTCACGCTTTCAAATCAAATTGTCGTAGTGAACCGGTTTGCCAAGGGCAATACAATAACACCACACAGGTGTGTACCACTACAAACGACTGGATTCCCATCCGCGGTACATTCTGCGGCTTGTGTTTGATTTTGTACGTTCATTTCCGCACCGCAAATCATCTGCAGTAAAAACAAAATCCCAAACACCTTCATAACAGATTGACATACTTAAAAAAATCCTTCACGCTTAAGTGAGGCCAATGGTAACGGCTGGTAGATGATTCGTAATTTCTTTCTACGCTCTTTTTCCTGGCTCGCGGTAAACTTATTACCGAGCGAGCGAGAAAATGGAAAATAAGATTGTGTATTTACGCTATGATTGATCGATTTCCTTTCGCGGGCCGGTTGCTTTATTCTGTTAAAGAAAATAGAAGCACCTCTCTCCTTGTCGTTGGCGATGAAATTATTCATCAATCAATGAAAAAAAATACTGGTGCGCTGAAGAGAGCTCCTTGATAACACACCTCACAAAGCACGGTCGGAACAGAAAAGAAATAAATTACCACTCGGCATTTTTTTTTTTTAATGAAAGTACAAATTTTCTGTCCTAATCTTAATCAGAAAAAAAGCGGGAAATAAATGTGTCTACGGCGTTAATAATTCGTGACACACAGCACCACGAGCGTAATTGAGTTTCGATTGTCTGGTGGAAATTGTGAAAAATTTCCTTTGCTTTGGAAGCAGGATTTTTTCCGCCGTTAGAAAACTCATCAAAAGATCAAACCGACCCAAAACTACACCACCACATTGTGTGTGCACAAACACAAATACAGGTGGCAAATCCACATTCCAGTCTTATCCCAAATAAAAAGCCAAAAAGCAAGGCGAAACAGAGATAGCCACCAACACCGCTGGTGGACGATTTCGGGCCAAATCCATTTCATCTTCCATTAGCTTCGAAACCCCGTAATTCGATTCGGGATTCCAATTCCATTCCATTTCGAAACCAACGGTGCCTGCAGACGGTGGTGTGGAGCCAGGGATTCGATCACATTGCGACCGATAACGCATCGATGCGTCTCGGTATGCGCCTCGGTGAGTGTGGGCTTTGCAAAAACATGAGGTGAACATGGCGTTCTCGAATGCACACACACACACACATTGTCCTCCCAAGTCCAAACTCCTGTCTGTCCATTTTCATCTTTGTTCGGGTGAATTTATGTATATCTGTGTATATGGAACGGATGGAAAAGGGCCTTCGCTGCTACGGTTAATCTACGCAATGTCGGCCTGACTGTACACAACGACACTGGGCCGAGGTGTGGAGTATGACAATGTGCACCTGCGGTATGGGCTCTCGTGCAAGCCCTGAGCCACACCGGGCACGCCTAGAACAATCAACCTGCCCGGGGTGGACGGGTGAAACACACAGGAAATCTGGGGAAGGAAATTGCAATCAAATTTGGAATCAATTTCAATTCCAAAACCACACCGTAACCGACGTGTGTGTGTGTGTGTGCCCACGTGTCCTCATTCTAAGCACTCAAGGCTGGTAGTAGTAGCTGGCAACGATTGTGTCGCCATTTCTGGTGTGCTTTTGTCTCTACAAACACCATATGTGCGCACCATAGCACACACCGTACAATGAATGGCGCAACTAATGCCACCAACCGAAACTGTCACGTGCTCGATGTGTGCTCTGCGAACGTTAGAAGCAGAGTGAGGTTGGCATAGCGCTCATACAGGGAAAATAGGGAAAACCCCGGTTCAAACGCGCGCAACAGGATGCTGGTAAATTTTATCTTCCATTCTAAAACCCGTTTGTAAACGATCCCGCCGAACGGATGGCGGGCGCCTGTGATGTGTTCTGCATTCCCCTGCAACAACTTCTGCCGGTCGAGTCCTGTACGATGGCTACTGATCCAGGCTGATCTGGGGCTAGTTTACGCCTGGGCTTTCCCGGGCTAAGAGTACAATGAAAACAAATTCATCCACTTCGCCTCAAATGCATCGCTTCCCGAAACGAGACAAATGGACGGACGGATGATGCCTTCAGGCTGGTGGAGCTCGTCGAAACTAGCCTTCCATATAATAGCCATGAAGCTACCACACGGAGCGCTTCTTCCCTCCCGTTTGCTTTAATGAGATTTTAGAACACAACCCCGGCAACCCGGCATTTGGTGCGTTCAATCGCGATCTACACGACCGTCAAAGGAGAGAACTCTTGTACAGGCCGCGTGACTACGCCGTGGCTAAAATCTCGGGCTAAAATCACGGGCAAGCATCGTTTTACCGTCGATTAGAAGCAATTTCGCGCACCGTGGCGGTCCTGTTGCAAGGACGGGAAAGGGCGTTTATTAGCGGTAAAGCACATCGAATCTATGTCAATCGCGAGCACAGCGGGAAGAACGGAACATGACAGATTTTGGGCGGTATCCCGCGTCTTTCCCTTGTCGGAAAGCATATTAGATGGGGTTTCACGCACCGCTAGAGATCGGAAAAGGGGGATGAGGAATACAATTAACCACGGGGCCTCGTTGGGGTCCGTGTACGTCCTCGTTTATTTAAAGGCGGGCTTGGGTTACGGTACGGCTATGGGAATAATTGAAAATGTCAATAGCTCTCGAATCAATCAAACCTCCGGGTTAATGTGTTTAGGTAATCAATTTGTGCGCCCGTAATGGTTGGGCAACAATATTGGGCTCGTGATAAAGCAATGAGAAGGTTGTGGAAATTTTAAATTTTTGCAACAGAAACATTGCCCCAACTGTTACCCTTTTTGTCACTTTTCACTGTACGTTTCACTGCCACGTGGGCAAACGAGGCGTAACAGCTGCAAAATATCAAAGAATAATGTCCCATTTGCTGGTTCGATTTTTCGAACATTACTGCTGGTTCATTAAAAACCCACACCGCCCGGGGGTCACGCGTGGCAAGCGTAATAAACCGCCGAAAGGTGGGGTGTGGGACACGCTTTTGAGCGCGGAAAGGGTTCATTTACCATGAATTTTAAACCACACACGCGCTGCAACATGTGCGAATAAGGAAGGGCTTGCGTGAAAGGTGAACCCGGTTGGCCGGTGCTAAAGGAAAAGAGTCATTAATTAAAGCATAAAAATCGAAAAGCAGAATGGATTTTGTTACATTACGCTGCCTCGATGCTTGGTTGTTTTTTTTTGCAGGTGCTCAAGCAAACGGTGATTTATTAAAGCTATTAAATAATTAATCCAATATGTTGTTACAAAAAAAGCTCCCTTCTCAACTTGTGATAACCAAAACCACTTAACGATATTTTTCTTCTCTCTTTTCTCTCTCTCTCTCCCTCTTTCGCGCGGTCTCGTTTCATCTGTGTGTTCGTTTTGCTTGTTTTATTGTTTTTGGTTTTGCTTATCTTTTTTGTTTTGTTTTGTAAAACGCGTGCAACACACACACACACGTACAAAACCTCTTGCTAACAGGCTGCTAAACCGGTGACGGAGGTTCAAGCGCAACCTACCATTTTGAACGTAAGTATTTCTCAATTTTTCATTGAAAATATTTCATAGCAAGCAGAGTGTGATTGTTTTCTTTTAGCAATTTATATGAAAGGGCAGACTAAAAAGGTGCAAAAGAATGCACGATGAAACCGAAACATTTTTTGTAACTGCTCGAAAAGTGCTCGAAAAGTGCTCGAAAAGTGCTCGATTGTGAATTACAGCGTTAAAAAACAACTTTTACTGCCTAAATTGTGGTTGAAACCAATTTTAAAAGCTTCCAGCAACTTGTTTGACCTCTTTCAAGGACATTGATTTTGTGAAAAAAGTGGAAAAATTGATTCGCTCTATTCTCTACTAGCGCGAGAGGAGACTACTGTCCTTTTTATCAATTTCCTAATTGCCCCGCGTGCTTTCCTACTCAACCCCCCCTCCCCACACCTTCCGCCCGCCCTTCTCCTCATCCACCTACATCCCCTCTCCCCCCCCCCTCCCCCCTTTGGAGTGGCTTGGCAGCGTCAACGAGATTCCGAAAAACCTGCCCATTAAGTCAAGCACTGTGGCCAATTACACGATTGAGAAGCATCTAATCGGGCCGATGCCCTGTTTCGCCGTGCCTATCGATTGATGGTTTGCGGTCGGAGGCACGAACATCCTCCGACTGCGACAGCACCATCCTTTCTACCACGTATTGCAAAGCTCAGCGGAAACTTTATCAATCGATCCGAATCCATGCTGTTACGACGATGACGATGCGATGCTAGCACTCCATCGAGTACACTCGTTTTGCTTTCCTGGGTTTCGCCAAACCGACTGCTGGGAAGGCAAACGACGGGGGAGGCGAGGGCGAGGGCTTTCAACAAAACGAGAAACCTTCAGTGAACCGAAACCCTCTCTTGCGTCGCGCGCAGGAATGGCACTTTGGCGAAGGGAATGTATTTCGTTTGCAGAACAACTCTCGCTTTAAGCTCCCGTCAGGCAGGCCAAAAAAAAGCAGGGTGCGGGTTTTAATGAATTAATAAATTAGCATTATTTATTGCCGTTCAATTCACCGCGGCTCCGGCCCCAGTCCACGCTATAGGACCTGGCACAAAGAGGGAAAGCAAGGGAGAAAGAACGGAGCAGTGTAGGAGGGTTCTAATTAAGCATGAAACCAGTGGGAAGCAATAATTTTCGGCTCGGCAGCTCAACCGCTCGTCCGAGGGCTGGTGTTGTTGTTTTAAGCCGGAACTGGAATAATCTGCTTCGGGGCGGAACGTTCCGTTCCGGTTTCCATTCAATTTGGGAAAAGGAATATGAAATGCGTCATCCTTTGTTGATGCATTAATAAAGAAATATTCCCAACACAATGAGCAAAAAAGTAAAAATGGAAAAAGAAAGAATACATCTGGCTGTGCCCTGTCGTATCATTGCCTTGTTATCGGTTGTAGAACAGCAGAGACGGAAAAAAGAAGACCCACAATCCCCGCAGCCATTTGTTAGCTAACAACATTCATTAGTCTCTGCCAGGAGACAACATTTCACCAGCCAGTCACACCAAACCACCCGACAGGAGGTGTTATGCAGGACACGTAGAGATGTCCCACGCCGACACGCCCAACAGTCCTCCCCGTGCCAGCCTGTGAGCACAAATTTGGCTACTAATCCGTGACAAGGAATCAAATACAAAGATGAAATGTAAAAATAGTAACCTTTCCAGTCTCACGAACGCGTGCCCAATCGCAACTAGGGAAGGGGATGAATCAACCAAAAATTATTATATTATCATTTTGTCACGCACGATATGGAGGTCAAAAAGGGCACTGTAATGGTGAATAGAATCCGTGATCCCAACATCATCAAGATCAATTCCCCACTGTGATCAAAGGTACCAGAGATCGCACCGGAAATGATTACCATATTTAATTTACAATATTACAGGGTTTCCAGACACGTTCGTATGTGAATGGGATAGTTTCGTTTTCACAATTTTGTTTTTGAACAGCTTATAACATATATAATGTTTATTTTTTTTTTTCAAATATATAAACGATAACAGGCTGAGTTCTAAACAGAGAAGAACATGATTGTACATGAAAAAATATGAAGAAATTAAAAGAGTAAAAATTTAAACAAAAGTGAAATTGGGATTTATTTAATGAAATGGTCAGCAGCAGCAATATTAGCATGATGCTAATAAAACGTTTTAATAACTATGTGCTGGGAATGCTAAAGAATTAAATTCATCAACTACTAGGAAAACAAAAACTTAAGCAATTGTTAAATTAATTATTAAGTAAACGGTTTAGTTCAGTTAAATAATAGAGCAATAAAGGTTTAAGCAGTTTTTTTAATTAATAAATTAATAGAAATCAAGTGTTTTAAAATCAAGTTGATATATTGAAATTATTAGGTGATAAACATTAAATATGTCAAATTCAATATGTTCGAACACAAACTCGTGGATATAAAATTATCTTAATCAAGATGAAAAGTTGCTTGGAAACCCTGCATCACAAGCGTGCTTTTCTAGTTGAAACTTGACGGCGCTATAATTTACAGCAATTTCGAGCAGCAACGTTTGTTAGCATAAGCAGATGATAAAGAGGAAATTAGATATAATCTAACCTTCATCTGTACACACGTACGTTCTCATCGCTCCATATACGCAGAAAGCTGTCGAAAGAGTGTCAAATTTTGCTTCCAAAAAAAATAAGGGAAGGTGGTACACCTTGCCGTACCTCCTCACCGTTACCTCCCATGCTGAACGCGCATATGCTTCCTGCTTCCGGTTGTTGTCAGTACTCCGATTTCGCTCTGCTGAAAGCGAATCAGTCCCTAATCGTGTAAAAAGGGTCGACCAAGCGTATCAACCGTAGCTGGAAGTTGCTTGCCTGCAAACGACGGAGAAACTCGATCCCGGCCTGAGCGCCTAACCAGCTGTAAGAATCCACCTCGGATGAAGTAATTTAATTTGCACATTTTATCCCAATCCAGCATCCTCATCCGTTGCTTCCGGGTGTGCCGGTGGTTTTCCACCGTACGCCGTTCGTTCTCCCTTTTCCCGCTACGTGAATGTGATAATCGATGACTAACTTTTCCCTCATCGCACACCCACCCATCCCGTGATGATGAAGATGGAGCGAGAGTTAGGATTTCATTAATGGGAACAGAATCCTTCGGCGCCGGTGTGAGGCTTCCTAGGCGCTCTGGGACAAGCGAACGCGAGAGAAGGAAAAGACGCTGGGAGCCTGAGTGAATTGGGTTTTGAATTTTTGATGGAATACTTTGATTATCGGGTCGGGTTCGGTACGGGAGCAAGTGATTACATCTGAAAGATTGATTCTCGCCTGCCAACGCGAGTGGAGGAAGGCCCGCCTTCTAAGCCGCCCGTTACCCTTTCCCCTTGTGCTCGATGGAGCAGAACCGAACTGGGTTGAGTTTTTCATTTTTCGATTTTTACCCTCTTTTCTTCCCTGTGCTTAGGCTGCTGCTCCACTGCTGAAGACGCCACTGTCTCAGGCGCAGGCACAGGCGCAGGCATACTCGGCCGCCAGCTATACGGCTGCGGCGGCACGGGCTGCCTATGGGGCGGCCGCCGCTGCCGCACAACCCACCGTTGCCGGCTACACAACGGTCGCTGGGTGAGTACAGTAATGCATACGCGTGTGACAATCAATGTAGCAACGAGTTTAACTTTCCCCTCACTCTTTCCTTCAGATACGGACGCGCGGAGTACCCCGATCCATACCTGGGTCACGGTATTGGGCCCGTTCCCGGCTATGCGGTAAGTGGCATTGAAAGATATCATTAGTTGCGCACGCTTTTTGTGGTACCACATTCCGAACTAATTGCATTCTTTTCTCCATCATTTTTTAGGCCACCATGTACCGAGGAGGATACAACCGTTTTGCGCCATACTAAGGCCCCCCCCGCACAAACACAGCTTCCTTCCTTCTTCCTTCCTTTCGCTGGCCTCATAATATTCACCAGCAGCAAAGCAACGGCAAAGCAGAGCCATGCGGCCAACGCGTGTACCAAGGGCGCTTGTAATGTCTTCAAAACGAAACTTCCCTCTTTTCCGGTGTACGGGACAAAAGTTTCCTTAGTTTACACTAGAGTTTCAATTGCCGTTGCCCTTCATTAATGCCCGCGAGCGAGCTTTTGACGCGGTGAAGAAAGCTCCTCCAAGCTACGCCGTGAGTGTGCGCACACACATCAAGAAGTAACAGCGAAACCAAAGCACAACAAAATGGACTGGGTACCCCTTCCCTTCTAGTTTCAGGGAGAAGCTAATGCGCACACTGCAAAAAATGTGGCTGAGAAGAAAAAAAGAAAAAGAACAGGAAGAGCAACAGAGAAAGCATCACAGAACAAAAGTCTCCTTCCTGAGGAAGCCCCTTTACGGTGAGAGTGGCGGAAAATGCAGCTCGGGCAACGGTCTGCGTACGCACGCCCAAGTCTAAAAGGGGGGCGTGCGCACACACACACACACCAACAGGGACAGTGACTCAATTATGCGTAGTGATTAGTGATCATTTTCTTTATCCTTGTGTGTATTTAGTACGAATGTTTAGGATTTAGGGATTTTCGTTTTGTTTTGTTTCGCTTTTGAGGAGTCGTCCTCGTGTGTCGTCACCATGCTAGGTTTAGTTAGTTTAGCGTACCTCTCTATTGTAGGTATATATATATTTTTTCATAACCCCACTTTATGGGAAAAAGGAAGCTTTTTTGCAGTTCTTTTTTGTTTTTTGAGTAACAATTTACTCCACTGTTCAGGGTCCACGTGCAAGGCAGCTCTCTCTCTAGTAGTGCACAAAACGCGTTCATTGATAGAGAACGACTGTTCACAGCAAAGCACTAAGCGCACACACGCACACAACAAACTGCGGACAGTTTTGTTTGATAATGTGAAACACCAAAGAAAAATGGCCACGTGGCGAATGGCTGTGGCGAACTGCTGCAAAAAGGCGGCGCATAGCCTCAACGCATCGAGAATCTCCTTTTCTTCTCTCTCACAGATATGTTTTTTGTGTGGCGATATATTTGCCACACTTTGTTTAATTTAATTTAGTATGTATATGTGTGTGCGTGTGCGTATCTTGTCTAATTGTGTCAAATTTAACCTTATTCTTCCTCCTTAATGGAACACGGAGCGCCACACTCCTCGACGTAAAAATACTCAGTTGCTGGTGAAAATGCATCGTGATTATTTTTCCCCATTAATACTCGCACACGCACTAAACGACGAGGCCATAATTGTCTGTATACAGTAAAAGAACATATGCTCAATTTCTACCCCCTCTCAGTAACCACCGCAGAGAATGAGTCACACTCAATAGGGAATGAAGTAGAATAAAAAAATAATAGTAAAATCACGCGCACAAACGATTAGAGTTCAGCCGCGAAGGCATTGGGTTTTGTTCCCTTACTTGCATAATTCTTGTTTTTTGAAAGCTTTATTACCATCAGTCACGAATAGGGACATGTGATAACAGGTGCAGCCCGCAGATATTTTTTTTCGATAGGATTTGTTAGAAAGTGCGCTCGCCAACAACATACATAAAAGTAACACACAAAAAAAACCAGCAAATCTTCCATAAAACTTCCATGGTTAGAAGAAACGCTAAATGATAATACAGCACAATAGAACATTTAACATGCACAAAGCGTTAAATTGTTGCTTTTTAGATTGTTGTCTTCTTAAATTTTCCAATCATTTTCAAGAAAACAAACAAACAAACACGTTGTTTTTTGCGCACAAACCATTTCTAAGTTCTAGCTGAGTTGGCTTCCAATCAGATTTACGTCAAATCGTGTCTCTTTTCACCAAAAAAAAAACAAAAAAGCCTGTGTAGTCCTCCAAAACTGAATTTACCATATTCACACCAAAAAAAACGAAATATCGATTGATCGATCGCACAGAAACCACATCCTTCTCGTTAGGGTGAGATTGGCCACCCAAACCCTTTCCCCGCCGGGATCTTGGTTCACAGTTTAAGCGAGATGGCAAAGGAAGATAAAGAAACAAAACGCTCAAGCCAAGTGATCAGCTTCATTTGTGCGAAGTTGAAGGAACGGTACGGTTTTTGGTCATATGCTCCTTTAACCATACACAGATACGCACATACGGTAGATATAGACATTATGAAAAGGCAAACAAAAGAAACACGATTTCTAGAGATACCTAGTGCACTAGTGTAGCAGGATACAGCGAGGAGATAGCTTGTAAGTGTGAGTGTACGGCGGACATAGGTGGATCCCAAAGTTGTAGAAAAACTCATGCTCTAAAGATTAAAGCTAAATGATATAGACAGAGAGAGCGAAAGGAGTGGTATAATTTGTGTAATTGGAAAGGAAGTAAAAGCATAAACGCCACCCGAGCGCCAATTCAATATACGAAACAAAGTACTTGCAGATGGTGTACTGCTGCTATCGCTGCTTCTCCTGTATGCAAAGGAACGCGTTCTTTTACAATTAGTTTTACTCTTTCTATGCTACGGTTTTCTTGCTCCTTCGATAAGTTGTGTAGTGAGTGTGGAAACGCCACGTGTGAAAGAAACTTCACTACCAAGCAGTGAAGTTAAGGCGCAGCTAAGCCCACAAATAATTAAACACACCGCAAAACTATGCAAAACAAAAAAAACACAGAAATCCAAAGCCATTAAGCAAAAGCGTCCGTTTTAGAGTGGCGGCGCAAAAGAAGCGTGTCGTGCGCCACCAATATGTAACCCCTCAGTTAGTAAACGCAAAGAAAGCGAGGCGCACGAGAAAAACGGGGTGAAACAAACTGAAATGAAAGGATGAAGAAAGGAATGTAGAAAACGAGCAAGTGAGTGAGTGTGTTAAAACAAAACAAAGCAAAATATCGTCAAACCGCGTCTCTTAAAGTGAACGCAGCCATATTAATCATTAGTCGGCATCACAACGCGGCAAACCGTTGCAAACAGTCTCCGCTTGTCTGCTCGTTGTGTTGCGTTAGCATAAGTTTGTTTTTATATTCATCGGTTCATGATTTTAATCAACAATTTTATCGTAAGTTTTATTAACACGCGCCCACAAACGCATACAGAAACATAGTAGTTGCGTAAGTAACCGAGAATTACCTTCAGTTTACGCGCTCATGAACGCGTGCGTGTGTTTGTGGGAATGTATTTTTATCGTTTTGTGTTGCTTTTTTAGTCAGAGTCCTTCTTATCTTTCTCTTCTCTCGAAATGGGTTCGAGTTTTTTAGTAACAATTTTAATTCTTTCTTCACAAACTCAAACTCGCAACACGGACATGTACGCTTTTACAATCATCGGATAAAGTATCATCAGTTCGAACGAGCTTAACCCCTGTGTGTAATGTAGCAACAACCTTCACGCGTTTTGTTGATTAATTTTCGCAAGATACTCAGCTCGTGGCGGCCTGGCGGAAATACGCTCGTCTGGAGCATTAATGAAAGTAGCTTTAACATACTTCTCCTCCAGTTTTTAGCGCATCAACCAAATATGAACCCCTCCCCCAGGGGAGGGTTGGAGGGCGAATGGGGGGGGGGGAATGAAATGGCTCAAAGTTGTAAAACATTATTGCTGTTAGTGTCATTAACCACTTCTCTAGGCTGTAGTAGTGGATAAGTATAAAGACTTATGAAAAGCAAAATGCAAAACAGACGAAGGTAAAAGCGTAAAATACAGAGAGAAAACAAAAATCATAACAATTGATTGCCACCGCCACATCCACCTAACAAAAGCAAAACAAAACAAAAAAAAAACTTCCTTCCTTTCCTTATCTGCTCCTCCTGGTTCTGTGTAATAATAATAATAAAAATAATAATAAAGAAACATAGTAATTAATAGTGAGCTTTGCTGCGTGAGCTGCGTAGAAGTGAGGAAGCATTCGAACACAAAAGCGGATAAATTCGATTTATTGAAAGTATATGAAGATTGTCGCAAAAGCGCCGTGCTCACACACAACATACAGATAAGATATGCAAACCCAAACAAGCGTACACTCTTAGTAGCAGCACAAATAAATTAACTGAAAGCATAAAAAGAAAAAGAAAGGAGAGAGAGAGCGAGAGGGGGAGGAGAAAACATAAGAAGGAGGGCGAAGATAAAGTAAAAAACACGCAAAAAAGAGTAAAACAAAAGCAAAGAAGATAAAGCTACACTATCATCACAACCAATGGTATGAACGGAGAGCATGAACGGAAGGTACATTTTAAGAAGATAAAACCAACAACACGAGAGCAGTGAGTGCAAACGCGGCTCAACGCTCTCGTTTTCGCCAAATTATTATTATTATTATTATTAATGGAAAAAAGCAACAAAAACAAACAACACAAACAACAAAATGCGCATACACAAGAAAAGTATATAAAATTTATTCTTACTCAATAGTGTTTAAATGGTGAAAGTAGGGCGTTCTGGTAGACCGAACCGAAAGCAGACAAAAACCAAAACACGCAACCACGTGGTGTTGTCGGTGTGTGCGCGTGAAGCTGGTAGTGTAAAAGGAAAAGAAATGTGTGGGTGCAGTAACCGTTCAAATGATTTTAGTTTTCACAATAGGAAAGGAAACAAAACAATAGAATTGAATTAAGCAAACGCAAAAGCAAAATTAAACAAAGAAAAAAGGGTAGAAAAATAAAATGAATCTCAAAGATAAAGGAAACCAAATTAAATCAAGTCAACATACTAAAAAAGAGAAATAGAACCAACCGCAAAACAAAACGCAAAAATAAACGAGAGAAGTAAGTTCACGATAGAGCACCATCCCGTAGGCTTACAATAGCTGTAACGTGCGTTAGAATGCATCGGTCCTGCCATCGTTCACATTGTTATGCTCTTCCAAAACTCCTGAACAAAAAAGGAGACGAGAGTAAGGAAATTAAATCCTTATTTCAAAATTTCTCCCACCACCACCCACACACACACACACCATGTTTGAACGGTGGTGGCGATGGGATGAAAAAAGAAACCCAAAATTTTGGACAGAAGGCAAAAGCATGATCAAATTGCACAAAAACAAGCACACTCACAACACCCGCCCGTCATAGAAGATAGAAGAGAGCAGTAATATTTGTGTAGGTAAGTGAAACCGAAGGCAGAAAAGTTAGAAAGCTAGCAGAAACAAGACAGCAACAAAAAAGGAAAAAAATCAAGATAAAATATTCACGATAGCATCCATTAGGTGCGAGAGATGAAATGGAAGAAGATATGAAAGCAACACATGCAAACTAGAAACTTTAAAACCAAATGAAAATGCTAAAACACAGTAGGGATACAAGAGAAAAAAAATCTACCAGTAAAAAGTGTTTGTTCTGTAAACACACACACACCCAGACACACATCTACATTCACACATACACAAACGAACGGAGAAACAAAACATAACACAAAACACGTACTACCACGAACACCACATTTCACCAACAACATACTCTTCTTTTTTTTGTAATAAAATTTTCATAAAATGCCAATGCCGCTTGTCTAAACCTTTTCTCTTTCGTTCAAGTGTGAAAATTATCCGAAAATAGTTTAATTAAACGACGACTAAAAGAGTTGCAAAGACTGGATCGTTCGAAGGAGTAGTTAAGGCGTCAGGATGCTAAGAGCTAAGCTCCTATGCGCTAAGGATGCGAAGAGTCTCCAACTGGAAAACCCCCATTAGTCGAACGAACGAACCGGTTCAAATCAAAGTTGCGAAAATGTCTCGAATTCCTTTTAAAGTAACAGGAAAGTATGAAACCAAGGAGGCTTCTCTCGTCGCATTTCTCTCTGCATGTGTTTTCGGGATGCTGCGAAAGCGTCCCAAAATCAACCAGTGAAGTAACAGGAGAGCATCCAACGCAGGAGACTCCACTCATCACGTTTGGGCAGTTTAGTGTCATCTCGCTCGCTCTTGTATACTATTGGATTGATCGGAAGACAATACCACGCCCAGACAGAACTTTAAAAACCGAAGAGGCTAATGCAAAAAAAAGCGTAAAACAAAAGTCCCAAGCAGCACAATCTTTGAATAGACTGCAATTTCTAACCAAGAGACAAATGTTAGCATCACGGCCAAAATCTCTATAAAAATAAAAAAAAAAGAGCACTTCAATTTATTACAACAGCCTAAAATGTCTGATTGCCTGGCCAAGAACGAGGTAAACTTGCAGAAACGACTGGAAAAGTAAAACAGAATAAAAGTATTGAATGAACTCATTAGTTCATAACATACAGAGACATATCTCAAATTAAAATCGGAAACTAAAATCGCTCTTTTCACTTACCCAAGTAGAACAATGCTCCAGTTCTTCCTGCACCTTGCCAGCATATTATTTTAGGAAGTTTTCGTTGTACTTGAACCCTACGATACCTTCTTTCTCTTCCTAGCTTCTTGATATCTCACATCCACATTTTCTTGTGACATTCATGTGCATTAAATGCAGTTTCATTCAATTTCCTTCACATTAATCGTTCGGTTGAGGTGTTTAGATTTTGCTTACGTGTTTTACTGACCCAGATATTTGTTCGAAAACAGTGCAGGGCGATTTATTGAAATTGAATATATTCCTCCTCAGTGGCTGTGACGTTTACAGCAAGGCTTGCTTCTCTTAACCTTTCGGGCTAGCAATGGATTCTGCATTACCAAGCGCTAGTAACGGCTTACTATAATCTACTCCTTCATTCTCCAGGTATGTCCTCCGTTCTTTCGAACAGCTCTCTCTCTCTCTATCGGCCTACTTTACCTTTTTCCCTACTTTAACCGACTTCGCGTCCTTTACCGCGAGTGCCCGCTTGGCTTTTTTGCCCGCAGGAGACACACTCACCTCGCTCGGTTTCTCCTTCTTTTGCGACAGTGGAAGCTTTGCTTTCTTGGGCTGCTTTTTTGCCGGGGTCGCTTTCTTGTTTTCTTTGCCGATTGTCTTCCCCGTTAGCGCTCCCTTTTCCGCCTCAAACTGTTTCTTCTTTTCCTGTGCCTTCTTTAGTGCAGTTTTCTTCGCTTCCACAGTGGACCCCTTCGTTTCATTTTCTGCAACCGGTTCCACCTCCTTCCAATCCGACGGTTGCAGCGGAGTAAATGCGACATCCTCATCCTCATCATCACTGTTTTTGCAGTCGTTCTCTGCTCCCGGTGCCTGCTTCTTTGCCTTCTCCTTCGGTGGCGGCATGTTAGCCAGATCGTGCTTCCTGGTCTGCCTTAGTTCCGAGGACTTTTCTTTCAGCTTCGCCAAACAGTTCTCCATCTCCGGCAGCGTAATGCCGGCTTCCGACAGTTCCTTCTCCGCTCGCATCAATCTGCCCATATGCTTCGAACAACGCTCACTGAGCCGCTGGCTGCCAAGCTGGCTGTTCGCTTGCTTCACCTTCCGCTTCAACCACCGTTGGTACGCCTCCGTCTGTTCGCCTTTGGATGTGTACGCTTTGCCGAAGTTGCGCGGTATGTTGAGCATTCGCTTCGGCAACACGCTGGTCTTGAGCACGCGCCCAAACAGCATAAAGTTGTCCACGGCTTTTGCTGCGATTTCGGCCACCTCGAAGTACCGGAATTGCACGTACCCGTAGCCTTTCGATTGCTGTGTTTCGCGGGCCCGTGCCACGCAAACCTGCATCACCTCACCGAACTGTTCGAAGAATTGTCGCAGCTCCTCCTCGTTGAAGCCTTTGGGAAGATGCTTGATAAACACACAGCCCGATCCTCGTTTGTTGACCTTTTTCTTTACCGGTGGCTTCGCTTGCTACAACGAATAAAAGTGAATTTACCTAAAACGACGTTGTTTCGACGGGTTTCCCAACTTCATACCTCTTTTTGTTCCTTTTTCTGCTGTTCCTCCTTTTGCTGAACTGCCTCTTTTTCCTTTTTCACCTTTGCGGCTGCCTTGCCAGCTCGCTGCCGGTCGCGTTTACGCATTCTCTTGGTTTTTTCAGCAGCCGGTGTTTCTGTGCCTTCCGCCACAGGCTTATTTCCGCTTTCTACTTCCATTTCAGTCATTTCGATCGTTTATTTGTGACTAAATTAAAACTTTTTTTTAGAAACACACTGTCGGCCAACGTTGTTTTCCAAAAAGCGCGTGTTTCACATTGGTTGTTGACACATGGTTAGCGGGGTAGGCTGGACCAGGATTAACTATTTGACAGCGTCTCAGATAAACATCCGCCATTAAAGCAGCATGCTGTGAGTTTGATACGAGTTTGAAGGCAACGGTACATGGATCGAAATGCCAAAAAGTTTTCGCCGAGAACTCAGGGCCAACCGAAAACTTTGCGTGAAATTGATTTCGGCTCGATGAGCTGAAAACTTAAGCGAGAACTGGTTGATAGGAGACCGAAAACTCAGAATGTAAATAATGCGCATATGCAACAGAGGAGATCAACCTTTTTAATCATTAAAACACGAGAAAAAGCCAGTTGATCGATACTAAAGTATTTATAATTATGTATTACGTCAAATACTTGCCAAAAAATATCCTCAACCTACCACACGAAAACGAAAACGTTGAAAACGACTTAAACACTTTGGTTAACGTCTACAATTTTGGTCAATTTAAAACATATTTTTATTTTTGCTAATTTTAGTTATTATAGCAATCAATAACTTGGAAAAAGTGGTGAATTATTTTTCAATGCATTCATAACCATGCAAACCCCTTAAATCGCAGTATAAACTAATTAAATTTTTAATTCAACAATGCTGTGACTTTTTGCCTCAAAAGCTGTCAGTGTACGTCAGGTGTAAACAGGGCCTGAAGCTTCACGATGTAACTGTCAACCGTCCGTACAATGTATTGGTGAGCGCAGCTGGCTACGACCTTACCTGGCACTTCACACATTACTATCCGTGTTGAGCTGCTGCTTTGCCTACGCTGTTCGCGGAACACGGAGTCAAGTCTAGATCGAACCGTCGTTGTTTGTTGTGCGTCAGTGCATTACACGCGAAAGCGAACGATTGCTCGGTCCCAGTCTACCAGTGATTATTCGTTAAAGGTACGGATAGGAAAACTCACCGTGTGCAGTGTTTTGTGTGTAAAATAAGGCAATAACAATGCAGCATCAGCGCAGCACCGCTGAAAACCTACGCGTGTTTAACGCAGAATAGAGAAAAAACACCCATACACATACGTACCGTGTATCCAGCAATCCCCCCCTATCAAAAGCAATTAGAATGAATGGAGTGCAGTGCACAGATATTTGCTAACAAAAACACAACTTCCTCGTATCGCGCTGGAGGTAGAAGAATAAATTACTTTAATCGAACCATTCTGGCGAGCGTGTGCGTGGACTGCCGCAAAAGGTTTCGCTTTCGCCGTTCGTTTTCCTGTGCCTTCCTTGACACGATATGTGATAGTGACGATAAAAATAGTATGCTATGGAAATAGTTGGTGCGCTCCACAATTGTTTGTTTCATCTTGGCTGGCAGCCGCTTCTGTTTGCGCGCGCCCCAGGGCCGTTCGCTTGGGCGGCAGTGTTAAATACAGCTGAAAGCGACGCACAACCCACCCATACACAGTGACAGAGGCGCACGCACACACAGAAGGGTATGTGCACAATGAGGAAGTTGTGTGTTTGATAAGAGCCAGCGCTTCCCTTTGTACGGCGATGCCTTCTTGCGGGATGATGATGCTGGTGCAAGGATAGCATCACGCTTTTTCGCATCCCTACACAATCAGTGAGAACGAGAAAGAAAGCGTGTTGTGTGTGTATATGGGTATAGAGAATGTATATAGTGCACTTTTGGAACGCACAGATCCACTTGTGTGTTTGTAAATCGGTGTGAAAATTGTGCGATATTTGCAACACATTGAGTCAGAGAAAAACATAAAATGAAACATAATTTTCATTTTTCAAACTATGGTGAATAAGGTTTATACTCTCCCGTTCTCACTCTGTGCTCGTTACTTTTCATTTGCAAAATTGTCAAAAAATCGCCATCCTCTATAGCTGGGAGCGCAGCAAAGCCAACATAAGCCCACAAAAACATACCCATCAGTACCACCAGCAACACTTTTTACCGCCCTCCCAATGGGACGTGCAGATTGTTTCATTAACCCTCCGTGCCGTGCTGCGTAGGGCAAACATACATGCTTCACAGCTAAATACGTACGGGTATGGTCCCAAGGTGGTCATAAACGAAAAACCACACACACTAATACACTAGCACATTGATGCTTGCAAGGACAAAGGACCCTTTCGCTTCTGGGAAGGATTCCAGCGATGAAAAAAGTTTGCAATACAATCACCAGCTGCTGTTTGGGAAACAAAACACTGTTTCTTTCTCCCCACCTAAAGGAAGTAAAATTCTTGTACATTGTCAAAATTCCATCATGCTCTTTTTGAAACAAAAAACTATCTTGTTTTCTTCAGCTTCATTCGTGTGCTGTTTTGCCAGTGGGGGAAAATCATATTTGCACCGTGGCCTGCTAAGCCTGTTTATGCTGCTGCTGCTGCTGCCCGTTGCCAGCAGGAGGTCAGAAGAAAAAGGAGTAGTAAATATTTTTAACCCACAGCAAATGCGACGCGCACTTTAAGCGTGGATATATTTTTGGAGATTTCGTTCTTTGTATAAACATAATTTTACCTTTCATTGCGCCCGCGCCCCCACCATCGTGGGAGAGTTCTGTTCTCCGTATCCCGGGGATACAAGCGTTTCGCTGTACTGTTTCAATCGAGTAGCCACTGTCGCTGGGGAAACTGTAAAAATAATATCATTTTAACTTTGCTAAGCTGGTGCTCGCGGATCCAGAAGAAAATGGAGTGATATTTAGTAATTAATTATCCTTTATCTTACTCTCTTTGAAAGTGTTTTGTAGAAAAGAGCGTGTAGTGAACCGCGAAGAAGCAACCGTTCTCCATAAATCGAGTGAGAGTGAATGATTTAAGTTGTTGAAAAGTGATTGAAAGCAAGTGTAAAACAAAGGCGCGAAGCGTTGCGTGTTTTGTGTGCATTAAAGTTTCAGCTAGTTGATCGTGGTTTAGAAAGGAAGGTGCAAAATATTTGCCCACATTCACGCATAGACAGCACACGGGCACGCAAGTGAGTCATGGGGAAGTTGCTGAGCCTGCTGGCACGGGATGAATCAACCTGCTGCACGCCAAAAACGTACGACGTGTTTCTCGACTTTGAAAATGCGGCCCCGACCGACCTGGAGCGGGAGGTGTACGAGGAGGTCGACCATGTCCTGCGCCAGTCCGAGATCGTGCTGGACGAGATACAGTGCTACAAGGTAGGTAAAGGGCTGTTGCAAGAGGAACGAAGGAATGTTTTTTATACGCTTATTGTTACGGTCGTTTATAAAAGGATATTGCGTGTGAAGGACAAGGGACGGTTCCGTTTGTTTTTCTTCCCGCTGTCTGGAACAACCTGCACAAGAAGCATCCGATTGTGCAAGGCAGATCGGAGTGAATGAGAGAGAGAGTGAGAGAAAAAAGCGTTCCAGAAGGGAGAAGGTTTTTTCAAACCTACCCCAAAGTGCTCCAGCATTTAGTGTCAAACCCAAACGCGGAGCTTTCGCTGTCCTGTGTGCTCTATTGGAATTTCTCTCATTTGTTGATTGTGGGGGAGGGGGGGGGTATGGTTATCAAGCACGCTTTTTGTGATAATGAAGGCGATGACAATGAGAAGCAAAGAGCATAAAGCGGCGCAATAATATCCATAGCACGAAGGAGCAAGGGCTCTTATCCTGCTCTTGTTTATCTTGCGTGCGGGGGAGTGTGCGGTTTGCTGAACTTGTACCAGTTTCGACTGTGCACGCGAAGGGAATTGATAAGGCAGAGAGATCCATACCGTACGTAGTGGTAGTATGGTGGTTTACGGGTTAGCTTTAGTGTGTTGTGTCCTCTTTATAACCTTCACACTTCACAGCCAGCTGGTTGAAGTAAGGACAGAGTTTTTGTGATGCTGGTGCACTAGAAAACGAAAATTAACTGCATATAAAGTACGAAATATGCGAGCTCCAAGCTAGATTGTGGGAAATTTTAATAATACAATTCTTATTCTTAATATGCATCAACTATAACCGTAATAGTTGTTGTCTAGCTTAATAAAGGTTTTGTTTTATTTTCCGTAGCAATGGTTCTTAATGGATCTTTGTTTGTTGCGAAAGACAATCAGTGAAGTTTTGAAGTATAACAAACAATCTTTTTCTAGATTTTTTTTTCGAAAAGACCAATGAATAATTACGATTGGCAGTTTAAAACAAGGCTCATAAGAACGTAGAACAACGATAGCAACGATTTCCGATGACTCGAAGGTGTACAATTTAGTGTTTTTTTTATATTGCTTTGCGATATGTATAGCATATGTTGCGTCCGCGGAAATATGTTTAGTTTTTTGTACAATATTTCGTCCATCTCATAATAATTTGTTGGCCTCGTAATATGGGTTTCGGCTCTTTTCTAACTAATTTAATCCATTCTAGAGACTCACTTGTGAAACGAAAAACTCGTAATGTAAGTTCAATACAACCTTCGAACCAATTTCACGTAGATAAGCAAACAAATACTCTGAGAACACAAATTACAATGCTCGTAATGAGAGATTTTGTTTATTAAAAGGAACATTTACCATTTAGGAAGATTTGCTCCTTATGGGACAAACTCCTCATGCACCGTATATTTCTTTTTTCACAGAGGCTTTAAAACTTTTACGTTATCTTTGAAATTCAGCTTTACCACTTGAAACAAGAGTCTATTTTAACGATTCGTATGGGTTAAATAAATGTTTAATAATTAAGTTTAAGATTTTCTAGATTTTAAAATTCACAAACATATGATAAAAGAAGTGTAATACACCTATTGGTCAGGTTAGAAGTTGCAAATCATGCTACATACATCGCAAATTGACTTTTTAATGTTTATAAGTGAGAGTTGCACTTAGTAGAAACAATACAAAAATCGTAACCGTCGAATTCCTTACGAAAAGGACCTTTATTGAACGTAAACATGATGATTTTTTTTAAACCATCTTTGTGAGATACTTTATCGTCCGAGAAAGTTAATTTGACTGCATCTTTGGTCGCTCAGTTTCATGGCATTTTTATGTCTACGAATATTTGATTAACGAATTAACGTAACGGTCCGTATATAAAGCAGCAAATGTTACTCAAAATGGTTATTACCCTTGTTAAAGGTGCTAGATAGCCTCCCAGACCCATTGTTAAAGGTTAGCCGAAAGGCTAATTACCATAGCAAACCATCGTTGTTTGTTGGTTACGAAACTTCTTACTTCTTTATTGTTTGTTTCATTCCAAATTACTTGCAAATTACTACTACAAGATGGTATACCTGCTTGCGATGTTACCCTTATCTCATGGTAAACATTTCATTCTTCATTTATTAAGGCTGGTGAATCTGAACCTCATTCACAACATGAACTTGCTGGTTGATAACACGATTCCAGTTGAAATACTACCATCGAAAACCGTTTGTAAAATAAGCACAGCAAATCAAGCTTGTGCGGATCAAAATGTGGGTCAAATTATGCTAACAGCTTTTTAATGTTATTCACAACGGAAATCAACAAAATTAATGTTCTATCAGCCAAACTGAGCTGTTTGCTCTGTTTGTGCGTGAATCTCGAACCGGTTAGGAAGTAGCCTAATTAACAGCATCCAAATAACAGCGCATGTATGTTCTAGCGCTAAGAAAAGCTTCTACACCGGGTCAAGATAGCAAGCCTCTTCTCTCCCTGTTACGTATGTTTGCAAAGGGTACAACAATCTTCCAATTCAACTTTTCGCTATCGATATTCAAATAAACAACCGTTATATGGCCAAGAAGCTGCGGCCGCCAAACCCCGTTATCTTTGAGAGACGAATGAACCCATAGAGGCCAAAGTCTCTTTAATAAATAACAACAACAACAACAACCCCGTTATCTTAACACCATCGTGTTTTGCTCATTTGCTTCCGTAAGAACTCATTGCATTCGGGATGAATTAATTGACGACAGCAAACAGGTCCCACCATTTGCAAGGTGTAACGGACGGAAGGCTCATCTTTCCCGTTGCCTTCTCTTCCCCATCGGCCTGTTGCGATACACGGTTGAGAGGAAATTTGGGATTGTGGGTTAACAAGATGCGCGCAAGAGCTTTTCGCTGCACACCTTCGTCGACGTCGCGTTCCGCTTTGGGGCGATTATCAAATGTACGTTTTTTTTTTGTACCGCCACCCATTGCACCCGGCCCGTAAGACGCTCAAGCACATTTATCATCCTTCTCCTCAATCACTCGCGGAATTAGCCTCGTGCACGTGTGTCGAAGCGGGTGGATGGAATGGGCTAAGCCCGGTTTCCTTTCTTTTTTTTTTTTGGCGATTATATTGATCCGCGACTGGTTTCCGTGAGGCGCCCATCTCCCGATGAGCTAATGGAGTTGTTTGTTTGTCCATGCCCGTTTACTACTCTCTCTCCCTGTGTATCTCTCTATGTACGCGGTGAATCAATTTTGAATTGGAAAAGATGGAGTATTTGGTTAGTTTTTTTTTATGATGCATCGACCCGTTACTTTTGGCCCCGTGAATCAACCCACACTCGCTGTTATTAATGGAAATGGTTCATGTTCATTGGTTGTATGAAATAAGAAACGCGTAATGGATTAGTAGCGGGACTTGATACGAACGCCGGGAAGGCCGTATGTTTGTGTACCAGCGGTGACTCACTACTGGAAACCGTTCGCAATTGATAGTTTACATTTTATTTATGTTTCTTTTAAAATGGTTACCCGGAAAGTATGAGTAGTTTTTCGATATGAAGTTACATATTAAAAAAAATCCTTCGGCTGAATAAAAAGTCCGTTGCGTGTTACCTTTCTTGTGCGGCAGCTTAATAATTAGTAACGCAATAAAAATAATTAACAAAATCTGTTTTTCTTTGCACTATGTTACCAGCTGCCATTCCAGGGCTGTGTAGTCGCGTTGCGTCATGAAAGCCTCGCGGATTATGCTCCTATGCCGCGCAACGGCGCTTCGGTGTAATTAACTAAGCATTAGCCAAACAATGGCGCGCACTGCAAAGGAAAAGGTGGTTTCACTTTCTCCCTTAAAATAAAACACGAAAAATAGCCGCGCGCGTGGTAAGAGATCGCAGAGCACATGGGCGATGTGCACGCGCAAACCCACACCCAGACACCACACCAGTACCGAGCGTACCAAAAGCAAAAGTAAAACATTTTCCATCTCGGAAGGCCCTCCCCTCGCCTGCCCAAAACCGTACCTCCAAACTATGGGCACAGGAAGGCGGCTTAAGAAAAAAAAAATAAAACGCGAAAGCAACGCTCTGTGTAAGAGAGTGCCGAAATAGAATAATAAAAGACGTGTGTATCAACAGCAAAGCTAAGGCCGAAGCGCTACGACGGAGCATTAGACGGAAAACTGGTTCCGCCACCAAAAATGTTTTTGTGAGCTCTGAGGTGCGCTTCCCTTCCAACGCACGAGACACGGTGGACGACGGAAATTCGCTCTCGAGTGTGATTATTTGTTCCTTCAAAACAGTGTCTCGGCAATTTTCTGTTGGGCAAGATGCATCCGTGCTCACCACCACCACCAGGCGCCGTCCGGTCGGTGTATTTATTTGTTGTGGTTATGGTTACGATACACTTTCGTTTGGATCTTATCATGCCCGGAAAGATGATTCAATTTGGAAGAAAAAGGTATTTTACATGAAAAATGTAATTAACATCTTTGGAGTGTTTTAAGCGAAACTTGTTTGAATGCTTAACAGTTTAAAATATTCCTTTTGGGCCGGCTCGGTGGTCCAGTGGTAACGGCGTAGGGGTGTCAAAAGGCCCGTCGCCGGTTCGAATCTCATTCGGACCACTACCGCCCCCCATACGCAGGATTGACTATTCTGCTATGGGTACACTTAGTCACAACCCCCCATACGCAGGATTTACAATCTTGATATGGACGGGTACACTTGGTCACACAATACGGCCAGGCCGTCACTACAGAATAATAAAAAAAAAATATTCCTTTTGTTTCTGGTTTGCATTTATTGTTTTCCATACCAGTCGGCTTAAGATGTCCGTAGCATAATTTGCGTCTTCCAAGATATGTTTTTATTCTTGTGATTTTCGGCACGTGAAATCAGTTTTAAATCAGTGTAGTTTTTTAAAAGGATTTTTTTTTTGGTTAAATCATTGAACAAGAAACAAAATCTGGAATTTATTGGTACAATTTATGTTAAATGATTTTGCTATTTTAAAACATTTCATTGTCTTTGACACAGTGTATCTCAAAATTACATGAGATTTTTTTTCATAAAAAAATTACATTTAAAATTACAATTTGTACAAAAGCGAGTTTTGAGCATGCTCATTATTTTGACAGGTTTTTGTACGTTTTAAAGAAGCGTATGAATTATCGGTTTCATTTCATTCTTATTTACTGCCTATTCTGAGAGAAATTTTACTGAAGATATTTACTTTAAAAACGAAAAATTAAACGAGACAGTGAAACATTAAACAGCAATCAATGTACAACCCGGAGGACACCAATTGTGTAAAGCGACTTGGTAAACTCTGTAATGAACGAACAATTACGCAAGCAAAGAAAATTAAAATGTCACCTACTTTCTCCTCTTTGGGCGGAGTTTTCACGCATTTCCATTACATTTACATTAAATTTTCCTTCCAATTATAATGCGATTTCTCAGGTACGATCCAACCTGGAAAGCAAAAAGCCCACACACATAGCAACAACCACCTACACTAGCGACTCAAACTGGTTTTCCGCTTTCATATTCCGCGAATTTTCATGAAAATTTCCTTCCATAAAAGGGCTCATGAAAAAACGTGCAGATAAATCACTCTGCTTTGAATGTCATTATTGTAGTGAAGATTCCCTTTTTCTAAACACATTGTTTATGCACTCACAAAGAGAACACTATTTTCATTGTGTAGTACCCCCTTTTTCTTCGTTAAGTTTTCCGGTATCGAACGTTGCTTGCCCCCCTGGGGCTGTGTTCAGTTCGATCGGAAAAATGGACCATTCAGGCTCACCCCATATCGTTGTTGTTTCACTGACACTCGATCCTATCTACTTCATTTTGTTCACAAAAGCCACTTTTCCCGCCGGGCCGGAACCCATCACGCCCGCCGAAAATGCGTCATTAAATTTGACCCCGTTTGCGCGGTTACGGAAATCGGAAAGTGCAGCTAAGTGGGGTTCTATTTTCAAACGTGCCGAAATCGGGATGTATCTTGGAAATGACGATCTGCCGCGCTTGTCGGTGCTGATCGATTATTTAGGCATCGGTGTAACTGGGTGAAAAAAATAGGGTCTCAGTCTGTCTGTAGTGCCTTGAACGATGAGAGTTTGTTAAAGATGATACATCTGTGTGGGATAGGCTAAAAACATCAAGATTTAAGGTAACCCCTGAGCTCATTACAATCTTCTATGCTCTTTAGTCATAATTTTGTTGCTGCGAGTCGTTGGCAAGAGTGTGCGTGGTGTATGGCTGTGACAAATTTATTAATTCGTAATCTAGCCTAAAAACATTAAAGCACAAAAAACTAAAACCTATCCTACCACCAACCGCCAAACGATAACAATAACGATTGCCTTCCTACAACCCCCCACCCCCCACCCACACGGGAGGGCCGGCGCGGCTCAGAAGGGCGTAAATAAGATAAGATAAGACACACAGCGAAGGCAGTTGCGGTCGTCGTCGGCAGTGTGTCCAAGTCGTGATTAAATGTGCTAAACGTGCTTCACGCAAGCAATGTTGATGATTGCTTTGGACCGGATTTAGTCGTGAGAGTGTGTGTGTGTGTGGTCCCGTACAATTAATTCCACTAGAGACGAACTGTTGCCCTCTTCATCTCAAGCGATAGATTATTTATTTAAAATAAAATTAAAACGATGACTGAATTATGTCAGCAAACGGAACGTGATAACATAATTTAAACAACAATGTATAATACGATAGCTCCGGTTCGTTTAAGTTCTTTGTTGCTAGAGAATTCTCTTACAAATTAGCTATTCATCATCAAGTTAATCTCTACAAATTTATACACATTTCTACACTAATTTCAATAATGGTGTCACACAATTGTGGAACATTAGAGTTTCCCAGAACTCTACCAACATGGGCATCCCTACATAGGCGCGCTCATAAAACAGGAAGCTAATCGTGCAAATGTTGTTGACGGGTTTTTGCGTCAATCTTCTTCCAGCCCAACGGTGGTGTGCCTCAGGTTGGATAGAAACGGCGTTGTCACACGCGTTGTTCGATTTCGTCATCGACGCTTTAATAAACCCCCGGTCCGCGCGCTTCTAGCAACGGAGCGTGATAACAGGCTGTCACTATGATAAGGGGCGAAAGAGAATATTAACAACTGTGTGCATTGCCTTTTGCAAACGATTTTTCTATTTAATTTCACATATTTTTTATTTTTTTGTAAATGCTTTTTGGCTTGTTGAGTTTGCTAGGGAAAGCGCTGTAGAGTTTAAGGAAGCAGGTTAGAAAATTCGGGAACACTTTCTTCCCGTACTGTTCATGTAAAAAAAAGCAAACAAATTGTGTCAATGTTATTAGATTGCTAGACCTCACACTCCGCGTATAATGTGACGAGTGTGACGGGTGAAACTCCCAGTCCAACCATAACCCCGATGACAGCTGATGGTGTGTTTCACACCAAACTTGGCACACCGTACCTCAACTACACCTTTACCCATATTCGTCCTAGCAGCGCGTCATCACACGATATTTACATTTATTCGCATCACTTTCAGGTGCGTCATGCATCTGCGCGTGTCTGTCTGTCCAGTCAGACCCTGCCTCCACGTCTCCTTCCGCCTGCAACAAGTTGCAGTAATCATTTAATTTCATTTTACACCATCGATCAGACGCTTGGTGCTTCACACTTTACCACACTTTGGACAGAACTAGTGGGAAAGCAAAGCAACAGGATAGAAGAGAAGGAACAAGAGAGAGATGTGTGTAAAAAGGGGGAGCATTCAAATCGCGACGAAGGACCCCATTATAACCAGCGAACTGCGCGTCACTTCCGTTCCACGGTCAGACCCACTTCATTTCTCTATGCGCTTTTGGGTCGAGAGGCAGGTTTGGTAGGTGGATAATATTCGGGATGCAAAAGGGACCAATCGACTCCTACTTCTCTGCCCTTTCTCCCACGTTGCTTTTATGTAGACCACAGACGCCAACCTTTCGACGGGGTGTGTGGTACATCCGCAGTGGAATGTCGAATGTGCGTTTGTCAGCGTGACGATGTCCAACCATTCTGATGCCCTCGCACGGTTTAAAGTCGCTGTACAGGAGGGGGTGAGAGGTTGCGTTCTGTTAAATTGAATTGAAGAAGTAAAAAGTACACTGGAACGCGATGCGAACTGAAGTCGCGGTGCCAAAACTATAAAGAGAAAGAAAGAGAATGTGTGTGTGCGTGTGTTGGAGATGCGGATGGGGGTAGCGGATGACTCATCCGTTTAGCTTGTGACTTGGTGCTATGGTGAAGGTGTGAGCATGACGCTGATGTTTGTTGTTGATTAAAATATATACATCAGAATCATGACGATCGAAAACATATTTGTAGTTAAGATGTGCTGTCATTTGATATGACAAAAGAATCAGTATATAATAGACATGATTAAGTGAACTTATGGCTTAAAATAATTGGCAAATGTATTAGCAAATGTTGAAAACTGAGAGGGTTGATACAAGCTTAACTCCAATTTGCTGTGGAATATGAGCTGTTTGTCTTATTAACTAAAAACCTTTGCCATTTCAAATGAGAAATCTGCTTTGTTTCCTTGTAAAACAAAAGTTCTTAGACACATCCTCCCAAATGACTGCCCCAGAAAGTACGTGTGCTGAATTATATTGACATTCTCCCAAGTCTCCCAAGTCTCACCACCAACTGTACTCCACTTACACCCTCCACTCAATCCATAAATTGCATGCGAAATGAGCTCACTTGTTCCGTTCCGCGTTGACATCTCCTGACCTCTTACCGGGCTCTCTCCCGGATGAGTGTACACGCGAACGGTGAAGATGATGCTACATTAGCACCCCTCACTGAAGAGCGTGGGTCCACACGACTGCTCTGCAAATATTACCCCCGAAATACTGCTTACGCTCATTTTCATTCATCGTGTGTCGTGGCCGCGTATGAACAAGCAACAGAAACAATGCCACGCGTCGCATGGATTACTGGACAGTCGGCTTTCCTTTTGTCTTTCCTGCCTGGTGAACTTTCTTTCCAGGAGTGTCTGCAAAACCATTTCCCTTTTGCTTTGTAAAGCATTTGTGTATGGTCGTGGTATAAACGTATTGTTGTAGCAAGAACCAGGAGACTTGTGAGTGAGCAACGCTACGCAGAAACAAGGGACAAGGACACGAAGAAACCCTGAGAAATTGTGGTCCATTGACCGCTGTGGTCCGGTATGCAAAACTATGCTTTCTCTCTGCTCATTTCTGCTTATGGTGCAGGCGTTCTTGTTCTTTTGCAACCTGCACACGTGCTTTACCCTGCTTCATCCAATCGAAAGCAAAGTTATTTATCTTGCCAGGGGTTTATACTTCGATCGTCGGCCCGATGGGTTTTGTGTACGTGCGATCACGTACGGGCAATGATTTTTACTGCGACCGCCTTATTCCTGCAGAGTGTCATGCGATGATGCGCCTGTCAGCAATCGGTAAAATGTTCCACATTAACAACCCTCCAGAAAAACGTGTATGATAAGTAAGTTTGTCTATGTCCTTTAGAAGTTTTTTGTGTAAAAATTATATGCCTTCCTTTTATACGTAACATAAAATGTCTCGTTAACAAAACCGTTCTCTGCTCCACAAACCAGAAAACCATTTGCAGAACGCCTTTTCCTGTACTTGACTGCTAGACCACGACCGAATATTACTTTCCCCCGAGTTCGCTTCATACACTCGCCTCAAATTACAACGAAAATGTTACACATGCCTTCCGCCCTAACACGATGCCACTATGGCTACCTTTGTCCATGGCTCGGACCAGTCTAGCTGCTGCTGCACTCTTCCGGTTTATGATTGCTATTATTTGTGACGCCATTGTGCGGCCATCGCACTTCCGGATTACGTTTGCCAACACGTCGTTACACCGGCACAAAAGGGGAGAGATACCGCTGCCTTGCAGATGTCACGCAAACGTGATGAAATAAATTCAACCACGCACCCCCATTCTGGCTCACTTCCTGAGATAGAGGAGAGTAAACATGTAAATAAACATATTCGTCTCGTAACGCTTTCCAAAGAGATGTAACACAGTTGTAACGTTTGTATCGCTCGGTGTTCGTGTAGGTGTACCAATTTCATCTGTTACAAAACTCGATGCACCATGATAGGGCTGCTGCAGCACAGCAGCCAAAAGATACGGCTCATGCTGCTGCATCATTCCGCAAGCTGCTGTTGAAAACACTTTCCCCCCCCCCCCAAACAGTGAGGTTGGTCCTGGATCTTGGCGAGTAACTGACCTACTTCAAATCGATCGGAAACATTCGACTTTGTTGCACCCAACACACGCTGCTACCATGCTTCCAGTGGCCAATTTTCTCTGGATGTCGGGATAGAGTGCTCTCGTCCCAAAGCTGCTGGTGAAAAGCGAAAACAAAGGCAAGTTATTTGCTGGTTGTTATCCTGTGGAGTGAAAATGGAGGTTTTCTCGTGGACTGTAAAAGAAAACCGACGTGACCGGAGGGAAAAGTAATTTTCTTTGCTTTTAGTAACTCTCATCGTACCCAGTGTGCCAGTATTATTGTGCACTTACACAAAAGGGTGTACAACATTCGCGAAATTTGTTATAAAACAAAGAAGCAGACGAAACTCGGATGGTTATGTGTAAAAGTGTACCGTGTAAGATTGAAACGGATAAATCGGTCCAGGAACGTAGCAGGAAGGTGTATGAGGCACAAATTAAGCACCGGTCTCTCTGCTGCAGAACGTGACTAACACGTTTGCTCGGTTTGTTAGCAAAGGTTACACAGTTTAGATTTTTGCAGCACATAACTATCGATTTGCGCCAATGAATCAGGTGGTTAAACATTCGCTTTGAAAACTTCTTTCTTTTCCAGCACAATCTCTTCTTTGAATATCATTTAACAGTCAACTGTTAAGTTTGCCAGTGAAACATTTCGTCGTGAGCTCATATTTGTTTGCTGTAAGTAGTTTTAAAAGCACTGACGAGGACAAAAAGGTATAATGCGTCTTGCAGAGAATACTTTTGTGCTAATTGAAATGATTTCTTTTCGCTAAATCTTGTCGTTTGGCACGATTAAAACAGAGGTTCTTTTGTAATAAATGCTTATTCATGTTCTATTGCCACGCAAACGTAGTATCACTGACGCGCTCGTTCAAATTAATTCTTTTTTCTGTGATGTTTTCACCTCTTTTTTCCTTAAACCCCGCTACGCAGTGTTGCTAGGCGTAATAAATTTGCTGTAGATATTTATTTCCCGCTCTCGGAAAAGGAAACTCTAAAAAAAACCTACACACTTGCCCCTTTCTTAAAATAACGCCTCGTTCTTAAACAGAACTTTGCAAACTTGACTGGCACGAGAAGATGAGGCCGCATCTTTCTCCGGTAAAATAAATAAAGCCAAGCCGAAGGTGCTGTGTGAGTAGAGAAGATAGAGCTGCTTGTGGTGCTTCTTGAGTGACTCACTCGCCAGATACACTGAACCCGGAATTCCTTTCCGAGCGCTCGCAAGTGGCAATAGAACCGTGTCGTGGTTTTGCGTTTTGTAGGAGCGCGAATATAATCCCACAGAAAAGATGTGTTTCTCGTGCTGGAGATGAAGACTGTGTATGAAGCAAAATCAAGTAGTACAACGTATCAATAACAGAAACGTGATATCATAATGACGATATGCTGCGGCGATTTGTTACTTCAGCGTAGCTGCAGGACTTACTTTATTTTGTAGCAAGGGAATAGATAGCTTAAATAGACTTTAAGCATTGATTGTGGTACGGTAGTGATTCGGTATTGTGTTAAGGGTTTTATTCAATGTATTACAGGTCGTAGGTTCGAGTCTTATTCTGACTATCCGTTATCAACTATGTACGATAAACGCTCAAAAAATGGGGGAAGGCATCCTCAAAAAACTAAAATGCTATAGTTTCTTAGGCCAACATGCGAATGACAAACTAATTACACGTGTAGTTTGATTGATTTCAACAACAATCCTTCTTTTAGAGACCTTCCAGTCAAATTCTTGTTTTTCTTTCGAGTTTAGGTGTGTTCTTCCTCGAAGAGTATCGTATTTCGAACTAATTTTTAGAACCCTTTCCTTTTCGAAAGCCAACCTCAACTCCTTCGTTGCAGACATTAACACCAACACCGGAATTATGTAATCGGAACTGCGGCAAAAAAGTCAAGAATTAGCAATGCATCGCCTACACCGCCCCCCTTCTCCAGCGTCGACATGTGTCAGAGGTTAAAAATCAGGTCTTCCGTCGGTGCTGCAGGTGCATAATGCGCTTCCTTCACTCGGTGCAGGCACCAACCTGTCTCACTCGAGTTCGTTTGTAAGCCAAGGCTACTACTCAGCAGTGACTGAAGGTGTAGCGAATGCCTTCCTCCCTGCACGAATGTTTTTGCACCCTTTTGCACCACGTGGGCTAGCATGTTTGCATTCTATTGGTGTCTAATTCCGCCGGTCGCATCCCCTTTCGCACCCATGGATGACGAACGGTCGCTTTACAATGCTGGTGGTTGCGCTGTCCGGTGGCGCGTGCACCCGCTTTTGAGAGCTGGACAGAAATTGGACACCACGCGGCTGGACAGGTTTGGAAGGGCGCAAAAACAAAAGGGCGTGCGCGCACCAGCTGTAACGGACATCAACTGCAGTAGAACTATTTCATGAGGCAACACACTCACACAAACATTATAGACACGCCACGTGGCATTTGACCTGGGGAACTGGGGAAGGTAAAGTTAATTTAAACAGGGGCTTAAAATCGTGGTACAGCAGAACAGACTGCAGGGCAGGCACGATAGCGCAGTACAGCTGTTTGCCGAGTTCCTTAATTGAAGTTTGGCTAACCGACAACAACCCCTCCCCAACGGTGGTGGCCGAGAGTTGAGTGGTGCGAGATTGAGCTAAGTGATTTCATTTCGCTTCACGATTCAATCGGTCACCGTTTGGGATATTGCGCAGTGTCGTTGAGATATTCTAAACATAAAAGAAACGTCATCACATTTGTTTGGAGTTGATACAACTTGTGATGGTGAATTAGGTAGGAATCCTACAGTAGAGAGATTATAAAACTTTTCACCCTACATGAACCCCGGACACGAACACGCTCCAAGCAGCGGTACCGGTTCTGATTAGGTTGCTGCATCAATAATAATCACGTCTTCTGCTGGAATGCGATGGTACCGCCCAGCGCAGCGATTATGCGGGACATCTCATTGCTCCATTATCTATTTGACCTTTGTTGACATCTTGTCTAGTTTCGTTTAGCTTCACAACAAAGCAGCACCTTCTTGCTTTCTCCATACAATGAACGATTAAAAAGGAGAAAGGTTCTTTAGATCTGACGCTCTCCCCACTCCCAACGCGCTGAAGGTCAACCTCAATCAATGGCCTGGAAAACCGCCTTCCGGTTGAGAATTTATCGTCCATCCGCTTGTACTACGAATGGCATCATCAAACACCCATTTCCCACGCCCGGGAAAACATACTGCCCTGTGGCACACATTGGCTCCCGGTGGCTCAAAAACTGTAAAATTATGGTTGACATTATTCCACGCTGCCGTTTGTTGTGGCATTTCGTTTCAATAAAGCGTTTCGGATTGCTGGCCCCGTTGTGTACAATTCCCAGCTTGTGCAGCAAAGGACGAATTCACGTCCTTTGCGAAAGCTCAAGCGAGTGAAGCGAAACAAACAGTTTAAGACGAAATTTATGTTATTCGCGTGCGCGCATGTTGGAGGTGTGTTAACCCTTTTCTTATTACAGCGTCAGCAGCAGCACAAAAAGAAAAGGGAGTAGCTTCGTGCCTTTGTGGCATAAAAACCTTTTTTCCCTTTCTTCCCAACCCCGCAATCCATCGTGATGGTTTTGCTGGAAAGCAAAATTATGTTTCCATCTGAAAGTAAAAGGCGGTGCAGTATGAAAAATTCTTTACTGCCGAAAGAGAAGTTTCCATCCTGCAAGTTGACGAACGCGAAGGATCAATGCCGGAAGGCGTACAATGCAGCAGAACAGCAAAAACGTATAAAATAGTACAATTTAACGGCTTTTAAGCTGGTCTAGAAATAGACTGTAAAATTGGCACAACCAAGGAGGCCGTGTGATGTGTGGAGTACACAGTGCTTGATGCATTGTGGTCCATTTAAATGATGTTGCCGCTCAGCGCAATTACATCGATCGTGTGTGTACCATTTGTGCCACATGGTTGCGACGCGTTTCCTTGCGTGTTTACTGTACAATCGCCATCCGGTGTGTGCGAAGAAGCGAAACCGCGAACTCACTTTGTGAATTTGTGTCGGGAGAGAAGCAAGCATATGCATACCAGTATGCATACTGGCGGTGGCCTTAGTTTCTTGGTGGAATGTTCACCCGTTCTAGGTGGGCGTGTGCGCCTCTTGCAATTTGGGTCAGTAGTTTTGTGCATGGTTAAGATAGGCGATGGGGATGTGTGCCAAAACACCACACCCGCACGCAGAATCTGCTCTGATGTGCTGGGAATACTGGAACGCATTTCAAAGACGTCGTTACACACCTGCACAATCAGTCGGGTGGCATTCTTGGGTTTTCTTGCTCCGAACGATTCCACTTTGAAGCGTAGTTTTGTGGGCCTTTTTGTAAATTGTTCTTTGCGTTGTTGCTGGTGTGGGAACCAAGTGACCAAGAAGACGAAACAATAATTAAATCGCAAACCTTTCTTGACACGTCTCAACAAAACAACGCAAATAGAACATCATTCCGGGTTGCACTATTACGTGCTTCAATCCAAGCGGGCAAATAAAATATTTGTGTCCCGCCGTGGTCGAGAACGACCCAAGAACTCCGGCACGGAATTCAAAATAATTTGAGTTTATCTTTTCTGCAAGAAAACACACACAACAAAAAACATATTTCCACCGTTTATTTCTATTTAGCGCATTTCATTTCAACTGCAACGTTGCGCACGTGAGCAAAAATGTTTTTGAAATTGTGTATTCCCTCCAGTGTCCCACTAAAGCACAACCCAAGAGCGAAACCGGACAGACCGCGCTGGAAAAGCATCATCATTGAGCGTGGAAAAAGTAGAGTTTCGTGTTCACCGGAAAAATGTCCTTCGGTCCGTGCAGGAAGGCAAAGACACTGCGAGTGTCACCTTTAAAGTAAAATGAAAAGACCATCATCCTGTTTTAGAGTACCTGGTCTCGCTCACTTTTCGCTCATCATTTGCGCTTGCTCCTCAGAAGTCTGCCAGAAGTGGAGCAAGATTTGAGGTTCGTGAATAGTTAATGGACTGAAAGCACATCTTAATCTTCACCCTGTTCGTTCTGCCAACACTATTCGGTGTGGGCGATTTGTTCGTGCCTTTCGGATGAATTTCCCTCGAGGATATAGCGCTCGCTGGTTCATGTTCCGTTCCGAAGACACACCTGTAGCCGAAAATAGGATCCAATTTTCATCCTTCCCACGGTGTGTGGTTCGATCCATTTTCCACTCCTTGCAAAATGTTTTTTTTTTTGCTTTTGGAAGGAATTCTCTCCCATCAGTGACGAGAGTCGTTTCCCCGCTTTTAAATGGGAAGAGTTTATTTGCTTTCTATAATTTAGGAATGTACAGAAATATAAAATAAGTCCCAGAAGTCCCAGAGGTGCTCTAGTTATCACTACCGTTAAGATAAATGTGTGGAACTGGAAGATCCACTGTGGAGATATGCATGGAAAAATGATTAGGTCTTCATCACCTCTGGTGGCAGATTATACTGCACTGTAACACGCCGCCTTTTTTTAGATGGATATGTGCAAAACGAAATGGAAAACATGCTAAACGTGTCCCTGGAGAGACTTCCATGAAACAACCGTCGAAGATAAGCAGAGGTCTCGTGGAGTAACGCTTCGCGATAGTGTCTCGCTTGAACGAAGAGCGCAATTGCTGCTGCAGCCTACACTTTAACACGTGTTAGGAGTTACTGTAGCCTCCAAGGAATTGCAAACAAGTAAGCTGCCATGCTTGGTCTGCAATCTTCTAGCTTGATGTCACGACAGATGGCTAAACATTTGCAACAGTACAGTAACATGTATACTCCTAAGCAGTCGATACCAGACGACGCGGCCGGTGGTCTGCTGTGTTCTCACAAAATTCTTGGCATATTGTCAAGTTGGCTGCTGCCACACCATCCAAAAAAAAAGAAAACCCGAACCGAACCTTTGCTTTTGACACCTTATCTATAATGTAAACTATTCACTTCTATACAACGCTGTCTCTCGGATGCTGTCTTTGGCAGCCAGGAGCCCGAATAATGTTCTGACCTAGTTAGCCGTCTGCCTTTCCACCAATCCCACCACCCATGCCTTATTTTTAATCGTCACCGTTTGCTTTTCTCTGTCTCTTTTTAGGTAAGTAAAAGCATGATAACCTCGTTCTGATGGCGGTGATTGCAGACAATTGCGCCCGGTTGAGGATGTCGGAAGAGTGCAACGAACAGATGTGCTAAAATGACAAACCGTCGGCATCGCGGCTGCTGTTGCTCTCGTTGTGTGCCAGTTGACGCGCCACAAGGTGCGGTGCCGTCGTTGTCGGACGGGAAGAAAATAGACCAAATTATCGTTCTCCATCAACGCCGTCTCGTGCACTATCGCCGGAGCACAATTCGCACCGTTGAATGGTCGTTCAAACGCAGCAGCAGCGGCGGCGAACACAAGGTCATTTTCATAAAATCCCGACCAGTCTGTGCTAATCTTCGCGCCTCCCGCACGCTCCCGCCAACTAGCTGCGGCTGTGAAGGGTGTGGTATGCAATTCGCTTCAGCCGGAGCATTAGCTTGTAAAAGTATGCAACGGACACCACGGGGTACGATAACGCAATCGGCAACGAAATCTCCCGCGCACCAATTTGTTACTATGCTGCCCGTTGACGGCTGCTCAATTCAACCGCAACAATAGTGCGACAAAGCGTCCGAAAGCGTAGTTGCGCGGGAGTTGTGGAACTAAAAGCGCTGTTGGAGAAAAATGGTTGCAAACAAACACCAGCATCTGTTTGTGAAGTGTAGAAGAATAGATGCGTAATGCGTCGGTGAGATGCGACCGGGTGTTGTGTGTCATGATGATGGCGCATCTCTGCTGCCAACAAATGACGAGTCGGGGGTTGAGAAATAGTGGTAATAGCTTTAGGTTAGGTGGACTGTTGTAAGAACTCGACTATCGAGGATGATCCCATTCCGTCTCGTCCTAAAGTCGATGACTTCTCGGTCAGGTGTGATATGTCATCGAGAGTGGAGAAGACTGACTTGGGGAGACTGGCTATGTAACATTAGACAGTAGATAGAACACATTAGTGGTCAGGTTTTGTGTTTCCTCCGACGTGTGTCACTGGATGCTTTTTGCATTTTGCAATGTTTTCGTTGCTTAAAACGTCTTGCTTTGCTGTTTTGCAATATTAAGTGGTTCAATTGTTTTATTATCTGCATCGGCCCTTATTTTTGCGTTATCTTCTAAGAATAATTATTTTAAAATGAAAATTTTAGTGCGTACTAAATTCAATTAAGCCTGATTAATGTTTTGCTTCTAACATTAGTGTTGGGTAAATCTGAATAAGACACATCTCTGTATGGAATGTGTATCAATCTTTAAAATGAGAAAAAGATTACGAATATCATCTGAAAAGATACATGATTCTTGAGATCTTGGGATTCATAAATCTTGAGATTCAAAACGATTGTTGATTCAAATGATTCTTCATTGAAGAATTGAAGACTACTATAAGATTAATTAATGAATCTTTGTAAAATATTCATGAACCAATACATCAACTTACTTCATTCCTCGCAATGTTACATCCGGCTGCAGAAAGGTGCAATATTTCATCATCAACACCTCTTGCTGCTTACTTCAAAAACAGCTATCTCGACTCCACACGTCCCTTGATGACGATCAAACTTTGATTTGTGATCGTACATCAGTGCTGCCTAGCAGCTTATCGTTTGAACATTAATTTATCTGCCAGCAGCAGGGCAAGATCAGAAGCCAGGAAGCAATCACACACACCCACAAATCTCACTCAGGCGTTCAATTGATTCTCTGCCCAATCAATCAATCAGCACGGCTCGCTGGCCACCAGAGCTGGACCGAAGAGGCAGGGCGGTAAAACGGTTCGCTGCCTCGCGAAAGGAATCCCGACACTCCCGTTTCGTTGGCATGTCGTTAACCTGGCAGAAAGCAGACCGCATCCCGAGTGCTGCTGAATCTTGTTCTTACTAAAATGCGCTATAGAATGCGTGAGTTGCGCCGTGTGTTTTTTTTCCTTTCTCTCTTTCTGAACCACTTTGAAGTGCAACGTCTTCAAATGCGCAGTGTTGCTGATTTATTTTCATGCTCGACTGCATACTCATCAGCGGCTAGTGGAAATGCCGCTACTGCCGTATATCTTCTACCGGCTTTTCAAATCGCTTGCAAATACAAGGTGCTCTCCTCCATCCCTATCCAACCGGCCTATGCATGTTGATTAAATAATTAATTATGTAGCTTGCCCCTTTTCTGTGGTGTGCAACCTGATCGCCCCAACCCCCACTTCCCTTCTATGTGAGACAACCGCATTTAGCGTGCACGTTATACAGTGCCACTGTGTCCCCATTAGTGCATATCATCGGATCGTAACGGACGGGGCCAGAAAAACAATTCAAAATCTCAACAGCAGCAGCGCCATCGGAGTAGCTCGAGCATGCATAAAATACAACCTAAAGCACGCTTTCAATGCACCACCATAGGTGAAAAGGTTCACGGAAGACCGTGAATGCATTATTATGTTCATTTTTACCTAGTAATCTCTCACCAGCAGTGGCTTTTGTGGCCAACGCACCTCACGTGGTCGTCGTCGTCGTGTTTCGTTTTGGTTTTGCCTTTGCTTGATTGATACGGGCAGTAGAAGAAAACATGATTTATTAATACACATGCACCTTTCGCTGCAAACAGTTTTCGGGTAGAGCTATTAATTTCGGTGCGAGGAAACGAAAGGAAAACAGATTCACCGGGTTTGGGTTTTAATTGAGGAATTTGAAGATGTGACAGTGACAGTGACGTGTTGATGGTGATGACGATTTTGGCAGAGCGCATCAAGCACATCATTATTCGCTGCTTCTGCTTCCTGCGTTACCTGTTCAGAGAGGTTTGCTAGTAATTTATTTAGATTTATTGTTAGGTAAATCTGAATCAGGTTCGGAATATTGACTGAAAAAATATGTTTCCTGAAATTCACAAATTTTGATTTGTATGAACATCGATGCTCATGAATCTTAGTGTTGATGCATCTTGATATCTATAAATTCATGCGTTTTCAAAAATCTTAAAAATACTCGAGCTTAGAAAAATCTATGACTTTTAACAATGTTATACCTGACATACCACTGTGCTGTACGTCTCGAGCTGCATAAATATTCAAATATTCAGAGATTCATATATGAGTGAATCTTTGTAAAAGATTTCTGGACCACAACTGAAATTAAGATGCTTGCTAATGAATAATCGAAACGATAAACAGTATGATTGCGCATAATGAAATGAATCATTTAATGTATACAAAAACAAATTTTTAGATACGCATATTCGCTGCAGAAGCTATTGGATATCATGACAGTAATATAGCAGTTTAGTTTATACACAATTAGCTATGCTACCTTACCTACCTTAGCCCCTACTTCCCCCTACAACACTTACGAAGAACTTAAAGAAAGACCCAACACCCGGATCCTACCGCAAATACCGTTTTGCATGGGCAATTCGTTTCGCTAAGGTAATTAGCAGCCCGGCCCAACAGCATGCATAGTGGAAAGCATCGGCGGGGTGGCATCGAATCATCGAACGGTATCGCATAAACAATTTACCTAATCCGATTACGTACTAGACATTCCTCCCGCCACACGTGGCTAGACGTGGCGCGGCCCGTGCAGGAAGTACGTGAAGCGTTAACGACGAATGGAAAAGAACAAAAAAAAGGCGGCAACATTTCACCGGCCTACGCGTGTTCCGTTCGGTTGGTCGCGATCGTTTCCTGTTCCGCCGCCAGCGTGGCGAAATGTTGCGTCTTCTACCGTGAAGCTAGAAGTAAGAAGCCCTTTATGGGGTCTTTACGGGAATTTTGTTGTAGAAAAGGGTGGGGGAATAGAAGACTCTACCCTCTATCAATCGTTTCTCGACACACGTGATTTTTGTGGGCCACTTATCGGAACGGAAAGCTCCAAGAAGCTACTGCTCGGTGCTCAATTTCCACGAAACATGCAATCGGAAAGGAAATCAAGCAATAGCGTCAGCCGTCCGTACATGGGCACACCGGGTGTGTTAAAGCGGTACGGGAGTTCTTCCTATCACTGACCAACCCAACCATTACACGGTTATGTGCAAAACGTGTGTGAATATAGAGGTTCTGCTCACTTCCTCACAAATCAGATAAAAATTCCCGATAGTGGAATGCGAAGGGAAGCACGATAGATATAGGTAGATCGTGGTCTTCCTCGCGCTCCATTTTATGTTGTACCTATTAATCTTATCTTGCTTTTAGCGTGCGCAGATTGTTACGGAAATAGTGGGAGAGCTAAACTAAGCACAGCTTACAGTTTGAAAAACAGGCGCTATGATAAGACTAGCTGAAAATCTCAACCCCTTTAGGTGCACCCCACCATTTACTTCATATACGAGCTAAACGTCGCTCGAGGCATACACCTTTATGCAGTTGAAAATTCTACGCTTTTCCGCACAACACGAGCGTTAGGAGGACATGCTGTCGGTGGTAACGGCCGTCCGAGGATTCATTTACTAGACCAACGGTACCATCTCTTTCTCAAATAAAAAAAGTGTCTGCTGGAAGGAAGATAACTTCACAGATGACAACGCTATCGTCATGCACACTCATGCCCTATTTAAACCATTCCCAAAGGAGCACGCCGTAAAAAAGAGGGCCCGGTGTACCGAGAGCACTTTCAGCCGGATATGCCTCCCTACCTGCCAGAACTGGAATGATGTGGCTTGATTTTTGAAGAGGCACGTTTTGTTCAACCGGCTCCGGTGGTACGCAACTCACGCGCAGATGAAGCGGTGTGCTTTTAACACCTTGCGCTCCGAAAAGGTGATTAAAAGGATCGCACGGATCCTGTTTATTTCGTCCTATCTGTCTCTCCTTTTCTGTCGCTGTTCGTGGCTTTTCATGCATGAAGTGCAATAACCTCTCGAGAAAATGCATTAGGCCAGCCTGCGGGAGCATTCAGTGACGCAGAAAATTCGTAACGAATGAACACTTCCTTGACTCTTCATTACGGCTGAGGCGAAGGTACGGGATGTGGGTGCAGGTTTTTGTAAAGGATTGCGGCAAATTAAAGATGCGATGGATGGGGAACAGGTGCATCGTTTTTGCTGTCACGATAAAAAAGAGTGAAGAATTCTCCATGAAGCATTCAACATCGTTACAACGCGCGTATATTGTCCTCAGTACAAAAGACGGGACAAGTTGGCTGAATCCTTTCTTCTGACGCATTCTATATAATTAAGAGTGGCTTTGAAACTAAACAGCACAAACTGTAATTATACTTTAAAATCGCTCTGTTCATACTTCCTTCAACACTCCTTAAAGCGAAAGTTTATGACCTGAGCTGAAGTGAGACATCTAAACACGATCGTTATTTCATTAATTTACCGTGAATTAATGTGAAATTGCCATCAACGCACGAAGATGCTCGTTCGCCCTCCAAAAAAAAGAACGGATAGCAATGACACGGCCCAACTGTACTTAAATTCTTCTTTCTGCTTCGTCCCAAAAAAAATAGACAGAAAACGACAATCCATCCAGCAGGTGTGTGAGAGAGGAAACAGATTCTGCCGCCTATTAACCGCTTGATTGCACCATCTCTCGAATCGAGCAGACGTAGAAACGATGTTGAGAAGGAGAAAAGTGCTCCAAATGTCAAACAACTCTGTTGCCTGTCAAAGGTGCAAATTGAAACGATGGACTTAGCTAGGAGAAGGACCCTCTACGTACATTGCACGAAGACGGTACGAAAGAATGTCGTTCCTGACAAGACGTTCACGCAAACAGCGAATCGTGAGGCCGGTAAATGATTTTAGCCTCGAGCGAAATCATTTCTCTAGCGTTTTCTTCCTTCCCCTCTGCCAAGGGGTTGGAACGAGAGTGTCGATTTTGAGGTGGCTAGTGCCAAGCCAAAGTTAAAGCTCGATCGCGCACGAGAGACACTTAACAAACAATTTAAATGTTCTCCATTTGGGGTAGCAATGATTAGAGTTCGAGCGCGTGATGGAAGTATCGATCGCAGTGCTCTCTCATTTTCTTATATCAGAGGAAAACCATCAAAATTAAATCGTGTTCCCCTATTTAAGAGAGCAAAGAGTGATCTTAAGCCGCTTTTATTTCATTGCATTTATCTTCCACTTACGAACAAATCGATCGAGCAAACATCGCATCACACCACATCACACTGTATGTATGTTTGCGCTTTGCTTTTATTTGCCAATAGAAAAAGGAAGTACAAAAAAAAGGGTCGCAAAGTGATTCATCCGGCTTCCCTTCTTCACCCTGCTTTTCGCGTAGCATCTGAAAATCATCATGCCGATAGACCCGGGGCGAATGATTCGCTCCGATTGGCGGGCCGGCACGGGTGCGATAATTTATGCGCCAGCATTATGATGGCAGCGGAAGAAAACAAACTATCGCATGAGGTGGTAGTAGCTTTTGAGCACAGCAGTAGCAGATAGGCTCGTTACCCATTTGTGGTGTGGGGCCGATGATGTACGTGTATCTTGATTTGTCTATTTTAACCCTTCAGTGTCGTGAAGGTAACTTTCGTTTTGATTATAGAGTAAATGAGAATAAAGAATGTTACAACTTAAGCTTGTAATTTTGTGTATTATAGACCTTAAGCTATTTTGCTTCATCTCTAAATGCCTACCTACCAGTAGCTTGCTCTTTGGAGGGTTTAAAATTGCGTCTGATAAACAGGCGAAACTCCAGACACATTTGCGTGCACACCTCTATCCTCCGTCCGGGTTGCGTGTTGTTCCACAAGCAACTGCAACTGCGGAAGAAGGGCAAAAGCGGAACCCACCCGTCAGTTACGCCAAGCCCCGAACCCACCCCATTCGTTATCTGTCCCCGAAAAAGGCATTGGTTTGCCAATCTTCTCCCGTAACCGCACCACATCGCACACACCCCGGGGGCACCGGATGTGGGGAAGGAAACGTTCGCGCGTGATCGTTCTCGCTCCGGCTTGAGCGCGACGAGCGGCTTCTATTCGACAACCCTGTCCGGGTGGATGATGGACATGACAAGGGTGTTATGTTGATCACCCTCTTAGTAAAACCCATGAACCAGACAAACACATGTGCGAAGCGGGAAAAAGGGTTGTGGAGGAGGAGGAGGTGCGTAATGATAACGAGACACAATCGGTTTCGGAAAGCAAACCGCGCATAAACGAACCGGGGTAGGGTGTAGCAAAATGATTAAAGTCTCAAGGTTAGTTCCAGCTTCAAGTCTGCTCGCGGGCGCTTTAGAGGAAGGCTCTCGCTTTGTATTATTGAACTTGATGTGGGTAGGAACGCATTTAGGGTCGAGCGCAGTATTTTGCTTTGTGGATGAGATTTCTGTATCGTCCGAACCAAAAAAAAATCCCACACACACGTCTTGCTGTAGACGTCGAATTGTGAAGATAAATGGGTGGCCATTACTTTTAAAAATGTTGATGTAAATGTAACTGCTGGAATAGAAAGAGAAGGGGAAAGAGGGAATGTACGGCACAAAAAGCATACTTACGACGATCGATACGATGGCGCTTTGGTGCGATCATCTACGGCTAACGACATCATTACCTTTTTTAGTAGCAACAACTGATCGGTATAGAACAGATTCCACAACGCACAACGTTTGACGAAGGACGGAGAACGTTGAATGGGGCAAACACTCATTGAGTGGGCAGTTTGACGACGAGTGTTTGGACGATCTTCAGCAAGGGTTGAGATTCAATTTAAATTATTTGGCTTTTAAAGTCAACTGTTTTTCACTCCACAGCGCACGCAATCACCAAGCATGCGATTAAAAAGGCCCACAGTATAAACCCACTGTTTTCGGCGAAAACCACGCAATGCTGTCTGCAATTATGGTCCAAAAACAGCAAACAGCCGGCCGCCCAAAATGACATTCCGTATCCGTCCGTATCATTATCACGCCTTCTTGAGTTTGGCGCCAACCGGAGCTCTCCGGACGCCTTCTACGGAAAGCCGTGCTGCTCACGCGATTGCTAAAATCACATGAAACGGCTTCAGGAATGAACGTGATTTATAGTTCTGCTTTAATGAGAGTGCCAGATTATTGTTTAACTGTTTCTGAATTTGTTCTTTATCTTAACTTTTCTATACCTCTTCTCTATGCTTGATAGGGTGCCGGTAAGGAAATACGGGAAGCGATTGCAGACCCCTCGCCGGAATGTCAGGAGAAAGCGTGGAACATTGTGATACCGCTGGTGGAGAAACTGAAACGCTGCTACGAGCACTCGCTCGAGCTAGAGCGGATCGTGCCGAAACTGCTGGGGCAGCTGGTGGGCGGACGGCTCAACCCGACACAGCACCTGGAAACGCAGCAGGCACTCGTCAAACAGCTGGCTGAGATTCTGGAGTTTGTGCTCAAATTCGACGAGTATAAGGTAAGAAATGGCCGCGCGGGTGAGGTGGCAAACAATTTGCGAATGCATAAATAATCTCACTGTCATGTCTTGCTTCCTGCTTTTTTTTAGATGAAAACCCCAGCGATACAGAACGATTTCAGCTACTACAGACGCATCGCCAGCCGGCAGCGATTAGACCAGACGAGCGAGATGATCATTAGCACCGAGCTGGCAAACCGCATGTCCCTGTTCTATGCGCACGCGACCCCAATGCTGAAGGTGCTCAGCGAAGCGACGTCCAAGTTTGTGCAGGACAACTCCGACAACGTCGACAACACGACCGAAACGCTTGGCACGATGGCGAAAGTTTGCCTTCGGATGCTCGAGAATCCGTAAGGAATACAGCAACAACGTGTTGGCTAAAACAAGCTGCTAAAAGATGACTTTTCTTCTTTTTCACCCCTTACAGCAAACTGTTGGCACAGATCGAGCGGGAAGAAACGCACCTGCTGCTGCTGCGAGTAATGGTCGGGCTGGTGATACTGTACGATCACGTCCATCCGGTCGGTGCGTTTGCGCGGGGCGCCCACGTCGACGTGAAGGGATGCGTGCGGTTGCTTCAGGCACAGCCGGCCGTTAAGGCGGAACCGCTGCTGAATGCGCTCCGCTACACAACGAAGCACCTGAATGAGGACAACACGCCGAAAAACATTCGAAATCTGCTGGCCGCCTAAACAACAATCCCGTTGGAGCACAGTGATACCAAACGCGCAAAAGCAGATAGCAGAGTAGGGCAGATGATGAGGGCACTACTGCACTCCCACAGGCACGCACACGCATCCTTTTACTGCTGTTATTACTATCGCTACTAAAAACTACTCTACGGATCTACGTTTACAATTTTTTTAAACGAATTCGGGAACTTGTGGCTCGTGCATGGCAGGCTCGTGAAAACAGAAACGTGTGTGTGCGCAACAAGTGCTTTTGAAAGGGGAGGAAGTAGGTTCGGAAGGAGGCATATTTTCACCTCCTTCCGGGTGTATCTCTAGGCAAGAGAAAGAGAAAGTATCCGCTATTACTTATAAATATTTTATCTACACACTAAACTCTACACATTAAGACAAGGAAACACTTGACACATTTACAAACACGACGATTAGCCAGGATCAATCTACTTATGCTTTCAAGATTCGTATTTTTGCCAACTTTCCCTGCGTCTCTTCATCGCTGCTTTATGCTTTAACAAATAGAATTTAAATTTCGTGATCAAAATCCTATTTTTTACCTATACTCTTCTAAAGTTTTGCTTCAATTTTGCAATTGAATCAATTCTTACGCCTCTACGTTTGCGCCGTTATGTTGTAGCTCCTGTAAGTTTTGTTTTTGTTTGTTTTATGCAACTTTGCATCACTACTGATTGATAAGGACGAAGGGCGATACTTTCTTTTTTTTTTTACACGTTGTTAGTGTTCTAGGCTATAGTTAATACAAACGACTCGTGGCGTAGTGCGCAAATGAGGAAGACAGATTTGAACGTGGAAAATAGACGAAGAGAGGGAATGACACGCAAAACACGAGAGAAACAAAGATTTTTTTTTAGTAATTTAAAACCGAACAAACGTATAACACAAACTATCTATCGTAGGCATTTAAGTATATCTTCATAAAGTATGATAAAAAACATAAATGGAGGCAAAACAGGCTCCAAATAGTGCGCACCCTTTATAAATTGTATATGTATGATGGTGAGCGTGTGGTGAGATTGCTAACAGCAGACATGCGGAGATAGTGAAAAAGAAAGTAAATAAATATTGTAACGTGTGATAAGACAACAAAACCGGAAGTGAGAAAACAACTAGTTTTCGGAGGAAGCGCGGAAAAGAGGTTCGCTTCCATCCTTTAGGGACTAATCTGTTTTGCCGAACTGCATACTAACGAACTGCATCAACTAGTTTGGGTAACGAACTATGGAAAGGAGGTACGCAGGCACCGAGCCTACAGATAGGTGGATGGTGATGGTAGCAACATTATTTAATTGTTGCGCAAAGAACAGGAAAGATTGTTTCTGTTTTGACATTGACAGCACACACTTTCACTCGTACGAACGGAAAAAAAGTTGACAGCACAAACGCAATTCCACAGGACGGACAGAAAGACAGAGTGGGTGGATATTGCTTGTAAGATTCCGACACAACTACGGTATTAATCTCCTTATCTCCTTATATGTGTGTACAGGACGTGCAACATGTCATAGTGGCGAATTATTGAGCGCATACGGTTGTGGTTAAACATTAGTTAATGTCAAACAAAATTATTAGTATGAATTGTTTAAACAGTCAATGTGTTGTTTCACCGTAAAGAGAATTAAGAACAAAAAACAAGTATCCAAATGTCGGTCAGCAACGGTTTGGTTGTGTTTATCATCATTCACAGAACACATGGAATCGACACACAAAGCTCCGAAAAGGAAATCGGCGTATCAAAATGTATTACAATATACTACACTGCTGCTACCACGTATTCAGATGTGTTCTACTATTTTACAACGCAGCATGCAGCAGAGACACGAGCCAATTGCAGTAAAACAACTGGTAAAATGAAACAAACAAATGAAATCGACGTAAAAGAACAACACATCGTTACCGTAAGTCTTTTGAGAACCAAACTCACAAAAAGAAACAAACTACTTTAATCATTGCAAACCATCACAGAAAGCATCAGTGAATATGCAACTACATAACATGATTACAAAAAGAGAGCAAAAAAAACAATATCAAAGTTGATTAGATAAAACGATGAACAAGTACAGTAAAGAAAAGAAATACGAAAGTACAGTATAATCGTGCTAGGTAACATACGTTTAATGTATGTTTTCACTGTTTGAACGATTTCATTTGTAGCTAATATTGTTTTTTTACGTTTCTTTATATAACTACAATGGAAAAAACATTCGCTCATACTTTTGGTCCAATCGAACATAAAAAAAACCAATCTACGACAATTTAGCTAAATTTGAATCGACCGGTAGCTGATTCGATCACAAAATTATTGCTAACTTAGAAAATATTATAAATCGAGCGTTCACGTATAGTTCAGTTTGGAGCCGAAAATATTGAAAATCTATTACAAATATTTAAAATGAAACTATTCGGCTGACTGTATCTGTTATAGACTATTGAAGCCCCTCCCCTTAATTGGAACTTTGCCTTTTGTGTAGATTGACAATTTTGCGAACGACGAACGAAAGCGGTAGCAAATTAATAGATTTTCGCGATCGGCCAACGTTATTTATTAAATTTTAACGGTTTCCTCTCTTTGGAAAATAAAACAGTGAGCGTGCGTAAAGCAGAAGCGTGTTCTTCATCCAGTTCTGTCTGCGGTCCGTAAGCTTAACCAAGTATTTTCATACCGGACCTGTTCCGTTCGAACTTGTTTGATGCGATTATATTGTTATCGTTAAGGCAACGACAGTGTACACACAGACTTCTCACAGTACGAGAGTAAAGCGAACAAAGTATGAAAATAACTTAACACATTACAAGTAGCACCGAACATAGATAAACGATTGTAAAGAGTAAACGGTCAGGAGCAAGCGAAAGATTGACGGTAAGAGCAAAGAAATACTAGAACAAAGATGGATGCTTATTCAGCCTCTATGCATAAAGAGTGTAATTCAACTAACTGTGCATCGAAATAGTTACTAAAGGCAGAACAAAACCCAACAATACAACAAAAGAAACAAACTATCAAAAACATGTACACACATCATCAAACAAGCAAACAAAAAAACACGCGCATAGATAAGAGAGAGAAAAATGAACAATAATTATCCCGCAGACAGACGGACGGTTGATCTTTAAGTTGTGGCACACTAACGAATGAGCAATGGGGAAAGGTTTGAAAGGATTGAAAAGTAAGAAAATTTGTGAGTTGCGCGAATGTGAGAGTGTATGTGTATGTGAGCGAATGAAACACCGGATCCAGCGATCCCACGCGATGTGTAGGAAGAAATGTGCTGATGCAGGAAGAAAGAAAATAAACCAAAAATTCCAAACAATCTATACACAAACCAGCGAGGGTCGTGTGGACTTTATTCTTAATGTATTATCGTAAAGGGGGAAAATGACGAGTTTACTCCTTTCTGTAAGCCTTTTTGCGGAAAGCAGCGGGAAGATGTTCGACCAGCGAAAGCGCATTAGCCTGGATTGCTACCAGCTCGCTTTCGCCCAACCACTCGATCGACACCAGGCGCGGCGCATCGCGCACCAGCCGCAGCTTGCACTTCGTAAGACTTCCCTCACCGCCGCCAGCCTCAGACACGTGTGGGCCGTTGGAAGCTGGGCGCCTCTTCTTCGCCTGATTGTTCCGTTCCTGCTCTAACAGCTGCTGCTCAATGTCGGCACCGTACCGAAGGGACAATATTTTCGACCCGTTCTGCAGCACCATCGCCGATTCCTGGCGTGGATCGAACGCAATCCCGCTGACCGGATGGTTCGGTTGGGCATCATTCGGCAGCTGTAGGTAGGTCGAGAAGACGAACGAAAACTGGTCGAAATCGTACACGAAGAGTTTGTGGTCGGAAAAGGCCACCGCTAACCGGGTCTTGCCCGGCTGTATGGCCAATGCCGTCGGAGGTAGTTTGTAGCGGGGCAGCGAAATTGAGCGCTTCCACTTGGACTCGGTTCGTTCGAAAACGACGATCGAGCTGGCCAGATCGGCACACACCAGATAGCGACCACACTGGGAGACGGCCGACAGGGTAACCATCTCCGACAGCCATCGTCCAGCGTCGATCGATTGCTTGTGGTCCCACTCGTCCCCGTCATCGGCTGCACAGCTGAAGAAGTTGATCGTACTTCCACTGCGGTCGTACAGGAACAGCCCGCAGGAATCGTGCGTAAAGTTAGCCCGGTAGCAGACGGCGAAATGTTCCGGCGTGTTTTGTACGCGCTGCAGCCGTGAGTTGACCGGATCGTTACGATTATAGTCGTACCGCAGCAACCGTACGGTGCTTTCCGTCGAATAAACGATCCACCGGCTGTTGGGTGAGATGGCAGCAGCCACGATGTGTTCGTCGTTTTTGCTGCGTATCTGTAGTACCTTACTGCCGCCACCGTCCTGCGACGCGGACGCCAGCGTCCAAACCTCCAAATAGTTGACGTACTTTAGCAACGCCAATCGACTGTCGGTGGTGGCCGCTGCTACCATGGCGGCCGGCCCCGGGAGCAACGGTGAGTGTACGTCAAGCACATACGGTGGGGAGGACGTGACGTGCAGCGAACCATCAATACCGCCCGAAAACAGATACTTCCAGTGGGTGGCCAACGTTTTGATGTCGTGCGTATGTCCCCGCCGGCTGTACGTTCGCACCCACAGCTTATCCCCGTGCACTTTCTGCCCATCCACACGCTCGAACATACGGATGATTGGCTCCACGCCCGCCACAAACACGGTGTTCCGTTTCTCGTTCAGCGCCAGACAGAGCAGATCGCCGGTGGAGACGACGTGCTGCTCCAGCACCGTGCCCAAATGCCCATCGTACACCACCAGCTTGCCACGCGAATCGGCCGACATGATGGTAAAATCTCTTAGCACCAGTACCGCCCACACGGTCGTTTCCTGCTTGTTGTGTGCCCGGCCCGTCGTCATTTTGTGCACCGCGTGCCCGTTACGTACGTCCCACACGCGCACGGCATCGGCCGAACCGGTCACCAGGAAGTCTCCGGTGTAGTCGAAATTGCAGCAAATGATGCGGCCCTCCTGCTTGTCTAGGATGCGCTCGTACGTCAGCTCGTCATTGTCCAGCCGGTACACATTGATGTAGCCGCCTTCGGTTCCCACCGCCAACAGACGCTCATCCTTACTGACGTCAACGCACCAGGCCGCATTGCCGGTGACCAGGATCGACTGTTTCACGCGCGGCATCTTGCCCAGATCCCACTCGACGAGCGTACCGGCGAGGCTGACGGAAAACAGTCGCTGACCGGCCCATGCGAGTCCCTCGATCGATACACCTTCACCGCCGGGTATCGTTTTCTCCAGGAACGGTGCATTTGCCATGTTCCAGATCTCGATCGTACCATCATCCCTGCACCGAAAACAACCGTTCAAATGAATAACCATTCCATGGGTAAAGGCGCGCATTGTGACCCAGTTTATCATGTGGTACTGACCTTGCTAGTGCTAGCTTTTTCGAGGTGGACCCGAACGATGAGCAAACGATTGCACGCGGCAGCAGGTTGTAAAACTGCACGTTGTGAAGCTGACACGCACCGTCCACTTTTTCCGTTACCATTTTGTACGTATTTTATTGCAATTTTCTACATACGGCCGAACGTACGCGCACGTGTTTTGTTTCTGTTGTGCGGCTTTGTTGTGACAGCCCGCCGCATGACAGTTTGGCTTAAACGGGGGGGGGGGGGGGGAGGAGAGCATTGTTTTGACAGCGATGATCGAAAGGTTGGTTTTCGGAATTTCGTAGCAGTTGAGTGAACCCAATTTTCGAATATCTTTTTCGGTGAGACTAATCGTTTCCCCCTACTATTTTGGCACATCATCTTTTTAAAATACAGTTTACAACAAAATTTCCTACACACTATCAAAACGTATTATTGCTCCACCTTCCAACTTCCCTTGCACCGTACTAATATTTCCACTGGAATCGTTCCACAAACGCAATGATGTATTATGGCTACCTCTTTCAGCGGTGCTACTTGCTTCGTTATGGATGTCATCGTCTTGACTGTAAGCGTCTATTATTCTCCTTTCCACGACACAATCGTACGCTCTTCGACGTGATTTATTCTTCCTTTGAATAACTGCCAACGATACACGTTAATGCGCATGGTACATAAGCGAGCAATCAAACATTTATTTGAAAACTACCTTTTCTTTCCATTTCATCCAATGTTCGGGTGGTAAGCATCTTCAGCTCCCAGTCTGCCCGAGAAGCGCCAACGCTCCAGTTGGGTGCCGGTATGTCGATGTTTCTGGAATCATATTTACAGTAAAATTGAAGCTTTCGTCAGATAGTTCCCTTCGTATCGTCCTACCTAGACACTGGTCGTGTCTGCCGGCCACCCAGAGCGGTTTCCAGCGGCAATTCTACAGTTTTCTTTTCGTATGTTTCATGCTCTTCGACTTCATCCAGTGGCTCGCGTATACATAAACACCAAAGCCTACGCATCAGCTTCCACACCATGCCGAAGTCCTCGTTCTGAATCTTCCACCAAATTGCTGTCGATTGCTGTAATATCTGTACCTGTAGTATGAAGTTTTCCAAAATGCTAACCACTTGCAGGAAACTTGTTTCCAAACAAACTATTTATAGAATACTCCGCTAGACAGACGTAGAATTAAAATCACCTTAATATTTGTGAATCCTCCTTCCGCTTTTTGCACTACGAATAAACAGATTGCAAATTTTTGGAAGGAGTTTCCTAACGATCAACAAGTCCTTGACAGTTTAGCATTTTTCAAGTCAAATGTCCCAAGTAACATTTTGTGATGCATTCCTCTGCCAATGCCCATAGGAAAAAATCCTGTATAAAAAAAAAACAAAACAATCGTTCGTAAAATATGAATACTCTTTCTTGAAAAAGCAACTTGAATATAGATTAATCAATCAATCTAGATTTGGTAGATTTTGAAGAAATAAAATATTTTTTTAATTTTGCTATGTGACAATATACCTATTGCCATTTAGCATTAGCCTGGCCGTCACTACGAAAATAGAAAGAATCATGTTGACATTTTAGTTTTTTCTTAAATATATTTCACAGCTCATTCGTTCCTGTAACCATAAAAATCTCAATTTCTTCGATAAACAGTTTTGACTTGAAAGTGGTCATATTTTTACCATCCACTACCGTTGTGCGAGCGGACGACAGGAAGTTTTTCTCTGCCACAGTATGAACTTCTTGGGTACGCGCTTGTATATGTAAGTACGTGAGCGCGAACAGGCGTGTGTAGACGCGTGAAGAAAATCGAACCGTACAGCATACAGCGATTGTTCTCTGCCGGATTAAAAGGCATCGAAAAGCATTTATCGTGTGCAGAAAATCAAAGTGAAAAACTCTTCCTGCAGTGAAACAATCACCACAAACAGTGAGGTAGTGTGTAGTGCTTTCCGGTGTATACCCTGGTGTATTCTCCGTCGCGAACAGGAGAGGCAACAACACACCGCAGTGTGTGTACTGTACGCCATCATTGAAAAATTCATCACCGACCTAGCAACCGCAGACAGAAGACGTGCGAACTTTCTTTTTCGTTCCCTCCTCCGGTTTTTCGGCCTTTGTTTATGTGTGTACAGGAAATCGATGGTGTTGAAAGTGTTGAAGCAAAAACCAAGTAAAACGTGCACGGATTTTTGTGTTGTTGGACGGCAGGACGCGCAAGAAGCCACGGGTTGTGTGTAGTATGGTAATGTTTGATGGGGGAATCTCAGGTGAAAGAAGGTCGGTTCTGCGAAAGGCAAAAGTTTTTCCACTTCCCCCCAAAAGCCAGTACGAGAGTGAGTGCAGGAAAATCAGCAATTTCCACATTGTCACGAGACAACAAAAAGGAGGAAACCTGTCATATGGCGGGGCCGCAGGCCACACACAACGGGGGCTATTTTTATAATTTTTACATTCTTTTATTGTGTCTTTTTTCTCTCTCTTTTGGACGACGCTTGGACAATGTGCAGATAGTGCAAATTTTTCTGCAAGACTCCAAATGTAGAGCGTTCTTACATCTTATTTTTCGATGGCATTGTAGATGATGCTACATCAAAGTGATCTTTCATTTGATGTCCTGCAATGTTCCTATCGTGATCATGTGTAAAACAGCATAGCTTCGTGATAGCTTCATCTCTTTCTCTCTTTCCTATTCTGATAGAGAGAGACACACACACACATGCTCATACACAAGTTCCCTTGAATTTGATATCGAAATCGGTGCATTGGTGCGGTAATGAAACAGAAGAGGAGCACACACAGCAGCGTAACATTTGTGGTGTGGCTTCTTGAGAACAGCCCAAGAAGATCGTGCACACACCACCAGCAAAAAGAGGGAGCGTTTTCTCCCTTTTGGTTGGCCATACTGTGCCATCGTGCGTTCGTGTGCGTGCGCGCATTTTGTCGCGCTGTGCCGTGCAATATATACAGTGAGTCGAAAAAGTTTTCGTTCACCCGAGCAATTTCTGGGCGTTTTTAATGTACAGTACAGTAAAACTAGGGAAAAGGACAATGGTTTAAAAATTGTTTGTTTGCAATAATAACAACGATAAAACTAGGATAAATAAAAAAAACTATGCTAGCAGTAGTCGTCCGATTGAAATTGGCAATCATAAATAGTGCTTTGACAGAGTTTTGCTGACTAATTATACCAAACCCTAGTCCATTTTATCCTTCCATCAGTCTACTGTGTTGTGACCAGAATTGATCACAACTTTTCAATTATTTTGCTATTTGAGACGAACGGGTATTGATACAACTAATGACTAGCAAAAACTTGACACGAGATGGCAGAATTAATGCAAAACGTCCTACGAAATAGATATAACTGAATGACATTCCGTTCAGTGAGCTTAATATTCGCCGAATTTATCGAAATACACCTCAAAACAGTCATCCAAAACAAAACAAGTGTTAAAAATGAACGGTTAATCATACAAAGCTTTACAGAATTATGTGATTAGGTGCAAACATTGGAATAGTCCGTTTTTCCATGATAAAAGGTTGCGATAGGAATGATAGTTCCATCATGGTTTTAGAAGGAAGGAGGTCAATAGGTGTTGGGAAACTGCACATCACTGATAGAATAATGGACCACAAGTCATAATCTAACATGCTAATAGACAATTTGATGGCCAGTGGGGACAAACTAACGCTAGGATGGTAATGCCTCCCAATAACATTACGATCTAAAGCGTACATCATTGAATACTGTTTATTTGCCTGTTCTATAGTACTCTCAAATGGTTTAATTCACTCCCACATAGCCCAAACATGAGTTCCATCATACAGATTTGTAAATGTTCGGCCGAATCAATTCGCCAACGACCATTTTCTAACAAATACGACGCGTAATACGACTATATACCATATAACACAGGCACGAAGTTTAGAAAGTATATTGATGTTGAAGACTACCATACAAATCATAGTTTTATACAATTTATCGTTAATAATCGACTTATTGAATTTTTTATTGCGTTAAACTTAAGTAGGTAGTTATCAAACTATGTTGGTACTTATTTTGATGAAAAAAATATTAGTCAATAGTCATCATTAGTTCTGCTGTACTGTAACTGAAACGTCCGCAAATCGGCCTAGGGTGTATGGGTCAACGTATTCGGGTGGACAAATACTTTTTGGGGCCACTGTAGATTCGTACGTGTCACGGAGGAGAAACATACACACCACATCATCAACCCCATTTTGTGTATAACCATGAAAATGTAAAAGAAATGTTTGCAAATTTTACATCAAAGGTGTTAGTTGTTCATTTTGGGGGTGTTGGCATATGAAATGTCTTTTTAGTGCTAACAAAATTGCACCCGTAAATGGAAGCAAACTGCGTAGTGCGAGTGAGGTAGACAGAGGCGAATGCGAACGCTTTCGCACACCTATACCATCGAACGGGTAGAGTTTTGATTAGCGGCGCCACAGCGAGATGTACTGTGGTTTCGAAGAAATCACCCCGTTTTCGGTGGGCTCTTATTTTTCTGAAGTTACTATCAGCCAGGTTAAACCACATTGCACGTGTGTATGTTGAGACTAACAAAAAAAAAACATGCTGCCGAAGAAAAGGCTATCCAAACGAGATGGAGAAGAAAGTGTGACAAATAATAGAAACGAAGTGCTTTACAACCCGAGAAGCTGTGTGAGAATATTCTCACATATGTGTTGTAAAAAATGACATTTGCTGGTGTGACTCTAGATGAAAAACAAAAAATACAATTATTTCATCACTTAACGATGGTATACGGGGGTGCATCTTGTACGGATGGTGGTTCCATTTCCATGTATGTGTGGGTGGTTCTGTTTCCGATTGTAATAAAAACACACACACGTAGAAGTGTATGGGGCAATATGGACATGTTAAGGGTTTTGAAATGTAGTCTTTTCAAGACTTTTTTTTTCTTTGAAACTCAAAATCGCATTTGAAATAATTTTAAATGCTTACTTGTTAAGACAGGAATAAACAAATCGTTTTGCTTATGTTGCTTATCTACATTAATTTAGACTTATGTTGATTAAACTCCACCTAATGCATTGTGAAGCTTTCGTATTTACTTCAAATCTGTTGATAGGGCTACATAAAGGATATGCCCTTATTGCCCCATGTTCCCCAGCACTCATACCGTCATATCGCGCAAATATTTCTGTACCAAAAGAAGCAAACGTCGTGTGTGTACGTATATGCATGCGTACACTGCGTTTACAGTGGAGTCCGGCTTGACGGGAGATGTTTACGTGCCCTACTCGGTTACCGTG
>KB669836.1:637000-657566 GCA_000349105.1 Anopheles epiroticus
TGTGTGTGTGTGTTTGTGTGGTTGTTCGTCGTCGCCGAGCCAGCACAAAACGTCGTACAGCCAAAGTCATTCGTATTTTTCCTTCCATCAAAAGCGCATCGAAATGCCAACAGTGTTGCGCGAGTGTGAACAACAGCTGAGACACACGCGGTAGTTTTACGGTGTAAGCGTAGCCCTTTCGCGCAATCGTTGGTCCTCTGTGCGCTTGGTCTCCTCAAGCCAATCGATCGTATTGATTTGCATTCCGTGCTTACTGTTTCAGCATAAACTGTCTGAAAAATGGAGTGCATTTTCTCATCTTTCCATCTTCTGTTTTCTTCTTTTACACTCTTTCCCACCAGTGAGGTGAAGTGCGGTTAAAAGTGTTTGTTAGATCCGGCTTTGGCATTCGCTCTCCCTCTCACTGAAGCAGTGTGTGTGTGTGTGTGCGTACGTGCCTGTGAGTGCGAAGAAAACAGGGTGACAACAACACAGCTACTACAACAAAAACGTAGTCGTGAATGTTGGCAGCTCCGTTGTGTCGGCATCACCCGGGGCCGCACATCTGTATTTTTTTGTAGAAGCGGAAGTTACTGTGCGTGAGAAAAAAAGATGCCTTTGCTGTGTGCAGAGTGTGCTGGAGCAATAATAGAAGAAACCAAAACAGTGCATTACCCGTGATTACGAGCCCGTGTGTGTGTGTGCGCGCGCACGTGTGTGTGTTGCGCCGTGTGCGACGGCTCTGTGAATTTTGCGCCCATTTCATTTTGCCGCTTTAGTTCGGGCGCTCCCGCTCCCTTTCGCTCTGCGCTTGTATTAAATGTGAGAAATAATCGTGAAAAGTCGCGACGTGCTTGTGGTGGTCTGCATGACTGCGTGTGCATTTATAAGAATCGGGTGGTAAAAGATAGAGCAAAACAGTGCGCAAAAGTTTTGACAATCGTGTTAGCATTGCAGGATTGCAGGGTGCAAAACAATCCAAGTGGCAGCGGAACTAGTAAGAGCAGCAGACATGCGACGTAACAACCGTACCCGTGCCGGGGCCGGTGTAGGCGGTGGAGGAGGAGGTGTGGCCGCGCTCAAACCCAGTACTCAATCATCGCTCAATCCCAGCAGTGCCAGGCTAACGACCCGTGGACAGGAGAGACGTCTGTACGAAGAGGGACAGAGCAGCGGCGAACGGAGCAACCGTTCCCATCGAACGAACGAGCAGTCTACGACACGCCGGACCTCATCGCGCCACACCGGTTCGTACTATCCGATGCAACTGGCCGGCGCTCCAAGTTCCATGTCCTCGCTGCTGTCCGGGTACAACAAGCGGAAGGGCCTGTCCGAATCGATCCACCCGTCGACACTGGTCGAGCAGGTCGTGGCGGATAAGATGCAGCAGGATAAGCTGCAACGGCAACGGCAGCTCGCCGGGGAGCGCGGTACCAGGGCGAGCGGTGCCGCCGCCTACCGACTGGTGACCCGGGAAACGCATACGATCCTGGACTCTGATGAGGAGGAGGAGGACGAAGACACGCAGCACGTCGGGCAGGAGGACGAACACTATCTGGAGACGCTCGACGGCATACGGTTGGATGACGAAGAAGAAGTGGAGGATGAGGAGGAAGACGAGATGGAGGGCGGGGACGTTGATCAAGCGAGCGGTTCGTCCTTGCACTGGTCCCGCCGAAAGAAGACCAATGGCAGGGTAGTGTACGAGGAGGACGCGGTGGAGGAGCAGTACGAAGCACACGGGGATGTGCAGGGCGACGACGAGTACGAGGAGCAGTACGTGGAGTATGAGGAGCAGGAAGAGGTGGACGAAGAGCAGGAGCAGGAGTACGATGAGGAGGCCGAGGACGAGGAGGAAGATGATCAACACCAAGGGGAGGATGCTGAGACGGAGGGCGAGGAGGAGGAGGAGGATGATGACGTACACGAGGTAATAGACGTGGATGAGCATGACGAGAGGAGGAATCAGCAGATTGCCAGACATAAGCAGCAACAGCAGCAGAACGGTGCTGGTGAGCGCGAATCGAGAAGGCCGATCAGTGGCACCTGCAATGACTCCCTGGGAGGATCTGCAGCAATGCAAGCCGACATTGATGACCTGGAGATGATCAAAGTGTCGGCCATCAACACAAAAGGTAAGTGATTAGTAGCGTTGTGGTTTCAAAGATGCGTTTGTATGAATCTTCAATGACGAGCCATTCGAATTACGAATCGAATCTTGAATCTGAATCCTAAGCCTAATGAAGCTTGAGATCTATCAAAATGAATGAACATAGAAAAGATCTGCAAAGGTTCACAGTTCTCTGCATATTTAAAGATTCATGTGGCTCGAGCATTAAGAATCTTTAAGGATTCAAGCATCTCGAGATTCATGAAATTTGTAGGAAATGTGGCGTCCTTCGAAAAAGTCTTGTAACATGCATGAATTAAAAATGCAAGATGCATCAACACCATTAATCTAGAAGGACTCCCAACATTAATGAATCTCAAGAATCATGAATCTTTTTAGCCGAGATTCATTGAATCGTTTCACAGATTCATTCAAATTAATTGAATCAGATTCAGATTAACCCAACACTACTGACTACCCTTTGGAACGTAACGTCCGAAAAGCAATAAGCAGCTGAGTGGAGCCTTGCTCTAGCTTTTAGATCCCAAACAATTTTCACTCTACGTGATATTTCACCTGAAATTAGGACACTTTCGATATTATGACACCGTGGCGACGCACTGCAACCCGGTCTATAGAGCGTCACAAACTGACTAGATAGAGAAAGAGTGAGTTGTCCTTAGGGAGAAAAGGAACATTCAAGCGGGACGAAACATTCAAAATGCCCACATCGTCAGCAAAGAGGTAGGAGTAGAGGGGTGTGTATTGGTGTGGGGTCGCCATCTCTATTCACCGCCCATCGTGTTTCGTTTTACCTTGGCGGTGGCGCATTAAAAACTGACTTTGACCTCGTTTCCTTTCGCGAACGCGCCGCGAACACAGAACAAAAACTGAAACTACGAGTTCGCGTGTGTATATGCTGTGTGAGGTCTGTGCTGGGAGGGATGGGAAGGATGAAGGGGGGGGGGGGGGTTGCAATGTGGCACACGCTTACATATGGGGCGAGTTTTAGCTACCCGGTAGAAATATTATTTACTTCAAGTAACATAAACAAATTCGAATCGAAAAAAAAATCTCGTTCAATCAAAACTTTTCCATGAAACACGTTTTGAACGCTCTTTTGGGTGAATGGAATGCGTAGTCAGTTCTCAAATTTTAACATCTATAATCTCTACGATCCAAACTACACTAGCGGGCCCTTCTTGATCTGTTATGGCGCGTTTGTGTGAAGTTATTGCTGACCATGAATTCCAAACGCTCTGTTTTGATGCTGTCGTACAATGGAATTTGGTTGTCTAAGTAAGGCAAAATGTATACAGTGCTTACTGATAAGCGATTAATTGAATCGGATCACAGTAGATGTCTAACCTTAATGTCCATTTTATTTTTACATTTTTTTTATCACGCCATATTGTTTTCATTTAATTAACAAGCATGGAATTTCTCATGATCTGGTTGCATTCCAAATATAATCCGTTGTGTTTTGGTGTTATGAATCTTTTTTAAAGATACACTATTGTAAATCTTCAATGAAGAGATATTCGAATCACAAATCGATTCCTGAATCTCACTCTGAAGATGCAAGAACCTTCAGATCTAATAGAACTAATGAAGCCTTAAATATTTATTCATGATTGATGATGATGGATCTTTGAATGTTTGTGTAAATTTAAAGATTTATTTATCTCGAAAGTTGCACGAACCATTTAATATTGATTTTTAATTGATTAATCAATCTTTCAAGAGGAGTTTTGAATGGTTCTTCATTTACTAAATGTATTATTCTTTTGATGATGAATTCTCGAAAAAGAAATCCTTTTAACGTACTAGTAATGCTTACATCAGTGTTAGTCTCTTAGTGTTCATCAGTGAATCTGATTTAGATGTTAGATGATAAGTTTGAGTTAGCTCGTCGTCAACTATTTGCCAGACCATGATCAGCTTATGCGATCGGTTCTGATTTCGCATGATAAAGAGAAAACGCAAAGGAAATAGCGCTTAGTATTTCCTCATCCAGCATTTCCGCTTCATGGCCAGCGTGAAGAAGGATGCGAACAAGCAAAAGATTCGTTGTTGAACGTCTCCAGTTTCACTGATAAACGAAATACTATGCAAAAGGGAGGAATCGAAATGAGTGCGAACTTGTTGTGCTGGTGCGCTGGCTGTAGTAACTCATCACTCAGCAGCACCACACAACTGTCGCCAATACGAAATAAAAAGCGCGCTTTCGCGAGTGGAGGTCCGGCGCAAGGGTCACCGCAAAAACAAAAACCAAATGGAAAAGAAAAACACACATCTTTTAACAAAAATATCCTCTTCACTGTGTGTGTGTGGGGTTTTTCCCTCCGTAATCTTGTTGTATGTACGTGGGTTCTGGGGGAGCCCGGTGGAAGCATTTTCTTATTGTGCCTGTGTGTTGTGTCACTGTAGCTTTTATTTGTACCAACACTCTCATACACGGGCCTGCAAGCAACCGGCCCTGTTGCCCTTTTTTTTTGTTTCGCCTTTCCAATCGCACATTTCTGAGCGCACTGGTGTTAGTGTGAGCTTCTCAACCCTCTCCCGCCCCCCTTTCCAGCAGAGAGAAAGCAAGGGTGCATCAATGGCTCCAACTGCATTGTGCAAAATAACAGTTATTTTTTCACTGCAAAATTCACTTTGCGAGGAGACCATCTCACATTCGCCTTCCGGCGCGCGGCAGGTTTTAGTGTGATTGCATTTTTACATGCTTTTCTTGTGTGATTCATCTTCGCGCAGAGCCTTGTGGGTGCTCCCTGTTTAGTTCCACTGTTTGAAGCCGCACTTCTTGCATTTTTATATTACTTCCCTTTTTATTCCAACCGACGGCCGCCAACGGAAGGGAGGAGGGCGGGTCTGTTTTGTGGATGTTGTTGTTTTGTTTTCGAGTTGCACTCATGTTGTTATGTACAGTAAAATAGCTGTTAGGCGGTGGTTATATTTATTTTGCGCCTCCCGTTCCACGTTCCAGTGGTGTATTCCTCTGTTTTTATATGTCTTTTAACGTCGCTGGGGGATGGGGCTTTATTGTAGGGTCATTTTGTCTACCACTCGCCCAAAGGTCAACACATCCGGAACGTATTTGTTTCGCTGGGTGACCGTGTGGCAGTGGTAAATATGGAAAGAAGTCAGTCAACCTTCCATCTTACACAGCAAAGAAAGAAGTCACTTGCCGTTTTTAAACCTGAATGTGTTTTATTTTCGCTGCAAAAGCATACATAAATAACTAATAGGGAATTAAAATTACATTCTGATCGTTTCTTTTATAACTTCTGAACAACCTTTTCACCACCAATAAATCGAAGAGCATTCTTGTGTAACGCACACGACTACCGTTCGGCTATGTTGAACAGGCTACAATGCGTACATTATAAGTATGTTTAACCAGTTCACAATCAACACGAACGGAAGGAACCCCTGAGCCCTGAGTGTACCTTGACCCTGAGCGAAACCGAAAATAGTTTTGGTCAAGAAGCGTTGGACGGTCAGTGACCGCATATTGGGGGCCATGTACTGTCATTGTAATCGTTGTATGCTATTATCACGTTTCAATGTATGTGCTGCATTTGTGTCTTTGTGTTGTTGAATGTATATGTTGCTAAATTTATATAATTTAAAGACGAAACATAGCAATAATTTATCTACAAATGTCCCATTCAATAGAGCCCGAAAGAGGAAGGTTACATGTTTTGTGGTTTCAAGATGGAAGATTGTTTTCGATATCCAGAAAATGAGTGCCTCAAAACCACTTTCTTTCATTTATTAAATTTAATTTTACTGTAACCTATCTTGTTAAAAACATTTTAAACGTTCCAGTTTCCACCACGCATCGAAGCAATTTTTTTTATTCGTTATCATAAACACACCACAACACATGTTCTGGTTTAGATAAGTATACTTTGAGCATAGAAACGGTGCGTAGAAGCATACATCTCGCCAAATTAGGAAGCATGACCTTTGCGTGCGAAATTTAATTTCCAATTGTAACGGAAAAGGTGATTCCGTCCGCTTTTCTTCTTCTACCTTTTAACTGCTGGAGTTAGTCGTAAAGTAAATGCAAATGAAACGTCCTCCACAATTTAGTTAGATTAGAAGGCAAACCTTCAACCCCCTTTTCGGAAGGACAGACCGTTACGTCTCGGGAAAAGCAAACCTGCACCACAAACCCTTCTCTTCCCTCACAGTCCGCGCAGTACACGGTTGAAAACTTTCTCCCTGGCGTTGGCACTTTTCAGGCGACCTTCGTGAAGGTCCTCCTCATTTCTTTGCAAGTAAAACTGGTCTCGGTTGTGGGCCACAGCGAGAGCCAGTGCGGTGAAACGCTGGTTGGTGCTGGTTTTCCAGTTTCTGTCTCGTCCCCCAGGTCAGGAATTCCAGACGAATCATGTGACCGTTTTTCGGGCTAGGATGAAAACCCGTGTGCAGGCATGGAGATCGATCGGGTGCTCAACGATCGCGAAGGGATGGAGGATAGGGATGAAAATGGGAAAGAAGCGCTACCCACGCTTCGAACTGCGGTGATGCATTTTTTCTTTCTTGTACTCGCTGGAAAAACCATGACCAACATCATTGCCGGGCTGCTTGTGTTAGTGTGGTGTGTTCGGTTCGGTTTTCAGCGACTGTTTCGACTTTGGCGGGGACAAGAGTAAATTTCGTCTGGGGCGTTTTTTTTTGTTTTTTGGTGCATATTGAAGAGCAAATGTGCAGACAACAAAGAGCAACTTAGGACGCAGTGCAGTTTTTGGGGGACACTTTTGTTTTTCGTGTAGTGTGATAGATGATAAGAAGCTAGAAGTAAGCGTTGTTTAGGGATGGGTAGACACAATTGATAACAAAGACATTCTTTTATGTTTCGAACGATAATCGTTTGCCATTTTTTTAAATCTACAGTAGAAATTTTCCCAAAATTTCCTTTAGCTGTACAGCTAAAAATTAAATGTATTGCAGATATAGAAGTCATGTACAACGATAGGTACCACTGTAATATATTGAGTATAGTTGAGACACACACCTTCCCGATTTCTTCATTGTATCATGTACTTACATGTACGCCACAAGATAAGAAATCCACGAAGCCGTAAACCTCTTTTCGCTGTAATCGAAATATCTTGCTTTTACCTGAAAGGTATATCTACATATTTGGCAATTCTAGTTTCTTTTATGATTGCATTTTTTTCTAGGGATTTGGTGATAAACATTAAAATATAAACGTAATAAAAGCAGTACAGATACAGTGAGAATCCATAACGAATTGAAACCATTTTAGTGCATTACTTATTTTATGAAAAACTCGTTAGCTGGTACGCTATTTCGTACTTTGATAATCAGTTTTCACCCACTGGAGTTACGGTTAGGATGGGAATTGAACCCCCGCCCGGTCAGAGGTTAAGACCGGCGCCGCAGTTGTCTCCACCATCGGAGAGCTTCTAGTTAGACTAGTTAGAAGAACTTTTTATTTTTTTATGTCTCAATCGATTTTGGTGTATATTATATTTTTGTTAGTATTTAAACAAAAATCATGCTTAAGAATCACTTGTTCTCTTGGTTGTAGCTATTTATCGAAGGATTTTTAATATAAAAAAACTCATACAGAAACTTACACAGCATTTTACTGATGATTACAAACATGATCATCTACCCTTAATCCATCTAACCACGATTCTTTTCAAGGTGTTGTTTGTCATGAAAATTTTTTAGGTTAAAAAATGACATTTTTTATTATTTTATTTTTCGTTTGGGAATGTCTACATGCAATTGTGCAACCATGATCTTCTCCTGCGGCAATACCTACCGATTCCAAACTTCTAATGTTCACCTTTGGTAGTTGTACAAAGCGTCGTTTCCGTTTTCCCTCCTTCGCTTGCATGTCGCACCATTGCGTGTGTGTTGCACTTGTTTTGCAAGGGTATTTTTGCGTGGAAAATACCCTTCCGACTCAGTCGTGTATATATGTGTGTGTGTGCGTGAGTAGTTCTCTCGTGCACTGTTTGCTTTACGTTTATTTGTTCAACTGGGTGTCCGGGGATGGTAGCGTGGTTCACTGCGTGGCTGATGGGAGAGAACCGTATGATGCTCGTGCGCAAATCCTATCACCAACGTATGCGCGCGAGCAATGCACTTGACGCAGTAATCAGACCCCCCCCCCCTTGTTTAGGTGTGTTGGTAGGTGCAACTGACTTGCTGTCAGTAGTAGACGCTGTGGTACGAAAAGGGTAGTGTATACTTCACTGAGCGACTTACACACTTTGAGTGCAGCACAAGGTGTGTATTTTTATGCAGTTTTAATGTTGGCGGTGTTAGTGATGTGATAGGAATAACACCTTTGGGGGACAAAACCTTGGTGCATGTTTTTGTTGCGATTTTACTTAAATTGTACATAAATTAATGGAAGTATCGGTTAAAAGAAAGGGCGTCTTTCAACAATCATCGCTAAACTCACTTAACAAAACGAAAGCAGAACAACGAACGTTATCTTCCAATACAGAGCTGTATGTGCGTATAGGTTTGACGTAGTGTGTAGCTGCATCATATGCAGAAACATTGCGCACAATACTGCTGCTTCTACACAAGGCATTGGTGCATCCTATGCATTGGTCTATGTGTTGGTGACGGAGGTGCTGATGGAATACACAATGGATAATATTTGCGCAATATTGCTATAAATCAAGGGAGAGATGAGGAGAAATGGGTGACACATCTGCAAAAACAATCGAGTTTTATGGCTGTGTGGAAATTTTTTGAGCTTACTGATTTGAACCTGTTTTCGCTTCTTCTAACCGGATAGTAAACAAACACACTTGCTCCCCTGAATTGAACGTAAATCTTCTTCGTTCGAGTGGTGATCTAATCACCGGCAACATAATCGTAAGATTTTTTTTCCTATGCTCGTTGTTTCTTTCTGTTGTTTAAGAGAAAGAAGTAAAATGAATTTTCATTCATTCGTGGTGTCTAAGCCTTTCTTTTTTTGGTAGGAAACTTAAAAGAGATGACGAATGTGGCAGCTTTTTTCAGAAGGTAGCACAACAACCCAGTGGGGTCAAGGCCTAACCAGAGCACTAATGTGCTTTGGCTCTTTCTGTTACTGAATGTACCCATCCATATCAAGATTGTAAATCCTGCGTATGGGTGGTTGTGACTTAGTGTACCCAGAGCGGGATAGTTTACGCTTACTGGAGCAAGCTTGCGTATGGGGGCGGTAGCGGTTCGAATGGGATTCGATGCAACGTGAGGCCTGATCGTATAAAACAGGCCGGCCAGCCGCCAAATTGGCAGCTTTAGCGCTTTTTTATCATTTATAGCTAATTGGTCTCTTTTCTGAAAAATACAGTAAAGCGCGTCGTTTATCCGTCCTCTCTTTTAAATCTCTCCGAATTATTGAATAACACGGATAATATATATGTTAAACTTTTTAAATCAGTTTGTGGCTTCTCAGGGTTAGATTTTTTATACATCAAACTGGTTTCGTATTCCTAAATTGTTAGTTTTAAAAATAAGACTTAAAGCCAAAATACATTTACAACGACCTTCTTACAAGGTATTTAATTACTTTTCCTTTTCATTTTTCCCTTTATTTTTTAAAAGTACAAAATGCTCCATCCCAAGGCTCTTTTCGACTTGAGAAAGAGCGGATTAAGCGTTTTAGTGGCCTATGTTTTAGCACACGTTTTATTTAAGTAGCTTGTTGTCCGTAGACCTTGTAGTATTTTTTTTTTCTAAAAGCTCTATGTTCAACAAAACAAAACGATGAAGCATATGAAAAAAAAACCCAAGCACAAACTGTAAACAACAACAATCGTTGGCCAAGCTGGGCCGAGTTGGCGAGTTATAAACGCACCACAAAAAAACCGGATGCAAAAAAAACTATCACAAAAAATAGAAAGATAAAACATGGTGAGGTTTGTAGGCATCATGCTGCTACCGGTGTTACTACTACTGTGTGCCATTGGAAGCTATTGGAGCATCTCCTGGTGGAATTGGGCTTTAATGTTAAAAATTTGTTAATTTGGAATTTGAAAATATGTTTAATCAAAAAGAAGGCTATTGGTAGATTTGCGTATTATATTCGGCAAAGTGTTGTAAATTGCCTCGCATAGATTAATGCAGTTTTCAGTAAAACCTCTCTTCTTATCGACGTTTGCTCACACTACAGAACAGCCTGATACAAAGAAGCTTGTCTTCTACGAGATAGAGCCTAGTTTGTTATGGAAAATTTCGTGCGTACCGGAGGTCTGCGGATGGAAATTTCCCTCCACAGATTTTCTTCCCAACATTCAACACACTCCTCAACCCCAAATCGCCTACCAGCACCAACACAACGAAGCGGCGCAAAATAGTAACAGTCATGCTCGCCTATGAATGCTACAGGTGTTATTGTTTGTTTGAAACCAACATGCTGATCCACTGTGTTTCCCCCGGTCGTGCAGATTTCTCTAGCGCGCGCGTGAGAGAGCCACGGTAGTAAAACGTGTGCCGCCGCCGGCCATCGTCGTCACTCACTCCGAGCCAGAAGGGCGAGGGAAGAGAAAAGGGAGAGAGAGAGAGAGAGTGAGAGAAGGGGGTGGTGTGAAGGGCGCGCGGGGACAAACATTCCACAACCACACTAACACCACGGTGGTGTGTGCGTGCAATTGTGTCTGCGCGAAGAGAGATGCAGTTATGTAAAGATAGATTTCACCGCTCTCAAACACTATTGCACTCCACGCACACGCTCCTCGGTCTCGCTCTCTGTGTACCAAGCCTTCGTAGTACACTCCAAACCACCCCCTGATGGGGTTGACTGAAAATGCCGCGAAAGTGGAAGAGAGGATGGCAACATAACAGCACCAAACCTGTGTGCGCGCGCGCGTATGCCTCTGTAGTGGAGTTCCGTTAGTTAATGCTTGCCGCGCGGCCTTCGGAATTACACCTCCTCTAATACAGCCCCTCGGAGTAACGGAAGTAACTCCATTGCCTAACGGGGGTTTTCTTTTTTCATCCAATTCCGGAGCAAAACGGTTGGGAGAATCGTCTTATAAAAAGGAAAAGGCAGGTTTTCCCAACCCCCTATGCTACCAAGCAGCCATCAGTCTAAGGATTGGGTGGAGGGCGATGTAAAAAAAATTAAGTTTAAAGACTAATTTCTTCTACGCTATTAAATTTTTCAACTAAATTGATAATTAATTTTAGAGGCGAACGTTAGTATGACGGCCAATGTCTCTATATAAATAAACATAAAAAAAAACGTTTACCGCTCCGTGACGACTATAAAATCACTTACGGTGAGTTGACTCACCAGTTGATTCATTCAGAGTGATTTAACTCTCCAAGAGTTCTTAAACTCGCAAGTGAATCAAATAATTTTTTTGTTTTTAAGAATTCTTAAGCAGTGATTTAAAGAAATAATTCACTTATCTAACTCATCGACTGTGAGTTAAATCACGCTAATGATTGGTTACTTCCATCCATAGTCTAAGAATCTGGCACCATTGTGTACATCCCGCCATGCCCACAAAGCACAGAAGACAATGGGGCTGTGTGCGCAGGTGGGGAGGTATGGTAGCACTGCTGCTTACCATTACAATTATGTGCTATGCTGCCCACGACACGAGTGCGGCAACAAACACACCAGTACCAACCCGCACACACTACTCTAGCAGCATCGGCGGCGGCGGCAATACGTACGCAAACGCAAGAAGTAGGTCATCAAATCATGCCTCCTTCTACTGTCTACCCCGGCATCATCAGCCCCTTCCTTTTTGATCACCCCATAGCCCAGGTACAAGCCTTTTTCCTCCCCTTCCGAAGAATTTCGCATCGTGCCGTGCCACTGGCTCGATGTTTCCGTTTTGGGCACCGTGGCACACAGGCGCTTTATTTTTCGAAAAAAGGCACAGCGGAATAGAATGGAGAGAGTACACCGAGATGAACGCAATTTGATGGATCCTATTGGGGACTGACTGACTTAGGCGGTGGGTGGGTTGGGTGAGATCGTTTAGTGTGTCGTGACACCATTCGCTCGAGGACAACAAATAGAGCTGCGAAATACTGGATGAGAACTTTTAATCTCTTCTTCAGTCACAAGTCGTTGGAATGTGTGCCCAACTGGTTCTAAGGGATTTTGCTAGGGCATTCATTCTATTTGAACCTGGTAAATGGACATTCCTAGCGGTGCTCACGAGCATCGCATGATATCTACATTCCTATCAACACCTATTTTAGGTTTAATTCTTCTGGGTTCACTGTTTACGAGTCTGGTGAACGATTTAATGTTGTTCTATGTTTTAAGTTATTATAGTACACAACTCTACCTAAAATAATTAATTAACTAATAATTAAAAACTTTCTTCCCCTGTTTTCCATTGCAGTGCATCTAAACGACGGCGACAAAGTCAGTTTGGATGATTTTGAATTGCTAAAAGTCCTTGGCACTGGAGGTAAAGTACCAGCACTTCATTTGTTACCATTTGGAATGCATATTAAATTGTAACCTTTTTTCTTTCCGAACAGCTTACGGAACAGTGTACTTGGTGCAGAAGCTTAACGGTGTGGACAAAAACAAAATTTACGCCATGAAGGTTCTGAAGAAAGGTATCGTGAGCTTGAAGAAAAAGACCGCGGAACATACAAGAACAGAGCGTCAGGTAGGTTGAACCACTCTACTTCATCCCGTTGACATACGTCCGGCTGATCAAAGAGATGTAAATGTTTTCGTTTTTGTGTGCTCTCTTGTTTCTCAGATACTCGAAGCAATACAGGAGGCACCGTTTCTGGTCACGATGCACTACGCTTTCCAGACGGAGTCCTGGCTGTACCTGATCCTGGACTACGTGATCGGTGGCGAGCTGTTTACGCTGCTGTGCAGTCGATTACATTTCGATGAATCGGCGGTGCAGATCTACATTGCCGAAATTATAGTCGCCATCGAACATCTTCACAAGGTAAAGTGTACTTTGTCGTTGTCCGGTGTGAAATTATTGGGCTAATAGATTACTTTCCTCCGCAGCTCGGTATTGTGTATCGGGACATTAAACTGGAAAACATTCTGGTCGACGTGGACGGCCACATCGTCCTCACTGACTTTGGACTTTCGCGTGAGCTCGTGTACGAGAACGAGCGGGCGCACAGCTTCTGTGGCACGATCGAGTACATGGCGCCCGAAATAGTGCGGTCGACTCAGCAGGGTCACGATGCTGCCGTCGACTGGTGGTCCGTCGGGGTGCTAACATTCGAGCTGCTAACTGGAGCGTCCCCCTTTGCCGGTGACCCGAGCGACATCGCGCGGCGCATCCTCGAAACGGAACCAGTCATCCCAGAGAGTGTGTCGGACGAAGCGACCGACTTCATTCGCAAGCTGCTGGCGAAGGATCCGAAAAGACGGCTCGGCACCAAGGGTGATGCGGCAGACTTGAAGTCGCACCCATTTATGAGATCTATCAACTGGACACGGCTTGTGCGGAGGCAGATCGCCGCACCGTATCCGCCGGTTGCGGAAAATGAACGCGACACGCGCAACTTTAGCTCGGAGTTTACCAAGCTGGAGGTTACGGTGGACCCGTGCGATCCGCCAAGGATTGCAGATCGACTGTTTAGAGGTAGGTGTGCTGGTAATGGGGCGGGTCTCGTGACAGTGCACGAATGTATGGTAATGGATTTCAAACTTGAACTATTCGCAGGTTATTCGTACGTGTCACCGAAGCTTCTTACCAAAAACGTCACCGATCGGAATAAGTTTGTACCGATCCACAACATGCGCCCACTTGAAAACTACATCAAGAAAAATGCATCCAAGGTAGGGATATTTTGAGACTAAACACTCTTTTGGTCTTCTGGAAAAAATTAAGTCATTTTCATAAAGCACATTTCCCTCTTCTTCTTGTGTTTTCCTAAAAAACAGCATTCGCCCTTCTTCAAAAAGTACGAACTGGCCAGTGGCCCGCCCATCGGTGCCGGCACATACTCGACCTGCTTCAAGTGCCAGCGGTTACGCAGTAACAGCTTCTACGCCGTCAAGGTGCTCTTCAACCATCCGCATACAGCCGGGTTCGCGCGGCACGAGGTGGAGGCGTTGCGCCAATGTCAGGGACACCAAAATATAGTGCGGTTTGTCGAGCTGCTGGAGGACAAAGATTACGTCTACATCGTGCTGGAACTGCTGGAGGGTGGCGAGCTGCTTCAGCACATCAACCGGCAGCAGACTCCACTGACCGAGGCTCGTGTTCGTGGCCTTTTTTCCCAGCTGGTCAATGCGGTCGGTCACATGCACCGGCAGGGTTACGCCCACCGTGATTTAAAGCCGGAAAATGTGATGTTCGAACGCTCGACATCTGATCGCCTGCGGTTGATCGATTTCGGCTTTGCCCAACGTATCGACAGACCCGAGGCATATCCACCAGCTGGTACGTTCGGCTACGCGGCACCCGAAGTGTTAGGCAGTATGAACTCTTCGGTCATCAGCACGTACTCGCTCGAAACGACAGACCTGTGGTCGCTGGGCGTCATCCTGTACACGATGCTGTGCGGTCAGGCACCATTCACACCGCGCCAGTTCTTTGGTCACACGAACCTTGCCTCGACCTCGAAGCGAATGGAAATGATTACCGACAAGATACGGCGCGGTTCGTTTGAGCTAAGCTCGAGCGTCTGGATGGGTGTAAGCGAGAGTGCGAAGAGTTTGGTGCGCTCGCTGCTCACCGTGAATCCGGACCAACGCATCACAATGCAGGAACTGTTGACTCACGAATGGCTGTTCGAAACGGCCGGAGGAAGACGGTCGCAGCAACATCTGACACTCGCTTCGTACTGCCGTGGGCTTTCCTCGGGACAGGCAAAACTGCAGCAGGTCGAGCAACTCCGGTTGAACGTGCGCAACACGTACGATGCATTCAAGCTGGCGGAACAAGAAGGATTCCGGCTGCAGAAGGAGAGTAGGCTTACTGCAAGACGGCGGCAAAGGAGTGTCGCTGCAGCAGCAGCAACAGCGACGGTAGCGCCCATAACGCGTGACACCAGTAGAAGTGGACAACAACTGGCAACGTCCACTAGCTTACAGACAACCGTAGTGCCTGACCATAGTGCTCTCAGCAGCAGCAGCAGTAGCAAACGAATACACCAAGAACCACGAATACAGCAGACGGAAGTGGAGGCGCCTACCGACCTTTCCGTATTGACGACCAAGTCGATCGAATCGCAGTACAGTAGCTCACTGGAGGAAAGCACCTCGAGTGGCATTGGGCGTAGCAAGAGCAGCAAAAGCAGCCTGTCGCACTCTGGCAGTCCGTTGCGTGATGCGCGCCATATGTCAAACGGCTCCGTGGTGATCGTGCTCGACGACGACGAGCTTGACTTGAACGTGCAGCACAATGGTACTGCAAATGTGTCGACAGTGGCAGAAGCGCTAACCGAAAGCATAATCGCGACGAGTATGGACAACGTAACGACAGTTAGAAGTGAGGATGGTGTGCAAGAGCAAACCAGTGGGAAGGAAAACGAGGGGGAGAAACCGGCCGACGAAATAGTTGCAGACGTGGAAGAGGAAGAGGAACCGATGGTTGGCAGTAATGACGACACAGACACGGTGAACGAAATGATGGTGGTGCCGGAATCGACGATGCAAAGCAGTAAGTCGCACGAGGAGGCGGAACGGAACAATAACGAACTGGCGGCGGCGTCCGTGGCAAGGTCAGCAGTAGCTGCACTTAGCGTACCGATCGCGAAACAGGAGCAGTTAGAACCGCGTACTGTGATCATGAGCGAGGAGGATTATCAAATTATGCGAGAAGAGGACTTCTCCGAAACGACCAAAGCGATATTGGGTGCACCGCTAAACATAACTCTCGCGCTTAATGATAAGGAGCGAGGCAGCGAGGCGAACAGCAGTGCTACTTGTACAGCCGACAAGGAAAACGAACGGCCAACAGAACGTGGAGTGACATCCTCGTCCCTTTCTACCGCTAACTCGGGCAGAAGTAGTGGTAGCGCTAGTAATGTTGACGTTCCCGCACCGCACCGAACAATCGTGAGGATTAAACAGGAGAAAACATTCGATCTTTACGGACCAGCATCATCCTCTTCCTCCTCCTCCTCCTCCTCCTCCGCGTCAGTGTCAAGTCGGTCTACCCTCCCGCTAGAACCGTACAGCTTCACGGATCTGATTACGCCGGTGTTGGTAAAGCAAGAGTACGTCACCCGTTTACACAAAGATTTCATCCCACTGGCGCGCCGTACGCTATCGGTCGACTCCAACGACGATGACGTAGTGTTTCTCGGTACGCATGACCATGAGGATGTGTTTACCGGATTCGAACTAGAGCAGTGCGTGCAATTTTGTGGCTTTACCGAGTACGACCTGACGGTGCGGTCAAAGTTTGCGGTGTCGGAAAGCAGTAGGCAGAAATCGGCCATCAAACAGGAGCGGTACCTTTCGCGAATACGCAAACGACGGCCGGAATGCAGTATCGAAGAACCGCGCCCGAAACGGCTGAGACAGATGGATCGGAAAGACTATTCCTTAACGCGACGGCGACGGCAAACGCCAATCATGGACAGTGGTAGTATACTGAACGCGTTCAACTGCTACGGTGAAGTGTTTTAATAGTAGTAGGTACATATAACGAGGAGGAGCGTCCAACCCGCGTCGGACAGAAGAAGCAGGTGTCGCGAAGTTCTTAGGTATAGTAGTGATTAGAGAATTGATATTTATTTATTACTTTTTCCTACCATATTAGTTGCGGGTGCCGCCGCGCCGTTGTGCGAGAGAGAGAGGAATGTCGTGGTCCGTTTACTGCTGCGCGTACCGGTTTACTTCCACACTGTCTACAGCACTGCGAGTGTAGAATATGTTTAGTATTTTGACCGATTAAATGGTAGTGAAAGGGGTGTTAAGGGTTAAAATATGATATTACATTTGACCGGACAGTTTCAATAATCAGCAACATAAGTTTTTGCTAGCGCGCGTCCTTATTAAAAGATAGGGTTTTGTGGTGTTTTTAGATTTTCGGTTCCATATAGTGTACAAGCGTTTTCATAATTTTCTATTCATTACTTGTAATTTAGGCTTTCCGTTGTTTTTATTTTTGTTTACGAACGTTACCTTACTCATCGCAAAATGTGTAGGTTTTGTTATAAGTTTATTACTTTTTATCACTGGTAACAAAAATTGAACAAACCCCTCTTTTTGTATCCGGTAGGTTGCGGACGAAACAATTTTTCTTTTTCAACGAATTGTTTGCTAATACTGTAAATAACAAGGAAAAGTGCACTTACACACAACACAGACGATGTGCGTCCTTGACTGTTAGACGAAGAATAGGAAAGAAGATTTATAGGAGTAATTGGGCCAATATGGGCTTAAATTGGCCCTGCAAGCAGGATTTTGGGTTCCTATTTCTTAATTAATGCTACTGATTGGAGTTTCTGAAAAAACTGGAACAAGTCTCGTGTTAATAATCGATTTTTTGAGAAATACTAAACAAAATACCGACATTGCGAAAATCATATAAGTATTCAGGTTTGGTAACAAGCTTATAAAAGGCTCTCTCTCTCATTATAAAGACCAAGTCACAACCTACAACTATCACTGATCATTTTGTACATATGATGGTGGCCCATATTGCCCCATGGAGCGGCCCATTCGTGAGGCTTCGTTGGTTTTTACGTAGTTTTCCTTAAGTTGCCCATATTGCCCCGATTGCTCCTAATATCGCAAAGCACAACATTGAATCTCAACTTATCCGGTTCGAGCCGGAATTCAATTCGGGAGGTGCGTTACACCGTCTCCTGGTGTTCAATTGAAGGTATTGGATGTAGGGAAAAGAGAGGGACTGTACACTATGTACAGAGCATCAGAGTATAGAACGAAGCATAGACTGTTTGTAAAAAATACAATCCGAGGGAGAATGAGAAAAAGACAAACGAGCCATAAACAGATAGACGGGGTTCCTCACAAAACTCCTTCCGATGTCCGTTCGGGTGTCCAAGGTCTTGAGGAAAAGGCCACAGTTCTCGAAAACCTCACAATCAATGCACTTTTATTCGACGAATTTAGAAGCGACAGCAGTAGCCGGCAACAATAACGATGCGAGCGCCGTTGGTTGTTTAAAAAACGTACAAAAATGTACAGTAAAATCAGCATCTTTCCTTTCTTCTTCTTAGGCGCGGTGTGCTCGTTTCGAGCAGCCCTAAAAAAAAGAAGACAAAAGGACAAGGACGTGGCGTTTTATAAACCATAGATATATAATGTACATGTAAATTACTTTATATAATTACTCCAAACAAAAATGGCAAATAACGTACCCGTGTACGCGTATCCTTAAAAGGTATGAAATGTAAATTTATTTTCGTGTGTTATAGTTTGGACGTGTGTGCGAATAATAAACGGAAAGAGAAGACCAAAGTCGTAGAGAACCCAGCCTTAAAGGAAGAGAGGGTACGATTAGAGATCGTATGGTATTGGGTTCATAATACTGTACAATTACACATCTACTTGCGTTTAGTTAAGTAATTTTAGAGGGTAAAATTTTATTGTATTATATGAGTAAAAAAAAACGAGGACAAATATCACCATAAGTGTATATAGCGCTGCGGTTGGGTGACATAAATGGAGCTCAGACAGGCCTTTTGACCAGCAGTAGGTGGTTGTTGAGCTAAATGAAAAGGAAAATTATACGATACGAGAGGGGAAGGGAAGACGACGTAAAGCAATTGCAATTTTTATGAACCCTAGCTAAGGACAACTGAAAAACTTTAAACAAACCTCTCCTGGCACGGTAGCAAATAATGTGTGTGCCGTTGGTAGTTTGTTGAGCTGAAAGGAAGAGAAGAAACCATTATTTAATTAATATAAAATCAAAAACACATTGGCACAAGTGCATGTGGAGCAGTAACAATGTAAAGTTTTGCTTTACACATTTTATTCTGCATTAGGCAAAAACACCATCACAGACACACACACACACGACCGTCGGTGAACTTTCATATCAAGCGAGTTAAACGGAAAGACGAGGAAATTAGGGAAAGAAAACCTAACGTCCGTGTGTGTAAAAACAAAGGTTCATAATTTATATCACTGCTATCTACAAGATACAGACATACAACAAAGTATAGTATAATGTATAATAGTGTGTTAAGCTCTGTATGGATACACATTTATGGTTTTGTTCTTTTAACACGCCCGGTTTGGTATGCTAGTGTGCACCACAACCGCGTTTGAAGAGTGTAATTAAAGCTAATTAATTGCTTGTTTGTTTCTGTCCACTAGAAAAAGAGACTGTACACCGTTGGCATAAGGGAAACAGAGAAGGAGGAGGGTAGGTAGAGAGAAAGACACAAATTAAAGGAAACCACAAAATTAATATATAAATATACATACAAACCACTTTCAGTTTTGTAAGTAGTCAGGTACACAGAGTACGGAAAGAGGGAGAAATAGAAGGAGAGTAACAGGAACGGTAGCATAACAATTATAATGAAACATATTGTGCAAAAGATAGGATGCAGTTTTTAGCTAAATAATATGTTTGCTTTCTTATTCATAATTGAACTCAAAACACCATACACAAGTTTGATGAACACACGTGCGTTGCGTGTGTTGATTGCTGAATTTCCTTATTTTTCTTTTTAGGTTTTGTTTGTTTTTTATTTGTTTTGTTGTAGCAATGGTTAGCATGTTTAGTGATAGGGTAAATGGTATTGGTAGGCGAAAACTTTACGGTGGAAACACTGAAAGCACACATATACAGGACATAACTCAGCTCCGATCGTTTGGTTCCTTCCTTGTTAGCTTATCGACATAAAGCAAACGAACAGAACAGAGGGAATGCAATAACCATCGTTTAATAAGCTTATTACGATAGGTTTAAATTTTTTATCATTCGTACGACTTGTACAACACAAAAAAACACAATTACAACAACAGAAGCAAAATAGAAAAAAAAGATGATTTACAGCAACGGTGGACAATTTTACTCTATTCGCTTCAAGAGACAGGATTCACAGACCAATTTAGTACGTTTACACATCAGAAACAGAAAAAGAAAGATAGGGAGAGAGAAGAACGAAAGATCGCATACAAATGGAACGGATCGCAAGTAAAGAAAAAGTTTTGAAAACCTCACCTTATAGAAAGAATACAAATCAAACCGAATGAATGAAAAATACTTTGATAATTTAAATGAATGTTGAAGCAACCAAAGCTATTTCTTTTTAAAAGTGTAATATCACACGAATCGTGGTCCAGTTCGTATGGGAAATATACTTTCTCCAGGCATTAAATCGTAATTCAAATTACACGATCACTGTGTGAGTGTCCCTGGACGAGAGAGATGAGTCGTTCCTTTTCTTTCTATTCCTCGCAGCATCCAATACGAAGACCAATTTCGGTCGTTCTGCGGCGTTTGGGTAATAGGAGAGCATCCATTCGAGGAGATAGCTCTTATCGAAAGGAAACATCCTGTTCACTCTTTCGCTCGTGCACTAAACGATCGA
>KB669836.1:663907-678338 GCA_000349105.1 Anopheles epiroticus
TCGAAACAGATACATCTCGTTGCGTTCTTATCACACAGAGGAATGTGATCGATTGTGTGAGTGTCCCTGGGTGAGAGAGATGAGTCGTTCCTTTTCTTTCTACTCCTCGCAACATCCAATACAAAGACCGACTCCTGTCTTTCTGCGGTGTTTCGGTAGCAGGAGAACATCCTGTGGAGGAGATAGCTCTCATCGAAAGGAAACATCCAGATCCTCAACAATCTTCTATGTTGAATTATGCTCCTGTATTATCCTCCAAAAGACGTTGCTTCGTTCACGGCTCAAAAAACTGATGTTTTCGATTTCCAAACACATTCATTGCAAAGGGATCAAAACCCTAGAGACATCTCAATCAATCAATCGATCGGTTTCCAATCCCCCCGGAGAACCTTGGTTCCAGCCGCATGGAAGGAACCATGTGGGTTGAATACATTTTCTTTCGCAACATCACGCTCTTCATCGTCATCAGCATCAATCCCAAAACACACGATGGTGACATATCGTACGGGCTGCGCAACATAAAGCATAACGGCATGGAGGTCACAACAGCGCTCCTCTTCCCGGTAGGAGCAAATTTGAATAAGTGTTACGCAGCGTTACATCACCCGGAACGATTGATGAGGGGTTACTGGCAAAAATCCATAACGGATCGAAGTAGGTCAAGTTTTTCCCTCATGCTGACTCAGCACACACTTAACACACTTAAACTGTTTGCTTTGAATTCATTTATTCACTTTATTCGTTGCTAGAATTGGAGCTAAATTTGAAGAACTACTATAATTAACTAATCTCGACAGCCCTCCCGAAAGAGGCGAAGGTCGTAGAAGGATGAAGAGCCATTCTCCCACCGGGGAGAGTGGGCACAGTAGCGCCCAGTGGGGCATGATGGGGGAAGGGGTGGCGAGTACAAACGCGGTCGATTGAAACTATGTACAAGGAATCAGCTTATCGTCGTTCCCGTGCCTGTTCAGCCCTGGGTGGCACGAAGCCGGGCCAGCGTGGCTTCCAGCGAGGCGAGGTCGAACTCCGGGTCGGACGGCGGGTTGGCGCGCAGATCCTCCAGCAGCTTGATCACGTGTTCCGGTGCTGGCGGCTCGGTCGGCAGATGGGCACCCTGCGGCTGGAAACCGTTCTCGTCCGCCACGTACACGATCGAGTAGGAGGTGCCGTCCGGCGCCAGGAACGAGTATTCGCCGTTCGCCGTCACGCCGTTGTCGCTCGTCTGGCGCGCCTTGATGCCGTTGCTCGTCTCGTAGTTGTACGCGTACGAGCCGCCCTCGTTGATGATCTGGTCCTGGGCCACGACGGTCGCTTCCGCGTCGGGACCACCGCCGCCCGGTGAGCGCTTGGCAAGGGGTGCGGGAGGGGCGGCCAGGGCCAGTGCCAGGGCGCACGAAAGCAGGACAATCTGGAGAAGCAAGGAAAGGGACGCACCTTTAGAACCGATTCCACGTCGATGGGGTCGCTGGTGTGCCACCGTGGAACGCCACTTACCGATTGTTTGTACATGTTCAAGGCTTGTTCGCGTTGTCTCTACGGTTGTTGTGGCTGGAACGCGTGTGCTCCTCTTGGTTGCTGCTGCAAGCGGTTACTGTTATCATTCCGGATGCCCGGTGTGAGCTTTTATACTACGCCGGTGAAAATCTGTCCCCGGAGTCTCCGGTGCGTATTCCTCGCCAGCCCGTGTGCGGCGACATTTCACCTATCCGAAGCTTGAGAAAGAGCGAACAAGGTAGGCAGATACGAAAAAGAGAGCCAACCGGCCCGGCTCGGTAAGCAGATACGATCGAAGCAGGCGCATCTTTCTTCGCTTATTGGGTAAGTTCGGTTCAGCCGTGCGGGCGGGCGGCATCCGCGTGTGTGCGTGTGCATATGCTTAAAAGTCGTTAACATTTTCCTCTACACAACCGTTTCGGAGGCACCTTGTGCCTCTGTGTTGTCAAGTGGTCGGCGTCCGTCCCGGGTCAACGTGGTGGCGTTTGCGTCGATTGCATTTTTCGGGTTGCTGCGTTTTCGGCACGCCATCGCCATGTGTGGCTCGTATGTGTGTGTGTGCGATTTATGAAACAAAAAGAAGAAGATTCGGGCACAGTGCTCAACCTTTTACCATTTTGTCGCTCTTTGCCGTCTCTCTAGGATAATTACCGTCAACCGTAGACCGTAGAGCAACGGCGTGTTAGATGAAGATGTGCAGGGCGAAGAAAGGTGTACGTTTGCGGGCGATTTGACGCGCGCGATTTGACCCCATGACAGAAGGTGGGTTCAACCGGTACCGGGGCTGGTTGATATTTGCGAGGAGTGTGTAGTGTGTGCAATTTTCAATCAACCGGAGAGCATCGAAAGGCGCTTTAATATCGAACATTGTTGCTGGAGGCAGCTATCGAAGGACTGGGGGCAGTTATTTCGGTAGAGAATTGAGCATCAGAAAGAGGTAATGTTCCCATTCTAAGGTAAGGTTTACATTCCAATAGAGGATTATGATTTTCGCTAACATGGAAGACGGGAGAGAAGTGGTGCTAGGAGAACAGAAAAAGTAAGCACAAAAAACTTCAACGCTGGTAAAGCGATGAGCCCGATTTTAAAACCTCGTATAGTAAATTTAACCTTCTCATTAAACAAAAATGTGTTTGAAGCTTTTTTCAATGTAATTACTTAGTTGGTAACGGTCAGCCCGGTCAGTATTGAGCCCTTCTCATGTTCAGGTTGTCCCCGACAACTTGCGAACTTCGATATACGCGAATACCGAGATGACGTGGTTTTGATATATGACAGCAGCATGAGCAAATTCACAAATAGCTTATTAATCGCCCAAAAACTAATTGAAATATTTTAAAATAGCAAAAATAGAAGTTTTGCTCTTTAATTCTGTACAATTCCAATGAAATAAATAATTATTCGGCTGAAGCCATTTTTCAAATAAAAATCATAAGATTCATGTAGTATTTTTGCTATAATTGATAAAATTTATACTTATGCAGAAACTTGAGATACGTTCCCTAAGAGTCGTATATATTGGGAATAGGCTTTATTCCTCATGTATACATTAAAATATTTGGTAAAATGATAAATATACAACACTGATAGCCACTTGAAATCTAGCAATATGGCCTGGCCGTCACCTCCCCAATTGAAAAAAAAAACACTTGAATTCTCCCAAACTGTCGTGTCGAAAAAAGGCCTAAGCAATTGGGACAAAATAAAGAATGGCTTAAAAAGAAAAAAGGGATTCAATCTGCTTTGGCATTACAAAACAAACAATTTATCAGTTGTACAAAGATTAGCTTGGTATGCTATGTTTTCTTACGTTAAAAGGAATATCGGCTCGAGTTTTGGGAAAAGGGATACTATAATTTCACTCTTTACTCTATTAAATAAATGTATTGTTGCTCTATATTTATTATTTAGCCGCAATAAGTCGTTACGCTGACCATCATCTACTAAAAAACACGGTCATCAAGGGTTCAAGGGTTTGTGTCGCTTCCTAATCGGTCGCGTTAAGTCAACCTGCAATCCCCCGGACCCGCGTTAGGATGTTACGTGTGTGTTAAGGTCGTGATCATTATGATACTGTTGGTCACCCAGCGTTGTCCCAATCCAGAGAGCTGAAAAAACTAGTTTGTTTTTTGTTTTTCCGTAGCCCAACCTGGCACGTACGCTTGCCGACAGATGCTAGCCTTGAGAAGGCTATGCTTTTGATAAACCCTAACAAGCCGAAAACACATATACCCATCCATAAGACAATTTTGATGGTCACCCTCGTGAGTGGTGATGATTTGTCCGCGCAACACTCACGATTGGTTCACGATTCGGCAGACGGTGTGGTGTGGTGGAAGGATTAATCGATCGATCGTTTGTCCACGGGGGAACGATTCGCGTGTGTGTTACAACTCGTTTGACTACTACCTACTGATCCACCCCTCGTTAGGGGTTTGTGTAATAATTGCAACCACGAAGCATTTCCCCCGGCAAAAGGGGTTGATAAGGAGTCATAATTTTTACACTACAGACACACGCCTGGCGCCCTTGATCTTTGCGGTGGCAAAAGTGCGAGAAATGGTGGCCATTTGTCCCTTGATGATGATGATACACACTCGGAGGAAAGTGGCGCGTTGCTAACTGAAGAGAAAAAGAAAGCACAAAGAACTGCAACGCGAGTTAAAGCGACGAACTCAATTGAAAAACCGTTTTTCTGACACAATGTGCATGCTTTTGGGGAAAACCGGTCCGTCTGATCATTGCCATGTTAATATGCATTAAAAAGCACTAAAAATCGTTCACACTTTTTGCGAAAGCCCGATGTCTAATTTCAGCTGATGTGTGAGTAGAGTTCCGACAGAAAAAAAAGATTTAATCAAGACCGAAATAAACCTATAAGGATTTATGCAAAACCAAAATATTCATAAAACTGTCATCATTGTTAGACACGAAACACACAGAACAAACAAAAAAGTTTCAAGCCATTTCACTTTTTTTTATATTTCAAATCGACTTCACATTGATACTGGGTGCTGTGAGTTGGGAAATTAAATTTCGGTACGATTTTATCCTCACGCAAGTGCTTTCAGCATACCATGGGCACACTGTTTTTTGTGTTTCATCGTACAGCGATCATGGCACTGGTTGCCAGCTCTTGCCTGCACTATATTAGTATGCGTTAGTCGCTCTGTTTCTTTAACATCCACTCTGTCCGTCCACTAAATGCGTTAACATGAGCAAAAATCATGTACAATGATTTTAAATCATAAATCTGTCCATTCTTACACGTCCACTCGTCCCCATGCTGACGTTACGCACGTCACTAACAGGGGATTTTTTTTGTCCGTTTCTTTACATCCAGCGTTTTTCTCATGCGCCGGCGTCCGATCACGCATCATCCACCTGTGCCATTTTCTTCAGATCGGGTGAAACGGAAAAGTCGCAACCGGTGCTGGTAATCACTTCTTCCACGGTGCAATCTTCCGCCAGCTCCATCAGCGTTAGTCCCCGCTCCTTGTCCACGTTGAAGACGGCTTTCTCGGTGATGATCATGTCGACGCAGTTTCGCCCCGTTACCGGAAGATTGCAGTTCGAGAGAATCTTGTGCGAACCATCCTTAGCGTTGTGTTCCATTGTCACTATCACTTTCGTGCCGGGGGCTGCTACCAGATCCATTGCGCCACCCATACCCTTCACCAGTTTGCCCTAAACGAATACGAGAAAAAGAAAAAGGAAAGCCAATGCAATTGCCCACCCGCTGAACATAAGACTAGCACAACTCACGGGAATCATCCAGTTAGCGAGATCACCGTACTGTGACACCTCCATCGCGCCCAGCACCGTAATGTCGATGTGGCCGCCGCGTATCATCGCGAAGCTGTCGTCAGACGAGAAGTAGGATGCTCCGGGCAGTACCGTCACCGTTTCCTTGCCCGCATTGATCAGATCCGGATCGACCTGGTCCTTCTCCGGGAACGGACCCAGCCCCAGTATGCCGTTCTCCGACTGCAGCAGCACATTCATGCCGGCCGGTATGTAGTTGGAGGACAGAACCGGTATGCCGATGCCGAGGTTGATGTGCATACCGTCCCGGTATTCCATCGCCACGCGCTTCACGATCCGCTCGCGCATCTTTGCGGCCGGTGTGGACGACACGACCGAGCCGGCCTTCTTCGTGTCCCGCACGCGCAACCGCTCGATGCGTTTCTCGTACGACGGGCCCTTGATGATGCGATGCACAAACACACTTGGCATGTGCACCTGGTCCGGATCGAGTGAACCGACTGGTACGATCTCCTCCACCTCGACGATCGTCACCTTCGCCGCCTTGCACATCGGCGGGTTAAAGTTACGCGCCGACTTGTTGAAGATCAGATTGCCGGCCTCGTCGGCGACATGCGCTTTCACCAGCGCAAAGTCGCCCGTGATTGCTTCCTCCATGATGTACGGTTTTCCGTTGAATAGCTGCATCGGGCGCGGTTCGCTCGCAATCTCGATCGTACCGCCCGGGCCGTACTTGATCGGGGAGCCACCCTCGTGCACGAGCGTACCGTAGGCGGTCGGTGTGAAGAAGGCGGGCACGCCGGCCCCACCGGCGCGAATGCGTTCGGCCAGCGTTCCCTGCGGGGTCAGCTCGAGCTCCAGCTCGCCTGACAGATACTGTCGTTCGAACTCGGCATTCTCACCGACGTACGACGCAATCATGCGCTTGATAAGCTTCTCCTTCAGCAGCAGACCAAGCCCGAACGTGTCCACACCTATGGGAGGAGAGACAGGGGAGACAGTTTGAGAGGATGAGTTCCATTTGTTACTTAATTAAACGCACTAATTATGTTAATTTATTCTGACATTCTTCCTGCAGAAGGGTCGGTAATAACGCGGAGAAGGAGGATCTGCTTCTCTCTCACAATTTGTTTCTTTTAACGATGATTTGGTGTGCCTCCAAATGGTGTTATCAATTCGTCAAGACAGCACCCCCAAAATCACCTGATTTTCAACCTCTTTCGTCTGACGCTCTTAAAAATAGATACCCCCGACGGACCCTTCCCTCGGTGTCCTTCCCTTACCACACGGAACGGTTACGTACGAAACGTTTCGAAGAGATAAGCGAGCCACTGTTTCGCAAAGAATCGTTTTTATTATTGTGGAAGGTAAGACGAACCAGTTTGTTCCTGAATTTCATGACGCTTGTCTTGGCGTGGTATTGGAGTCGTGACATCACGCCACAATGTTTGGTTTGAATGTTTATTCGTCTGACGTACTTGGTGCATTAAACATCCATTAAAAATACAAAATTTACACAAAAAATCCTGCAAATCCTAAATTTCCCATTTGTTTCACAACGCTTCTCTGCACCTTTGTTTCTACGCGTGCATCGTTATATCACCTGTCCTGTCACGGATTCCCGTTCCCGAAAGGAACACTGCTTCGAACTCTAGCCGAAAAACAGGGCGTTTGACATTTGCATTTACCATTTTGGAGGAGTCAGAAAGTGGTCAAAGATTCACCGCCGGGCGACACTTTCGCGAACAGCAACACAGGCCGTTCATAAGACGTTAAGGTCAACGCAACAATTTAAACTCTCCACACGCGGCGAGGAAAAATTAGGCAAACACAACAGACAAAAAAAACGATCATCGATCAGGACTTCTGGGACAACTGATGATGAGCCGGTCGCCGGACGACCCTCGCGAGAGTGCAAAAGGTGCGGGGTCGTTAGCGGTTGGAGTTTTTGAATTTTGCCGATATTTGATGCGCCCTGTTCGTAGGCGAGATATAAATATTAATATCTTTAAAGGTGGTATGGTATGCATTCGAAAATAAACGCCACGGCACACATTAACTGGTCGATTGGATTACAAGACGGTAAAATATCGGTAAAAATCGGTGTTAGTCAACCCTCATGCACAAAATGGGTTAAGTGGCGATTAATGGTATGGAGCTACCCATGTAAGGAAAATAATTTCGTGTAGTTGATTATGATGATCGCGTAAAAGATGATTTTTGTTCATTGATTTTTCCCAACTTTGTCGAGATTTTCGTACATTAACTCAAGCATCAAGTGTGTAAGAATTGCATTTCTAGTTGAGTGTTTTATCTTATCTAGAAAGGCAAGCATAATGTCGCTTTTATTCAACGCACGGCAATGGAATAGTTTAGCGTGAATAAATAGTCGTAATTTGCGATAGCGTTTATCTACGTTAGATAGCATTGGTGGGCGGGATCACCATTTGTTGTTATTTCCTGTTGCGCGTCAAAACCTTATCCACTATTCTGTTTGAAAATGATAATTTAAATCAGTTCAGGTGCAGAGATTTGAATTATTCCATTATACAACCACACTGCGCACTCAGATTGGAAGAACATACGAACACATGCATACGTTTCTATTTTTGTTTCAACCTAAGGAACCCACGATCAGAGCGCGGCATAGCGCGGCAGATGTGTGATGTTACCAAGCAACGATATGCTGATGCGATGCCGTCAAAACACGCTCAAACCATTCAGAATTAGCAACACACTGCGGCATCGTCATGTTATGGTGGTGCGATTTGGGGCCGGTTTGGACCAATCCCCCAACAGCGAACAGTACAAGCCCCGTTGTACGAATACACTTATGCACCCTTTCCGGCGCCATGCGGGAGGTGTGTTCCTAATCAGCCCTTGTACACTCACACAGAAAAGTCTCTGGTAATCTTACGATTCCGATGACCTTGGAAGTGAAACCGAAAGGCAGTCGTAACCGGCTGTTACGGCTGCGGATTGCTTTGCGTAGAGCGTATAGAATAGCCCCAAGCATGATCAACTGCTGCTTACCGGCGTTGTTGGACACTACGGTGAGATCTTTTTTGCGCTGTTTCACTAACGCTGCAATCAGGTTCTCCGGTATGCCGCACAGTCCAAATCCACCAACAAGCAGTTTTGCTCCGTCGGGAATATCCGCAATCGCTTCATCCGCACTGGCGTAGATTTTGGAGCGTTTCTTTTCCGTGGAATATCGGCAAGCGAGCACCTTTTAGGGAAGACAGAAAAAAAAAGAAACAAACCGAATATACCAAAAGCAAAATACGTATGCAAATTAGCCGTCGTCGATAGATTGGTAAGGGAATGTCGCTCTCTGCTAACCGGTTCACGGGGTCGCGTTCCTGATTTTGCATACACAAGTGTTATTTTGTAGCAGCTTTACGTTTGATGAATGCGAGACCAATGTTCTATTTATTTCTCCACAGTGACGTAATAAGCGCCCGAGTGAACTAATATCATCCGTTCCCGCAGATCGCGCTCTCTATTGCGTACTATGAAAAGATCTGTCTCTTCCGCAATGCGTGCTTGCTGCCTGCGCCGCTTGACTCAAGCTCAAGGTCGAATTAATTTATCTTTTTACTAGACCGGAGACTCGATAGCTTACCTTAGAAATTTCCAACTGAAATATTCTTCTGTTCAGCCGGCTAGTTACTCCGACCACTTGTGTTCTGCACAGGGACAGTGCCATCGTTTTTACTTTGAAGGTGTATCAAACTAGAGTGACAAACGAGAGTGCACTACTGTTCAACGGTAACGGCACGGTACCAGCTGGCAACGTGTAAAATACGAGCGCACGGTACGAAACGCGGTTAGAAACAGATCTGTTGCAGGGAGAATGTACCAAGCGGATTTGTTTTGGTTTTTGTTCGGCAGCTGTCAAAACAACCCTCTCCAACTCACTAAAAAGCGGCGTGTTTATAACTGCGTGCTGAACGGTCCACATTGTCCTTCAGAAGACGCCAAGATTTGAATTAGCCGGTGAGTGTGTAAAACAAAACTACACATGTTAGTTTGTTTGCATACTTTATTGGACAATATTATGGGTTGTTTTTTTTTCGTTCTAGATTTTTAGGGATAGATAAATTAAATTGCATTTACATCCCTTTCGAGCGTCCCTGAAACTGACCGAAGATAAACCTTTTACGTCGATTGAAAAGCGAGCTTCCGAAGTAGATTTTGATGTATTAGCTTCTTGTTGAAAGCAGGAAGGATCATTTTATTCGATCTGCTTACTGCCTTCAATTTTAAATGTTCCACCAACCTTAATAACAACATTCTACTCCCTTGCTTTACGCCACCAGGTGGGTGATTGGTTTTAAAAGATAATGTAGAATTACTACATCCAATCTTAGCGTTGGTATGTTATGGCCCAAAAGCATCGCCCCCATCGCGGGTAGTTACAAAACAGAATACAGCACATAAAAAAGATAACAATCACAACATCGAATCGTCGTTTTGCCAGATACAGGGAGGGAGAGAATTCCAAAAGGGAATAAAACACAAAATAAACGTTTGTTCGATTAAATCGATGACTTTTCGCTTTCCTTTCTAGCCGATTTACATGGATTTCTTTGCGCTAAGGCGTAGAAATATTGTGAATCCTTCACAACGGTACCCTCATGCAGTTTTCTTTTCCACTCCTTGCCAAACGTAGCATTTGTTTTTTATCTCTTAATTCATACAACTAGCTCATAATTAAATATAACTTCCTTCTTTTCAATGCACGCCTTTGCTTGTTGTTTTTGATAGCTTTCCCTCAATGCAAAAGTGTTTCCATGTTTAATACGGAGTAGCACTATATGTATAATATGGCTCACATTCGCATACCTTGGTTGCGAAAAAATAAAAAAAAACACCAAATCCAAATTCAACACAATAATTGCCCAGTCTAGCCCTACATTACTTTCGGATTTTTTTTGTTTGCATTTTTGGCTTATGATTTGCTAAATGTTTTCATCAAACCGTTTTGTCTGTCTTCCTTCAATTTTGCTCTCATTTCTTCTACCGTACTATCATGATGGAAAATCCTACGGTGAAAAGCAAACACTAATACACCCCTTCAACAGGGGTGAACCGGAGGAAAACTAAGTAGAAATATTAAACAATAATTACACAATAAAACGTTCAACGAAAAGGCGCTGGTTGGGCCTTGCAACAGTATCCCACCCAGATTAACCCATTCTCTTTTTCTCTGATTACACGCACATCTTGCTTCCCTCACAGCGCTAGCAGTCCGTCGGTTTCGTCGGATTTTTTCTTGCGATCTTTGGCCGTGGCTGCCGGACTATTGCTGGCACTGCTGGTACTGATCGTCGGTAACGTTTCGGCTACGGCCGCTCGTTCGGCGAGAAACTTTTCAAACTCCTTGCTCGTTAGGCTTTCCTCCGTACCGGCACCGGCTCCGTCACTCCCGCCTCCCATCGCTCCAGCGGCAGCCATTTGGGCCTCGAGGTTGTCAATGTCGTCCTATCGCGATTTGGAAAAGGTAGAAATGGTAAAAGAAAGAGGAATCAGTTAAATTACTTTACCGACACATCTTTGTAAATTGAATTGTGCCACGACAATCAGAAAAAAACGAACAAACAAACATAATAAAGATGTGGAAATCATACGAATCTACAACACAATTGTTTACATGCTCTGTCTCTGTCTACATCAATCATGCAACAAAGCTACTGCTCCCCACGCACGTGCAGATACAAAACTGGCATACAAAGAAGCGAAGTTCTTTTCTTCACCACGCTCTCTTTTCCAGGGTACTCACCGGATTTCCTAGCCACTGTTCTATCTCGTCAAATTCCGATTCTCTCGTGCCCTGTCGATGGTAGACGGGACGGGGGTTGATGATGATGTGGTTGTGTTTCATTTTGTATCAGAGTGTAGTGTATTGGAACCCATCACAGGTAGAGGATCAGCGTAGTCAGCAACGGGATTGTATAGAAGCGCATCGACGACGAACGCATAATTTGGTCGCACACCAGCAGCATCCCGCGTGTGTTTTGTGTTGTATGTGGCGTGTATAAGTTTTGTGTTACAGTTTTATTCGATTGTGGGGAGACAACAAACATTACGAAGAAGATATGAAGGATAAAAACCGGGACGGAAAACCATAATGAGAGAAAAAGAAAAGAGAGAACGACACAAACACGGTATGAAGCAAAGGAACGAATGCAAATGATATAGAATGTGTTGAAGTACTAATTTGAAAACGGAGTTTTTGGCATATAAATAGTATCAAAAAACTTTCCGAGATGAAGATAAATAAATTGAAACATAATACAGGGAAAGAAATCCAAATAAACCATTTGAAAGATGCTTTACACAAGTTAAAACCCAGGCTATAGTAATATACTTAGAGTGGTATCAGTTTACCGAAACAAATTTACACAACCAGTTCTTTGCCGATCATTTACAGAAGTAATAGAAAGGAACAGAAGGATGAAACTTATCAAAATAGAACAGCAAATGAAGCATAATCAAAACGACTACGTATATTCAGTGACGTTGAAGGTCACGATTGAAGTAGAGTGCGTATCAGGTAGAAAGTGGTCGAGTGGTTCGTTTCTTACCAAAGCAGCTGTGTTGCCTGTCGTCGCGCCCAAAAGATCTAGTCTGGAAGGTTCCTTATCACTGTAATGGAGGGTCGTCAGTACAATGCGCATAGAACAACCAGTTCAAAACTCACTTACCCGGTGGTGTTTCTTGATTGGGCGAACATATCGAACTCATCCGATACGACGTCCGGTGGAATGTTGCTACTAGCAGCCGCCGTTCTGTTCGGTGACTTTGCACCGATCGACGAACCAGACTGCGCGGTAACGCTCGTTAGCTGGGCTAGCTGTGATGAGGCGGTTGCAGTCGTACCGGCCGCTGCCAAACTGAGCCCGGCCAGCTGCGAGCTGACGTTGGCGAGTGGGGCCCCTCCGCTAGCAGCGCCCGCTTCCTCGCTCAGGTCGATAAGCGAGGGATCACGCATTTCGACTGCACCGAGAGCCGCCCCAAGAATGGCTGATGGGGTTGCGCTGGAGGCATTCTTTGGGTCGCGGTTTTTCTCGTACCGGGCGTGCCGTAGGAACAGATTGTTCAGCTCATCGTTCAACCGCAACAGCTCCGCAGTTAGTTCGTCGTGTTGTACCTTACCGATTAGCTCGACGATTCGACTTTGCATTTCCCTACAAGTAAGCAATAAACAGGAAACGTTTATTTAAAGCACGCTTATCAATCGATCTGTGAAGCAGCCATACCGGCAAGTAGAAGTTAGATCGGTCAGCAGTTTGTAATCGGCCGCATCTTCCTGTCCCGGCTTTAGCTCGGTCAGCATCTCGCCAAGGATGGACATGTTCATCGCTACGATGTCCAGTTCCGATTGCAGCTTTGCTATCTGATCCTGTGACATCGATGACGGTGGAGGCATCTGAAGGCAGGAATAAATGAAGAAAGCAATTAATATGGTACAACGTATAACAAACGAGAACTTCTAAGCGGACTTACTGCTGGCGATCCAGGCGTTTGTGAAGCATGGTGATGCGGCGACACTGGAAGTGTGTTGGTACTTTCCGCCGCAGGAGCACCATCAGGGACACTCTAAAAACACGACGACACAGGTTTAAAGTTTGTGTCCCTTCAAAATTGTTCCCTTAACCCGAAAAAGCGTTGCTTTTGCTTACCCTTTGCGGAGTATAAATCGGTGCGATCGCGTCCAGATCCGTCGCCGGAAATTCGATACCCTTGTTCTTGAGCTCCTGGTACACCTGTACCACCCCGTTCAGGTCGGGCTGGGAACGAAACGCATCGGCCCAGATCTGAATCAAGCTGAGCACCTTCTCCTGTACGATCGGAGGCGGATCGTTCTTCGGTCCGATCAGCTTCACCAGCTCCTGGATGAACTCTTTGTTCGCGACCAGCACGTGGAACGCTTTGCCACAGTTCTTCACGCACGTTTCCAGCACGGTCAGCGTGTACATGATAACGGTATAGTTTTTGCCCGCGTTTTGCGTCAACCGTTTGCGGATCGCCTTCATTGCGTCCCGGGCACCATCCGACGATTCGTTGATCATATCACAGATTTCCATGTTGAGCGCCCAGTTTTCGGAGGCCAGGCTGGCATCTGTCGCTTGTTCTACAGGGGAGCGGAAAGAAAATAAAATGAGAAAATTATTTTTTTGAAGCATGACGGCCATAAGAATGATTGCGTTGCGTTTGCGCGCCAATGTCCATCATCCACCACCGAAATCTCTTCTCATTCTTGCGAAACGTTGCGTTAACGTCTCACTAACCAAATTATCACCTCATAATTGGTTACGATTGCCTGTTACGATCGCCCATTTCGGTCCGTTAACATACACAGGCCTGCCAAATTTGCAGTAAACATGTTACCCATTTGCAATCAAAACAAACTTTCGGAGGCCATTGCGAGGCGTACCTCAAAGCATCGTGAGTCATATACGTGAGCTGTAACTTTGTACGTTTGTGTGCCCTTCGTAGATGACAGAATGTCACGCTAGAAGGTAGTTTACCGACTAACCAAACTGATAAGCGCCAATCCATTACAGTAAAACCCACCTATCCCTCCAGCCGGCGGAGAGCGGTGTGCTTATCATCGAGTGCTTGAGCCCAGTAAATGTTGCTTGTCAGCATCAAGCACTTTTTTGTACCGACTTTGTTGACTGTGCCTGGCCTGAGACTCTTTCCCTGACGTAGTTGGGGGAGGTCTGCGAAACAGTACACATTGCTGATGAAATCTAGACATTTTGGGTGTTCTTTTCGCAGTGCGATCCACTAACGTTCGTTGGTTATGTGTATCATCTCGAAGGATGATTTATGGTTATTTTTGCTTTACATTAAGAAGAATACATTTAACAACCATTCCTGATGAGTGTGTTACGTTACCATTGCATTGCAGGAGATGGTTACGTTACCAAACATTTAATTATACATTCCTTCAACGGACAGAACGGACACTCAACTTCCTTATTCGCTATCAGTTTAAGCGAATGAGTAAGACCAGATTCTCTCTCTCTCTCTCTCTCTCTCTCTCTTCTTGGCCCGCTCATTGCAGAGCACGTCTGCAAGACATGGCCAGGTCGCCAATCCGTTTCCAGGAAACTCGGTCCAGGGCTGCAGTCCTCCAGCCACGGTTGCATCCGATCTC
>KB669836.1:684408-829408 GCA_000349105.1 Anopheles epiroticus
AAAATCGTGCCCCTGATGTCGAAGCCCGCGCTCCGCATGACACCTTCCAGAGCGATGTTGAACAGCAAACAGGAGAGTCCGTCCCCTTGCCTCAGTCCCCCAATGAGATTCGAACGAATCCGACAGCATGTTCGACACTCTCACCTTGCACTGCACACCGTCCATTGTAGCCCTCAACAGTAAGACCAGATTGTGTAAGGTTTTTGTTTTCCAAACAAACGTTACTATCTGTGATGTTTTTTCTTCGTTAATTGAACCTTTTAATATTTAAGTGAATCTGCCCGCAACTACCGTTCGTTCGTCGTAACACATCTTTGAGCTTGTAAAAAAGTTAAAACAAAAAAAAGATGACTAACGATCTTGAGTATAACAAGATCACAATCTGCACCGAGGGAAGAAGTTTGCTCTTATTAACCAACGTGCTTACAATCCGGATTCGATGCGCTTGAAAGATTCATCATGTCGGAGAGCTTTGCATTCGCGTTTTACAGCTATTTTTCTTAGAACATTAGTAACGCTTCCAACTACGATCAATGGGGAAAAGAACAGCCGCAGCCGTTGCAGCGCTGTGAAGTATGAAATAGCGTGCAGGCGTCGGATGGTGTACGAGCATAATATTTTTGCAGTGGATCTTAAACAATCATGAACAAGTTGTTTATGCGTACAGGAATCCGTTGCAAAAAAGCGTTGCAGAACATTACTTAGAATACATTTACTCTCCCAAGAACACACTCATCAGCCCAGGGCGTGTGCAATCGATCGATCAAAATAGCTACACCGTACGGCTATTGCCCTGCATAGGAAAATCGCTTCCATACTCCCCACACCGTAACGGATCTCAATTTTCCAGCTTGGAGTTCATAAGCCAGATCCTTCTTCCCTATATTGTTGCACACATAAAACATTAGCGCTCAAACTTTACTATCCCGTCCCACTATGTCCTCTGTTGTGTAGAACTAGCGACGGGGAAATGCAAACGGTAATAATGACAACATTCAAATGAGCGTATAGTGACACGCACACGCGAAGGCGGTGCTAGCTTCTTGCCACTTGACGGAGCAGAAAACGGAACGGGAACAATAATTGAAGCGGTCGCGGTCGGTTCGGCCGGTTCGTCACTGTCGCCGGTGAATAATTATGTAAATCATTTCCTTTTACTTCCTAGGCCCTAGGACGGGAACAGTGGTAGAAGGGAGAAAAGGGTGGCCAAAGTCGCCTAACACACGTGTGCCGGGGCGATGTAATGGTGGTAGGAATCGTTCAACTAGTGGTGGCCACCACTTTGCCGGTGGTACACTGGGGTTTCGATACACTATTGGTAATAAGCTTAGTTTTAATGTATCAGACAGATCGTTTTTAGCTTTCTCATAGTAATTTTGTGATGGTTATATGACATCTGTTAAAACTTGGTGAAAATGAATATTATCGGATAACTTTAACAGCATAAACTGAAATACTAAAACTGTTAAAGGTGCCAAACATGACTTGATTCCAAATATAGAAAAAATCCTATAATAATTCTTTCAGCTCTGTTCCTTTTTATGCTTTTCAAATTAATAATGTTTGTAGGTAATTGATTCCAAAATACAATCCAAAATAATACGTCTCGTGTTCAAACAACCTGATTAAGTGCGGCGAGCTGTCATTTTTTTATAGTTCGCGTAATGCCAAGATTTATTGTAGTGGTTGGACCCGAACATAATTATTGCCCTGCTTAATTTACATAAGCTTTTAAGGACACATTTATGTCCTCTACAGTACAAACACTAGTCTCGGCGCGTTTAACACATCATTGCACTACTACAGTCGTCTTCCTATCCCACGCACAAGTTTGTCCCCGCGCGTTCGTTCACGAGGAAGTAGGAAAAATCTTTAACCGCACACGCGGGAGTGGAGGGTAAACCATCAATTTTCCAGCACGAATAGGACATCCAGTCAGTGCGCTAAGGGACGGCTGAAGTTAAGCTGAGGTCGGTTTCATTTACTATACGGCTTCTTCTCCGGTGCGGTGAACAAACATTACACCTCCCTTACGTGTGTGTGTGTGCGCGCGCGCCTTGTGTGTCGCTTAATTCGTGGAAATAAACTTCTCCGCGAGACGGTAGGGCGCGGGTTTCCGGCCGGGCAAAGGGCGAATGCACCTACGAACTGTTAGGTGTGGGTGTGTGAATCCACCGATTGTTATTGTTTAGAATGGCGCCCACACACAAACGCATACGGAATGCAGTTTCAAACGCCAACGCGCACACCACTCTCCGGGTAGCTTAGAAGCTCGGTTAAAACATTGTATTATTGGTGTGTTATTTTGTCGTTGCGCGCGAGCCGCCCACTTCCGAGTGATGTTTCAAATTGAAGCTTCATCATTGCGTTCGTCTGACTCACCGCTCTTGCAGCATATACCGATACACCCAGCACAGTGCGTTGTTATACAGCCTGAAAAAACACTTCCCAAAACACACGCTGGGTGATTATTTCAAATTACCTAAAATATGGCAATCTTCTATGACTAGGCGCATGAAAAATTTAGTAACGTAACAGCCTGCAAGAGAGCATGAAATATCGCATCAGATCAGTGGAAAATTATAAATCTCTTCACGCTTTAGGGTAATTGCGCAACTCGGAGGGTTTTATGTAAGTACCGACCGAACGGAGGGCGTTTGTGTGGTATAACTGTTGCCGCGTTGCGCTTGCATGCCAATAATTGTGTCTAACCTTTTTTGTTACTATTTCATTTGTGGCCTTTATCAAGCTTAACGATCTCTAGCGGAGGAAAATGGAGGGAAGTTGGTAATGAACCTAAACTGAGTGGATAGGTATGTGTTGGCCATAAAGAGTGAAGTTACTATAATCCAATCAAGATCAACATGTAAAATAAGCGATTGAACGCTGTTCTTTAAAAGCAAATCAGTTACAATAAATATCACCCATTGCTCCCGCTTCTCGTTTGCGAAGGGTTTGCGAGATAAAACGGGAAAGCTCCGTTAAGCACCCTTCACATTCATCATCTTCCAGAAAGCTGTAGATCGTTCGCGATTCAACCAAAGTCTGATACCCGTTGCCAGCAATTTATACCACAAAAATGTGTCATTTTTCCCATTTCGTTTTCCTCGCTGGTGTTAAAATGGCGCAACCTTTACGCCCTGTCACCAATTCCGTGGAGGAAGGCTTACGCAAAGACAAAACGCGTTTCTTCATACTTGTAAGGTTTCGGAACAAAGAAACCGCAAAAGAAACCTTCGTGAAGGACAGTTCACCAAACGCTACAAAGAAGTTTGATGTCATTTACATTCTTTTCCGTAGATTTGCAAAGGTTCGTTTGCGTTTTGTTTTACGTTCTTCGAAAGGAATGGACAGGCTCTTTTTTCCTTACTCTTATCAATTATCTTGTCCAGTGTACGTACGTACGCTAAGCGACAACGCGCTGCTTATCTACTGTTATACCTTGGCTTGGATGGAGGGCTCTTGCTCTTCAACTTTTGATAAAGCGATAGCGCCAGTTATCCTAGGGGACCAAGATACACCTTGATCACATCCAAATGGTCCGTTTGGGCGAAAGCAAAAACCTTTCATCACGGTGTCAATGAACCGGAGCAATCTTCAAACAGTTCCCTTCGATTTCCATTTTCTCGCTTTCGTAACAAACGCAGTTGGGTGGAAAGTGTCCGATGGACACGCACAAGGTTGGACTTTCACCCCAAGGCCGGTGGTGCTGTAATCTTTCCGGGTTTCGAAGCATGACCGTGCATCTAGCTCGTTTTTTATGATAGCAGGCATGATAATCTCCCCAAGAGTGCTTTCGTGTGTCCCCTGTATAGAAACTTCTATTAGCATTGCACGGGACAGCAGCAGCTGTTTCCTAAAATTGACATGTAAAAATCTAAAATGAACAGTCATTCCGCATACCGCGACACTCACCAACTTTCTGTCCAACGGGCGTCGAGAACGGATTGCCCCCGAGGGCCCCGACGTTGAAGAATGATGTCATTTTCACCGCGACGTATCCTTATGCTCTTCGCTAGGGTGAGGTAAAATATCCGGAGAAGAAAGGTGACACACAAATTCTCGCACACACAAGTTACAGCTTTCCACCTCCTGCGTAGGGAACTTTCCACTTTTCACCACCACCACCTGTGTGTGTCGTCCAGTGGGCAGCAGCACGGCACCCACGCCCTCTGGTCTGTTTTCAAAGAATTAGGAGACAAAAAATGCGCACACACATACAAACACAAGCACAAAACACACAAACGACACTGGGGAGGGGGTTCTTCTATTTCCCTTTGCACTCTGCAAGTTCCTTCCGGTTCTCCCTTTCGGACAGATCGATAAATGCGAGCTAACGCGGCGGGGCTGGGCTTAGCGCTGCTCCCAGGGCTCGGACACGGTTCCGGTCACCTGCAACAGTACCAAAAAAGCGATCAATACGATGCATTCCACCCCGTCTAACGCACACAAACACACACGTTTGCACGCTTCAGCCAATACGAAGGGACGGAAAAGTGTTCTTCGCATTGGCTACAAAATGCATTCGTTGGAATGGATGGTTGGGAACCTCAAAAAGAAATCATAACCAGCCGGTGCTGAATGGATATGACGTATTGCCCTGGGTGACACTATCGTTTAGCGCAATTGTTTTATGGGATAGATTTATTGGTTCACTTGGATTGTTGTGGTGGAACACGCCATGAAGGCGGGACACGGTTTGCGCACAGATGATCATCTGCTAGATGCACTAGCAGGGGTGAACTGTTTTCCTCCACCCACACAAACATACGCACATGTCAATGTACCACTGTCTGCCGAGGAAGAAGCAAATATATTCTAGTGAAGACGAAATGCGAACAAAAGCTGCGCATTTAAAAAATACAACAGCATCACGACCGGAGTTTTCTAGATGATAGCGCTTATTTCATAAAATCTAAAACATTGTGCAACATTATACCGCTCTAATCTGCACACCCTTGCTCTAAAACAACCAAACAAATGGGAAGTTTATACAGTTGTTTGCTAATTTTGTCGCACAAAAAACACAACCAACTGTCAGCTTAATGCGTACACATTTGACAGAGCGCACGCTATGATGGCGTTGGACACTACAGCGACAATGATGATGATACGAATGCTGTAGAATTGAGCTACCCAATGTTATGATGAATCACACGCTTGCTTTATTATGCCGCAAACCTACAAAACAGTACAGCGATGCATCGAGAAACTGTGGCCACAACAAAACCGCGCTAAACTATATGCACAATCATCATCACCCGCACGTACGGGAACATGGTGCAATATGAGCACCTATCTACTGCTCTGTTCTATCTATCTCTTGCTAACTATCTTTGCTATCTGTTGTGGTTTATGCTTTAAAATATATCGTTTTAAAATCATAATAATGTATGAATTAAGCTACTTATTTTTAAGTAGGCAAAAATAATATTGCTTTGAATAGAACTGGTGTTCATAAAACATTTCACTGATTAGCTTCTGAGCCTTATCATTTACTTGAAAGCCGCTGTTAGGTCTACATTATAGTTGCGCATATTGCTCTAGTTTCCCCTAAAACCCTACACCGAATAGGTAAACATGCAATCGCACAGCCACCCACACAATTAATACACGGCGAAGAAAGTAAGAGCAAACGAGTCATGCACACACACACACACACACACACACATATATATATACAAGAGAAGCTGCACTTTGCACAATAGAACTATTTTCTCGTTTGCGTCGAGCTGCGCTTAAGTTTTATTACAGATAAAAGCTTGTTCCTTATTCACTGGCAGATGGAAAATAATCATAATACACTTCCGAAACACTTGAAATCATCTACGTCGAGCAATTTTTCCGGCATACGGCTCTTTTATAGATGAGAGCGCAGCAAAGCAAACAAAAACTACGTTGTTCACATGTTCGTCACACATATAACTTCGCAAAAGCTTGTGCACCAAATATCCCTTCCCAACTTTTAATGCCCTTGCTGTTTTCGAAGCTTGAAGGCAACACTAAGAATACCCGAAACAAACAAAAAGGTATACTAATTTCTCCGAATAAAATAACTCAAACACTGCGATAGCCGCTGGCGTCACCTCTACTTGATGAAAACTGTAGCAAAACTCGCACGACTCTTCGGCGTTGCGGGTGTTTTTTGTTTCTGTGGCAGTGGAAAGTTGGAAAAACATCATTTTAACGAAAACGTCAACGGGTGCAATTTTTAACGAAACAATTGTCAGTTGAGTGACAGCGACGGTTAACGAAGGGCTGTGCGAGAGGGGATTAAAGTTTATAAAAAGTTGCACAAATTGCACTATAAATGGTTCCTTAGTTTAAAGGTTGATAAATAAATATTTCTACTATAAATGGTTATTTTAGTTTAATTTTAATGTATTTCTATTATCGAATGATGGTTTTGATGTATGATTTTCGAAATAAAATGGTAAACCGAATTGATATGGTAGAGCTGTCCACCTCAGGGAGTCCACCTCTCAATAATGAGTCATCGTCGGGCATTTGCAGAAAAGACAATAGGAGGATATGCCCTTTCTCGCTAAATTCAAGGAGGAATAGAAAGCAATCTACCTCTGTACACTTTTTTGCAACAGTGTGGGAGATGGTTCAGTGTGGTGACTGGAACGTTATCCAAAATCTCACTTACACATTTACATCAGCCCTTTCATGCTAAAAGAATGTGTCTTTCCGCGCCTGCAGTAATCAAAATGTTAACGTTGGTCGGCTCGACGTTTTTGTTCGCGTTATTTCCTTGGTTTTCTTAACTGTCCTTGTTGGTGAGTGTATCCAAAATTATTAGCCTTGTGTTGTTTACAAATGAAAAAGTTGATCTGGTAAGTGTTGTAAGTGTAGTGTTTGAACAAAGTTCCTCGTAAGAACGCACATATCACGATCGTGTGCAACGTGCAATGACCTTTTCGTACTACATCTCTATTTTAGTCCACACAATGGCACACGGTGTAAAGCTATGGAATCTGGTCCTAGCTTCGTACGGTTGGGACGAGGTCCTAAATGAGGCTGCAATAGATTTTTTGACTAATTATCCGGAGTGCATCCCAATCGTAATTGGTGCATCGGCCTACACATATGATCTCAAATCGATGATATCAGAAGCGAGCAAAACAGCAAACAGTATGAAAGTTGATGAAGTACTGCAAGATTTTGCTAATAATGGATCGTCTGATGTACCGTACGAAGAAGAAGAGCCGGAGCAGACACTTACAACGGACACGAAGAACCTGTGCAAAAAGATCGAAGAAGGGATCGAAGGAATGCGAGATGAGCCGTCATTGGTTCTAAAAGAAATTACCAATCGCAACAAAAAAAATCGTACTCGTGTAACGGGCAAACAAAGGACTAAAAGTGTGTCCGAACAGGAGGTAAGCCAGCTCCTTTTTCTTAGACTGGAATGTGTCTTACGTTGATAAATGGTTTAGAACCGTTCCGTTCTGTTGTAGTTTGTATCAGTAGTGCAAGTTGTTGATCGACAACCTAAACAATAGTGTGCGGGTATATACATCTCTTTCTCCCAATATGCAGCACTGTGTATTCTGTTTGAACAATGGGGCCGACAAGGAAGTCTACGAGAGTCATCGTTGCAAGGACGCGGATGGCAATGTAACCTGTCCAGTATTGCAAAAGTTTGTGTGTATTCGCTGTAAAGCCACTGGCGCGAATGCACACACCGCCAAATATTGTCCACTCAAGCCGGTCATCACGCCGGAGGATTGCCTGGTAATGGAAAACAAGCGGCAGGAAAAACTCAATGCCGTTGAGAACAAGAAGGGCGACAAGCTGCAAATCACAAGCTGCAATCTCTCCGAAAGATATGCATGGGACAAACGAAGCAACAGCAAAACGCGACAAAGATTCCGTCTGTAGTGTACACGAGGGTTGAGATATTTATTTTTTAGTACTTTACAAAAGCACAAAACTCTGTGAGTTTCAAAGTGCTGCTTCAAAACGATGCGAGCACATGGGAAGCAAAAGAGGAGCAGGATGTTCCATCGACAGTAACGTTATTTCTTGCCTCCTGGAATAGGCTTGTTAGAAGAGTTATTTAACCGAAAAAGAATGTGCCTTTGCAAAACGAATAGTTTTGCTATCGAATGTAATGAATAATCAGTAGAGCTTAAATTTAATACCGTGATCGAACAAGCGATGGATCAACTTTCGATTGATGTGTGACTATTTAAAAAGTCTTTTGAATCAAATCCTTGCGAAGCCTGCAAAACTAAAATTTTGCACTTATCACACTGTAAATATTTCTTTGCAGTATCTTAAAAGTGGTTCATAAATTAGTTCTTTTTTATATTATCATGAATTTTATAAGTGAAACAACAACAAAACAAGTAATTCTATCAATAAATAATATCTCAACACTACAAAATATCTCAACTGTCGTTATGAATCATGACACGAACGGCAAGACATGCATACTGTGGCATTTCTCTACGAACCTTGGTGTGCTAACGTCAATCACGTTTTCGTGACGTTTCGCACAATTTTCTTCGCCGTCAAGTAGGAAGAAAAAAAACGATCCAAAGCGACCGACCGAGAGCACCACCAACAAAGTTCCGGATTTTCTGTGGCCGCGCAGTTCAGCAGTCGAACCGAACAAACTTCCAGCCAGAAAACCTAACCGGGGTTATACAAAGTATGGCATCCGTTGCATCGAAAACCCCAATGCTTCGTGCGGCTGCGGTAAGAATCCAATAATGGCAAAGTGGGCAAATTTTGCACGTTCGTGTTTTTGCTTTTGCCTGCAAAGGGACGAAGTGTCAAATCACGTTACGTAAAGTGTGCACTCTGATGAAATAATTTTCGTCTACAAAGGATGTGCGCGGGTTGGCTGGGTTTTTGGTGGGTTGTGGTGTAGTTTTTCACGGTCGGTGCTGTGTTCATGTTGTTTTTTTCCAGGCCCGAGGCTATGCCGCACAGGCACAGGCTGCCGCTGCTAGCCGTGGCTCGGCCGAGGTACAGACGACCACTCTGCCCAACAAGCTGGTGGTTGCGTCGGCCGATCCGAATGCTGCCGTGTCACGGATTTCCATCGTTTTCCGGTAAGCCTGGCGAGTGGTTGCCTACTAGAATGTTTTAAAAATGAACATTTCTTTCTCTCGTACGTATGCAGTGCCGGATCGCGCAACGAAACTGCCGACAATCTCGGAGCCGCTCACGTCCTGCGTGCGGCTGGAGGTCTCTCGACCAAGTCGGCAACGGCCTTTGGTATCACACGCAACATTCAGCAGGCCGGTGGTAGCCTTACGACCGCTGCCGACCGCGAGCTGGTAACGTACAGCGTGGCCGTGACGAAGGATCAGCTGGAGGTGGGCCTGAAGTACTTGGAGGCGACTGCCACCGGCCAGGTGTTCAAGCCCTGGGAGTTGGCTGAACTGACGCCGATCATTCGCAACGAGCTGGCCCGTCTGCCGTCGGAGGTGCAGGCCGTTGAGCTTCTGCACAAGGCTGCCTTCCGCGACGGGCTGGGCAACTCGGTCTTCTGCCCGGACTATCTGGTCGGCAAGCACTCGTCGGAAACGATGCAGCACTACTTTGCGGCCAACTGCACCACCAACCGGGCGGCCGTTGCCGGTGTCGGCATTGACCACCAGATGCTGGTCGGGTTTGCCCAAAGCCTGGTCCTTGAATCGGGTGCGGGTAGCGAGAACAAGTCCAGCTTCAACACTGGTGAGGTGCGTCGCGAAAGTGCTGGCTCACGTGCTGCCGTAGCAGTCGGTGCGCAAGCCGTTGGCTGGAACTCGTTGAAGGAAGCGATGGCTTTCTGGGTGCTGCAGCATGCTGCCGGTGTTGGACCGGCTACCAAGCGCGGCACTAACAATGGTGTCCTCACCAAGGCGCTTAGCGGCGTCAACAGCAGCGCGCTGTACAACGGATACTCCGACAATGGAATGTTCGGCTTTGTGGTGTCGGGCGATGCGAAGGATGCAGGCAAGGCAGTCGAGGCTGGCGTGAAGGCCCTGAAATCGCTCTCGGTAAGCGATGCCGATGTGGCTCGCGGTAAGGCGTCGGCTCTGGCCGCAGCGGCTGAGTTCACCGAGAACCAGAGCACTCTGCTCCAGCAGCTGGGCGAAGAGTCGGCCCTGCTCGGACAAGTGTACAAGAAGAGCGATCTGCTTGCTGCCGTTAATGCCGTCACCACTGGTGATGTTCAAGCTGTAAGTGTCTTTTTAAAGAGATTTGTTTTCAAGGAGTGTACATTTAAATCTGTTTCTTTTTTTCTTCTCAGGCCGCCAGGAAGGTTTCCTCCAGCAAGTTGGCCATCGGCGCTGTTGGCAACCTGACCAGTGTGCCGCACCTTTGCGAGCTGCACTAAATTGTAATGACTCCCCACCTAGGTGAAGGAGGAGGGCACACTAATGGACAACTGTTACTGTTTTTTTTCCTCTGTTTCTTCCTCCCGCGGGACATTCCCTCCCCAGAGTCGTCACTCACGTCCCATTGTTGCCCGATGCATTCACCACCAAAATCCTCCATCCATGCGTGCACACACGGGACAGAAACGCAAACATGCATAGCAGAAGCTGTAGTATAATTCAAAATCCCCTATCCGACGATACAAAACCAACCCAGCAACCAGAGGCACTTGATCAGAATGAAATTTAAAGACCCTTTTCGGGGCCTATCATCATGATTAGAAGGGTAGTGAAACACCTGGCAAGTACTACTACTCATGGTGCAAAAGCAAGTTATTCAATAAAATAGGATAAATGCCAATTTTCGGTTCATTTGTACTCTTTAGAAATTCGAAACAGAGTGAAACATGGAGAATAGAGAACCCAAAGGACTTAAAAAAGAACATGTCTCATGTAAAGGTACTCGTTACAGGTTTTAAATTTATTACAGTAATAGTATTTATTCGCTCGATGTAGATGGAAGCGTGAAAATTTGGCTCCATCGCAAGGAACTCCTCGAAGTAGCGATTCTTCACACAAATGTTTAATAGGTTAAACAGGTGAGAAATTCTGAGTACATCAAATTGAATTCTCATAGATTATGATAATTGAGGCTAATGTGTGAAAATACGATGGCTACAGAAAATATCCTTCATACACGGGCTTTACAGTTCTATCTTTTAGAGATTCATTATATACTGAATTCAGGATTCAGTGTATACATTAATGTGTAAATATGATTTGCTTTATTGAAGTAGTATAAAGGTATAAGCGTTAAATACATTGCGATATGGAGTGTAATCAATTGCTGTATACTACTCAAGTCTCCGCATCCGCCATTGGGATTACACTTTGGTGTGTTGCTCATGATGCTGCTAAATGGAGATAAATCGCAGATAAGGGTACAGCAACCAGTGTTGGGTTATATAAATGTACAAAAACCGGTGAGCGCGGGAACTCCCTAAGACGAGGCTCTCAGAGGATGCCCACTATAACGATTGCAACAAACAGGAGACCTATAACGGTCCAGTAGCCCCAGGTAGAGTCCTGCGTGGTGATGGTTCCGATTTGACGCGTTTCACGATTTATTCGCCCGTCGGTCGTCTCCATCGTCTGTGCCAAATCGTCCAGTATGTCTGGGAGTTTTGATGGGATGGAAAATTGTTTTTAGTGTCACACATTCATGTATGTAAGTTCTGACATACTCACCATTGTGACGATCGACTTCACCGCCGATCCGCGTCGCCAGTTCCTTCTGTCGTGCGATCACCTGTGATAACGCTTCCAGTCCCTCGTTTTGATCTTCCAAAATGCGCGTCTGCTGCGAGCGCAGCTCGGCCACCGAATAGTTATTGCTCGATGGTATCAGTGCTGGATCATCGTCATCATCCTCGCCGGCAAACGATATACCACCCCGTCCACCCCGTCCATTGCTGGTGGACGTTTCGAACAGAGCGGACCGGGCGGCCGCCGGTTCGACGTACTGGAATTGACGCTGTAATTGAATCAGCTTCGACTGTAGGGCTTCTATTCTGCGCTGTCTGCGTTCCGCTTCGCCCGAGGTGAGCGTGCTCGAGATGAGCCCTAGCTTGCGGACCAACTGATCCAGCTCACTGCCGAGCTGCTTCAACCGCACCCGTACCGTGCCCGAGATGACGCTGTATTCGCGGGAAAGCGAATTTTCACGATTGCGTGCCGCTAGTTGGGATTGAATATCGTTGCTCAGGTTTTCGCACGCGTCCAGTTCGGTCAGCCTTGGGAAGGAAATGCGTAGAATAAGCAATTAATGAAGCGGTTTTGGCAAAGCATTTGCTCTTCCCTGTATTACCATGGATCTCCATCGATGTTGATTAAAGCCATTTTGGAGGGGGTTAAGCGAGAGCGATCACGTTCTAAGAAGGTCTTACTGCGTACCACATGAAAATGATGAGTAATTTAATTATTCTGATAAGGCGATCGAGATACGCGAAGAAAAGGAAAACATACAACAACAACAGTAGGGTCGATCGAGCAGCTCTGGTGAAAATGTCAAGTTGCTGCTCGACGAGGACCCAATAAACATCACTTTTAAAAGAGCGTGTAAAAGCTATCAACATAAGATTCGTTTGTGTGAAAGTACGTTGATCTCAAAGAAAAATTTAAAAATCAAACCTATTCTCAATAGCAATACGTCATTTAAGTCCTTAACTTACTATAATTTGTGAGACACCTTACAAAATATTCCGTTATAGCTTCAAATGAACGTGTTAAAAATGTGCAATTTAGCAAGTTTTTACGATAGCTTCAATGAAAACTTTAACTTATTCAACCAGTAGCACTAAATAATAGGAAAGTAGGCCAACTTTTACACTTTTCGGTTAAAAAATAATACAAGAGGAATCGATTTATTTCAATTTAGTCATTGATGTGGCATTCATTTTAAACAAATATACATGAAATCGAAAAAAAATCACCTTCCCCTGTTGTTCCCATTAAATTTCACGCAAACAAATGTAGATGTCGCCACTGTGTTGTTACCACGGCAAATTACGGGTACGTACCGTAACGCTTGCGCGAAGTTGAAGCGGGCCTTAAGCATTGCATTGACAGTTCTCCATTTGCCCCACAACATTTTCATCGAGCGAACGAGCGAGGGGTGCTTTCCTGGTAGGCTCCAGCTTATGTTTCCATTTCATGTGAGTGTGTCGCAAAGTTTGTACAACACCGAGCTGCGTGTGCTTCCAGGCAAAAGGTTAGTTTTAAGGGTGCAGTAGAATTAGGTGCATTAAGGGTGCATTGAAAACAACTGTGAATTGTGTTTGCCTCATTGGTGGTGCGTAGGCAAAACATATTTGGAGCAGCTGCGTGAAGCAGCACTAATTCTGCTGAAGGTTGAGTGTGCTAAAGTGAATGTGTGTGCTACTGCAAGTTGTGTGTTTGGCGAGTGTGTTTTTTTTTCACTTCCTTCGCGCATAGTGCTTTACATTGGGGGAGAAAATGTGTGTAGGCGTGCGTTTCCATTTATTGCAATAAGCACTCGAAGGAGTAATCAAACGAACTTTTAGGATTCACCCCCCACGGTCTCCCACTGCTGTAACAAAAGTTCCTGTGAAATAATTTCCAATGGCTGCTGCGTTGACGACGACACGACGAGCACAGTATACAATAGTATGCGTGTGGGTTCTGTATCGTGAGTTGGCCTGTGTGTAGTAGTAGTGGTGGCGGTGGTGGTTGGTTGTTGCTAAAGTTCAAACAACAAAAGCACCCCCCCAGGTTCGGTACCATACGGAAGTGCAAAACTTGTGCAAAAGAGGAAATGGCATAAAGCATAAAGAGAAGACGAAGAGTAGCCGTGCGTGAGTGTTCTGCTGCTGTTCGACGTAGAAATTGTGGCCACAACAGAGCGTTTATTTTTCGTACCATATTGTTGACCCTGGAAGATGAAGGTGAAAAACTACGCACCATCACAGCAGGCAAGCATGGCCAATGCGCTGTTCGGATGCTGTGTCGCAATTGGGTACAAAGGAAATTCCATCACAGCAAGCTGCCCCGAGGCTGGTTGTCGGCTGTTGACATTAAAAGCGTCGTCGGTGGGAGAGGACGTTTTTGTTGCGTTGTTAAAAGCATGTAAGTATTCTCCTCTAATCTACCCCTCCGAGCTTTTTTAACTGCGCTTTTGGTGTATATTCCAGTGCTGAATTTGTATTATTTGCAACGGAAATCATAGTTGGAGGGGTTTTAGAAAATTTGCGCTGAATGAACGAAAAGAAAGCAAAGAAAAAGGATGCGGACACTTTCTATCGTGTGCGGGGGATCCACGCACAAACCAACACACACTTACGTCATCCTACGTTGGTGAAGGTGAAATTTTGAGCTAACCGAATATAGGGTTAGCCTCGACGCATTCCAAGATAGTGCAAAATTAGCAAGTTTCTGAGAGGAAGTAGCACAGTTTGTGACGGAGCGTACTAAAAACACTTGTCTGGAAGCGACAGAACTCTCTTCTAAAACAGACGGCAGAGGCGCTACTGCAAGCAGCTACCATATGTTAGCATCCCTTTCGTTGTTAAATTGTGTCATACTTCACATCTTTATGAAGATGTGTGGCTGTGGTGTGTCGGACTGTGAATTTTCGACCCTAATGCTCCCTTCACAAACCTGCTGTGTGTCATCCGTCCATCTAATCCCTTTTCTCCTTTCGGGTGAAACTAGCCCCAGCAAACGGAAAGCAAAACGAACGGACAGCTGTGCGCGCGTTTTCCTTCCCCAAAAACACATCGAAAATGCCACAGCAATAAACTTCCAGGCGTGCTGGGAAAGCGTGAGAAAAGCTTGCGACAACAGCATCGCGGCCTACTTTGCTCGGGAAGATATTACGGGAAAGCGTATTCTCGCTCGTTGATGGGGGCTGGTCCCTCACGCAATGAATGTGCAACGAAATGTTTATGTAAAAACGCCTGGACGAGATGACCTCATCAAATGCGTATATTCTACGTGGCATATGGGGGTAGATCGATGTTTGACCACCTCCACATCTCTTTTTTAAAAGATGAATTTTTGAGCCAACTCAGCAATACTTTACGCTCATGAATCACGTTTCCACCAGTTCCATCTGTTGAATTTTTACTGTAGTTTAGGTTCTGATAAGAGTTTCAATGTGTAGTAGAGATAGTGTAGGTGTACAGGCTGTTTTATCTTATCAAGCCATAGTACTTGTCTGCTATCTTCCTGAAGGGTTGTATTCGGAAGGTTTCTTCATGTATTGCCTATTGGAATGGGATGGTTTGTTGAAGCAAGTATCGCCACCCTTGCCTCATTATCGGCTTGGAAAAAGTATTGAAAAATATTCCCGTGTGTAAGTTGTAAAACCCCTCTACTCATATTACAGCATGCTATCGATAGCTGATAGTTGTTAACAAATTACACCGTTCTACTGTCCCCTTAGGCAGATAAAACCATATCACTCCTCTTCTCACAATTCTGAAACAAAAACCTGTACCTATACGGTGGAAAGAAAACGGCGTATTATCATCACCAGCATAAAGCGAAGAAGAAGAACGATCCTTTCCTTGCTGCCATTTATTGTTGCTTTTTCTTTCCTTTCTTTTGAGAAACTCACACAGTCAAGATGAACTTGAAGGATGAGAAAATAGTGAGTCAAAGCTGCCCTGTGTTGTTTCTGCAATTCTGCAGTACAACCGCGCAGACAGAACTAGCGGAAAATAACAATCAACCATAATTGTTGTCAGCCAATGCTTAGGTTTCAACCTCTCGGTGTGGCAGGCTGTTGTTGTTGTTGGCCGGTTGCCTTTGCTGCTTACCTTCTTCCCCTTTTCTGTGTGCCCCCGTCTTGCGCCACGAGACGAAGCAGATTATAAATGTTGTGCAAAGGCACCATACGTACATAAACCGGACTTTAGTAATTTACCTCGAAGGCCATGGGGTCTCCGGGCCGAGCAGAGAGAACAGTGGTGCAGCGCTGTAAAGCTCATGGTGTAAATGTGCTGGTTCTTTGCTTCTATGCTGCCTATTTTGCTTTTTGCACGTTAGAACTACGAGGTACAAACTTCGTCTCTAGGAGAGCCTAGGTGCAAGGTGTTTCCTTTAAGCACGTTATGAAACCGGTTGAGATTAACAGGACGAAATGTACAAGGTTATAATGTTAGGACATTAAATTACATTATGCAAAAACATTAATAAGTGCCTTTACACTTCATATCAATGCCTACACAACTTCCAGCAGCTTGCTTTATTGATGAAGCATTGATCCAGTTTTTTTGGTAACATCTTCTGACGCACGCTTGTGTGCGTATTTCCCAGGTGAAGGGTAAAATTGGCAGAGAGCAGCTTCATGCTTTTTTCCCTCCTAATCAAGATCGTTTAGCTTGGTTCACTGGCTTGGTGGAATGTCCATTTCGCTGCCAAAACAATCCAACATACGACAGGCATGATCAGAAACAGTAACCGTTACAAAATGTTGACCGTCAGAGTTGAACGAATTTGGAAGAGTTTGCTTTTTTGAGGTGGTTTTTGGTTGCTTTATTTCACTACTGCTAAATACCATTCTGCAGTAGAAGGGATGTAACGAAAGAGAACGAATGAGAAGCGAATGAGGGAGGATATTGCTGTGTAAGGTTATTAATTAAAATGGCTGGTGGGAAAATCACTCCATAGCTTTGAAGCGAAACTGATCGTATATAATCGAGGGCTGGTTAATTTTTGATTCGATACAGTAATTAAAGGGACAGGATGTTCGGTGATATCATCAAGGTTCTCCTTTTGCTTCTATTATCGGACTATTCAAAACTAAAGTTGTGTCACATTAATATTAATATTTTTTTTCTTTATTCTCTTTTTTATTTTAGATTTGTATCACTGTAAAGACCTCACCATAAGCAATACGGCCTGGCTGTTACTACCGAATAAAAAAATACCTCTCAACGACAATATCAACCGATTACAGCTCTAAATCAACTTAAGAGTCCAGGAAAAACGTTTTCACAAGTGTTGGATAGTTGTTGTATAAATAATTAAATCTCTTCCGACTGTGCCCTTTTGCACGTGCTTCTGCTGCTACCATTGCTCTGTGACGATCTGAAAAAAAAAAAAAAACTGTGGTTCAAATCGCTTAATGGCATTTCGCCCGCATGCTCCAGCAAGTTACCTTCGATTGTGGCAGTCGTGTGTTGTTTAAGTTTAAATGCCATCGTCTAGGATTTAAGTTGGAACGTGGGATTTAATGTTGGAATCACGGCACTGCCACATTTCACAGAAGTTTCACTTCGTGTGCGCTTCCCTGTCACGTTTTAATACCAGACAAAATGTTTCATCGTGGTGCATCGTGGTGGAAAAATGGAATTTTACAGGCAACTTGTTTGCGATTTGGCTGTATTGTAGACAGATCTGTAACATTACGGATTTTAGACCACGTACAGTGGGAGAACGGAATTATAAACCATCAGCATTACTTCGTACTTACAGTTTTAATATAGCAAAGTATTATGTGCCATTCTGGCTTTATCATAACATTTGAGAGTGGGTTTAGCTAAACCACATAAAAATAAAGGTTCTCTTTAATTGTTTTTTTTTTAACTTATGATCATAATTATTATTATTTTTATTCTACTTATATCCTCCCAGACCAATCTGTTTGCTCAATATACAATGCTAGCTTAGCGAAAAAGGTCATATGAGTGTAACATTCAGTATTGCTCGCTTGCACCATCGACTTATGTTTATTGAACGATTCCAAAATCCCTCCCTCAAAACGTTACAAGCCATTACATCTGGAGCGGCATGAGATGAAATGAAAAACCCTGGCTGGCATCGCCCAATATGAGTCTATGAAATCATCTTTGCACGTTAGAAAGTGAAATTGATCACTTCAATCCGCCAGCGTGTGTTTTTAAAGTGTTGCGATTGAACGATTTCCATTTTGCGGGCTTGTTTCATTTCGATTTTTTACCCTCGTGTGTTACCCTCCATCTCTATCTTTCTCTTTTATTTTGTTGAATTTTAGTGGAAGCGTTCGTCAAGTGCATATGCGTTTTTCGAGTGCGGCCGTGTGGTTGTGTGCTGGAAAGCAGGCATTAATTAGTGAGACCGTGTGAGAAAGGTGGCCGGTGCAGCGGTGAAAACTCTTCGAAATTGCGAAAAACTACCAACACCACGAGCTTGCCACCGGTGGGCGGTGGCGGTTGAACGAGGCGAGCAATTTGCCTTTCGGAGAGATCATTGTTGTGAATTTTTTTTTTTTGGTGGCGAGCTGTGGCTCTTAGCAGTCGAAGTGCCTGCACAGCTTCCCCGAAGCGCAGGGAACGCCAACGAACCGTGAACACGCACCATCAGCAGCATCACCGTGGAGAGATTGTGTCGTAAATCGTGCGGCACATAAGAACGAACAGGCGCACAGGCAACCCTACCCGGTCAGTGGAGTACACGAACAGTACAGGTTTGCGTGTTCACGTAGCAGCAGCAGCGGCAGTAGTAGCACAACGATGAGTACGGAACATCCGGCAGCAGGTGAGCTGCTGGTCAATGCTACCGCTGCCACGGCCGCCGCCGTCAGCAGCACGGCCAAGGCAAACATTGCCGTGCGCGTCACGGAGGCGGCCCCGGCGGCGGCACTGGCGATCGATCCGATCATCAACCATGTAGGGGACGGTATTTTCCTGCAGGCCAAGACGGCCCAGATCTTTGCGGGAATTTGCGTCTGGATGGCACTGTTTATCACTTGTCAGCAGGTAAGTGCGGCTTATGGTTTAACTGTTTTCATTTCTTTCAGTATCAAAGCTATATATAATTTTTCGCAATATCAATCTTCTGCGTTGTTTTTTTTTTAGCCTCAGTGCCAGTCAACTTTCCTAATGACTAACCCACAACAATCCTCGTTTTGGTGGCAAAAACTGTTTGTCTATCGGTTTGGCATGATTTATATGGTAGTTCATGCTAATACCATTATGGCTCTACTGTCTACCAAACATCAAACAACAACAGACTAAAGTCAAACACGGTTCTACAGAACCGTTGGAACGTTTGCAAGCCGTGCGTGACATGCGGAAATGGCGAAAATTCACCCGGTTCGTTTTTGTCCCCGTTGCCGTTCTCGTCCCGTTCGGTCACGGACCTGTGAGTACGCGGTCGTGCGTGCTCGACGCGGGTGCCGCATTGTTTTCTGGCGCTATTATTGTAGCATTAGCATGGGCTCTGTGGCATAGCGTGGAGGGTCCACGAACCGCGCCGAATGGAAGCCATGCAGCTGCCGCCGATGCAGATTCCATCGATGCAAAATTGCGATCGATTTTATCGCGAACGCGAGTGTGTGCATGTGCTGTAACGTTACACCGCTGTATGGGACATGCATTTTGTGTGGATTTGTTTTTCCAACAAAATTGTATGTAAAATGTACATTAGAATGTAGAGATATGAAGTACACCCATTGTGTGGGACATATTGTCTTTTAGAATTGTAAAAACACAAAATCAAGAAAAAATATTCCTTTTGTTCTGTGTTGCGTTGGTTACCTCATTCAACGGTGAATGCATTGCAGAGTACCTTGTCTAGGGTTCGCACAACAACCCTCATTTGGTGCGCGCTTAATTCTCCTTGCGCACTCTTATTCATGCTTGTTTCGCTGTGTTTTCGCCAGCCAGCTCCTTGAGCGAGACATGTCTGGGACAGGTTTTCAGCAACTTGTATTCCGTACCATTTTTTTCTCCCTAGCATCACGTGCTTTCTTTTTTAATATTCACATACGTTGAGTAGTTGTTCACCTATATGATACGGTCTATGTTCACAACGATAACATTGTAACGAGGGATACAAAACTGCGTTTCAATGTGAGAACTGGGACCTGAAGTGGGTGGTAAGCAATTAATATCATTTTTAAAATTATGCTTTTAAGCATACTTCAAATGTGTGTATTTCAAAGTACATCCTACCCTGTCACATTTTAAAATGACAACCATAACCGGACCCTTCCCTCACGGGGGGTGTTGAAAAGTAATAAAACCAGAACTTAAAATTAATACCGATAACTGCAGCCAAGGAGCACATAAATTAGCTCGCTTCAGGGAGAAGCTATTGCTGACACGTGACTGAAAAATAGCAAGAAAGCCACAAGAAACGGGACCTTCTACCACACTAGTATATGTGTGTGAGTGTGTGCATATTAGCTTAAGAAGGAAGTGGGTTTGACGCACTTGCCACCCGGATCTGACCACCTTCCTCTGTCCTTCACTCTCTCTCTTACCTTCCTTATGCGACACAATATACTATTTAATAGACGCTTCGAAAACTTTATCTCCTGTGTAGCGTTGCAAGGACATCATTTTTGAAATCACAATCGTGCCTTTCGCACTCCCTCCCCTCTTCATTCAGTGTGTAGTGTGACGGGAGAAGAGAAGCTATAGGCACGAATTGATGATCGGGTGCCGTTTTTACCATGTCCGTCAGTTTCGGAAATAGGAAAAGTTTTAATTTATTTTCTGCTCCGTGTCGTTGAGCGATAGGGGTTTGTGCCGGAAGAACAAGGTATGTGTGTGTGCGCGCGCGTTGATGTGTCCTCTTTGCAAGCCCACCAGGCTGGGGAAATCGGTTTCTTTGAATGCCACCTCTCTTCTGGCAAGGGAAGTGACTGCCGGGCTAATTAGATTAAGCCACCGTTGCTGTTTTTATTCAGCCACTGCTGCTGAAAAATCAACATCGAAAGGAGCTGGGGAAAGGAAATCGATGGTATGACGCAAATGGGCCGTTTCGGTTTTTTGTAAATTCGATTCTTATGTGAACGATATCGGTCGTACAGTGTATCTAATGAATAATAATGCGTTTTGGGTAATAAAGTGTCCCTCAACCTATTAAAACATCTATAATTCGTGCGAAAGGATGACAATATTTTGAGTTAAGCATCAATGTGATGATGTGAAAATTTAGGTTTCCCTTCCAAACCCCCCAGTGAAACTAGTTCAACTGGAACTTGGTTTTCACTTTCGACAAAAATCGAACGTCGTATCGTTTATTGTGGGTCATTCAAAAAAGGCTTAGACACACACAAACACTCGCAAGTCACCTCGAAACTGTCCTCAGACGACGCAACGCTTTCGATACACTCGGTTGATCGTTCCGATTTGAGAGACGCAACCTTGAAGGGGCTGCCGTTTGGAATCGATGGCCCCAATTGCAGTGTGGAAGCTGCTACACTTGGTCGCGATGTTCAACAAACCGAGATTGTCCGGCTGCAACGATGAAATGCATCGTCTTGATGATGATGGTCCAGGGCAGCCCTAGAGTGCACTCGTTTTTTTTTCTCCCCTCAACACTCGCCGATTATGATTTCTTTTCCCCGCCCTTGCCCTGTTTTGACGCTTGACTATGGTGTGTAGTGCTTTATGAAAGCAGTCCACACCCTTTACCGACGCTCTCGTTTGTGATGCCCATGATCTGGAATTAAATCCTCATTTGTCTGATAAAGTCTCCATTTTCCCAGCACCACTTTCGTTCGCGCGTCGCTAACGAGGTGTGCATAATTGGGCTGCTGAACCTACGTGGTGGGATGATGGTGGAGGGCAATGTTTTGTGTGGCACAATAGTGTATAGTCCACTGAATAAATAGTGCCACACTCCAGCGTACCGCTTTCCCTGTTTTCTGCTCCCCGCGAGACTTTTGCTAATCGTTGTGTGTACATCTTGGAAGAAGTGCAATTTTGCGCTCAGTAAACCGTACATGCTTCTACGCTGTCCCATTTGATCAATCAATCAAGCAATGGACGATCGTTTGCGCAGTGGATTTGTAAAGGGAAAATTGCGTTACACTGTTGGAAATGGTGCGTTATGGTAGTTTCTGCTGGAAGCGTTTATCTGAGAAAACTTTAAAATTGCATTCAAAAAAATCAAATAACTGTTTTCTTTATACATTTGCCACTCAAAAACAATTAAACATGAAAAGCAGTATCCCTTATTGAGAAGGGGTTTATAAATTGAAGCATCGCATTTTGTGCATTATTAGTGTGAACTTCTTATTGAGTACTAATATTGCTGTGCCAGATTCTTATGCTTTCACTCCGGAGCCCATGGTTCAAATCTCTTGCATATTTGATCGACTGGTCAGCTCAGTAGACTTTTTCACAGTGTTTCAATAAGTAAAAATTGTACCAATGTTTTGCATACAAGGCAAAGTTACAGCTTTAAGATAAATTTAGTGTTATATAAGTGAAAAAAACACTTATTTTTGACTTCACGAGATCTCTATTAATATTTCTAAAATTTGGTCTGCTTTTAAGTTTGATCTTTGGCCAAAATTACACATAAACCTTACTTTTGAATGCTGCCAAGCTTCACATATTGAAACACAGATGCGTAGGTAGTAAATTATTCAACACTCTTTTGAAAAGAAGCAATTAACAATCGAGATAGGATAGGGAGGGAAAGAGGCTCTTTATCCTAGCCATTGATTTATCTACTCCCCTTTTGTTGCTGCTGCTCGCGTAAGAGTGAAAATTTATTTAAACGATTTCGTTCCAAACGAGATACGTAGGAGGGTGGTAGGTGGTGTGGTCGTCTGTGCATGTGTGTGTGTGTCGAATAATTGGCAAGTGAATTTTCATCTGTGAAAAATCTTCCTACGGGGAGTTGCCATCGCCGCCCCAAGAGGCGTGAACAGGGGTCGAGAGATGGTTAATAAACCGCGAGCCACTGCTAATTGTACCCCATTAGAGGGGAATGGGTATGGGGGAATGAGTTTTATTGGCTCAAGTGAAGGGATCAATAAAATGGTGCTCGTTCATGTTTTGATTGTTGAACCGAATGCGCCCCATGTGGATCGTTGGTTTTGCTTCGTTGGCTTCATCGGGTTTGTTTTTGGAAACATGTCAGGCCGGTGAAGGAGAAGGAATTGCATGAACGATATGGCAATGTCAATATTGCCGCTTTAATCGAAATCTCCTGTGGAAGCAGTCCTGTGGTGGCAGACAGGCTTTTATTTTTATTTTGAAACTCACCACTTAACCGATATGATCTTATAGAGAGAGAGGGAAATAAAGCTCTGGATGAGCGATTTTCCGTGATTATGTGTTAAACGTTGTTATACAATATTTTTGCACATTGCTCTTTACGCGTTGGGTGATGAATGGAAGCCAATAAGAGAGAGACATGCATGGTGATGAAAAATGTCAAGGCCGCTTCTCGCCGAAACTGACGAAATGAAGCACACCAAATCAATCGAAACAGCGAATGTGAATGGCTTTTTCGTTTTCCATTTGTTTGTGACCGACTTGGCAACTGTTGGGCTTGCGAAGGAAACCAAAATCGGGAAGGTGCTCAAAGGTTTTTTGCCGGTATGAACTCATAATTGGCTTCATGTGAGCGCAAAGTGTTTTATCTGATTTTTTGTTCTGATTGTCCATATAAAATATATTTCGTCTTTTCCAACAAAAGAAAAGCTACTTCCCTCTATGAATCGTCAGCAGATTTGTATTCATGCCAGAATACAAAGCTCCATCTCTTATTATCCTTGTTAGAGGATGACTCAATTGATTAAGCTATCCTGTCGTATTTTTCCTTCAAAGAAAAGCATTCGAGCATTGTGGTGCCGTTTCGAAGGTGCAGGCTATTTTCAACAATTCAACAAGATGCTTGCTGCAACCACGAATAGAAAAAAAACCGTCCGTACCCGCAGCACCCATCCCTTCCTTCGGGATGCACTTTTATGTTGCCAATATGTAAATTCGGTTCTCTGATATGTTGTCGCCGGCGGAGTAGTTTGACGCTATTTCTCCAATGCTTTCTTTCTGAATTCACACATAACAACTTCCCGTGCCCGACCGGCATAGAACTGTTGGGTGATGGTGGTGCATTGGTTTGGGTGATGCAAGCAGAACAGCAGAATGCAGTGACTAAAATGCATACCACCAATGATGTAACGTGCGCATATTTCGTCTTAAAAAAGGCCTTACAAATGCTTTGCTCAAATTGCGTATTTTACAGTATCTATTATTTTATATATTATATTTTGAATTAGAACTCCCATTTCAACAACATCTTGGACATATTTTTTATAATACTCTATAGAATTTAAAAATGCTTTTCTCTAACCTCCAAAAAACTTTTTCCAGTTTGCAAGCTAAAAAAGCATAGTGCAACTATCTGCCTGGTGCTGAGATGTACCACTCCCATCCCAAAGCGAATATTGAACCATCCCAGAAGACGACAACATCCATGGGCGCTTGTTAACATACGTTTCGTCCCGTAGACTACTATCCTCTTTCCTCTGGTTAGCATCTCCCAACTGTACTGAAGAATGGTCAGACGATCAGTCTTTCGTGTCACGAACAGACGACGATGCTGCTGCTGCTGCTGCTGCTGCTGTGTGGTACTGTAGCGTGCTCTCCCCGAACATCAAGTGAATAGAAGTGCATCGTTTTGCACTCATAAATCATCTGAATAACGGTGATTAAGTGACAGTGTTTGGCTGCTTCGTGCTTTATGTTTGATCGTGTTCTTTTTGCGCACAACCCCCCGCCCAATGTTCGTGGTTATCGTATTAGCGTTTGCTAAAGTTTAAAGGCGGTTTAAGGGAAGGGAGTGATCCGCTCCAACGGCTTAGAGATAAATGAGCTTTAATGTGCTGGAATTTGAATAGAGAACGAGTGCCATAACATCAGTTTTGGGGCTTTAGTCGTCCTATACTCTCGCTAAAATGCAGAACGGGAAAGATGCACGTAACTTTACGTTACGTTGGAATGATAAATATGAAAAGAGAATATGATCCTCGAATCAATGGTGTCTGATAGCGTCTCCGAGCACGTAGGTTATATTTTTTGTTAGACTATTTAGCCGTTCATTTTAATGAAGTTGAAACCGTACATGATTGACTCGGCTCAACGATTGAGATTTTAATTAACAATAGCCTCGCACCGATCATTTGCATTCGACGGCCCCGACGCTGAAACGATTTGCATCTTCTTATTGCACATTAACCCTGACAATGAGCTTCTTATCCCTGGCTTGTTTTAGAGAGAGGGCGTGAGAATAGAATGCGTAGCTGTAGCGTTGAAAAAACCATTTCTATCGATTGCATTCACATCCAAGATCAACGGTCATGCTTCAAGCACACCACTAGCTCTGATGAACTTTAGCAATGCCGTTCAATCAGTCAGCGAAATCAGACGAGATGATATACGGTGTTTCTATTTTTAATAGCAATAGCTGAACTTCCATCCATTGGTGTCGTTTCGGAAAGGAGTAAAGTGGAACGATGAGCAGAAATCGAATGCTCACGATTTCGCAACTAGAGAGCCATTTTAAAGTTTGCCACTATCTCGAGCATCTTCGCCTTCGCCAAAAACTCGATCACGCCAAGAGACCTGCTGGTGGAGAGAAGAGTCGCTGCTGCTTGTGCTGTGATGAACCGGTTTCGGGAAGAAAAAAACTTCTTCGTATGCGTGGGGTGAGGAGGGGGGGGGTGATTGAAAGAATGGCGGTTTCCGGTGGGTGTGAGCCCCCAAAGTACAGCCTCCTACTTCGTGCACCCATGTTTCGCTTTACTTTTTCGCTTTTGCTCTTACGCTGCGGCGAAAGATCATCTACAACAACGCTTTCGTGCTGGGAAGCAGGGAATTTAATGCTGCCACAGCTTGTGTGGAGTTAATATTGGGTGCACCCGCTATTGCTGGGTGCAATCCTCTTCCCCTGCTGCTGGGAGGGAGAAACGCAAGTTGGCAAACGATATTGAGCAACCAACTACGACTCACGATCGGATAATAACGCTGCGGATACGCTGTTTCTGTAGGCAGAAGGTTTGGGGCTTCCCTCGCTCGGATGGACCCAGAAGAAAAGGGTAGTCTTACGCTTTTTTTTTATTTTGCAGTTGCTTCAGGTGGTAGTGTGCACGAAATGTAAATGCTGTTATTACGCATCCACTGCTGGCACGCCAAAGGAAGGCAAGAAACCAATCAAGCTTAACTGATAGGTTAGCTCTTCCAGAGCGTCCCGGGTAGGGAAGGAGGTAAGATTACAGCACAATTGGAAGAAAAAGTAGAAACACAAAATATGCATATAGCATGACCTCCCTACCTACCGGCAGAGGGCACACACACACCCTGATTTTTGTGTTTACGAACATGAGTACAAGCAGGTTCTTCTTTTTTTCTTAAGATCTCTCGTATCAATGTAGAAGCAAAGTGTATGAGAATAAACACACCTGTTGATTTTCTTGTAAGCTCTTGCAAGAGAGTTCGCAATGTGTAATAAAAGTTCAATACTTCTGCCCTATTTGAGAGTTGAACTCGGCATCGAATGCTCTTCCGTTGTCACCACCACCATTTTGACGTTTGTGCTACGAGGCCAGCTTGCAACACGATCGCTACGAATCCATATCAATGTCGTGTTGCTCCAGTTGTGTCTCGCCCATCACACCATCGCCCTTGTCCGCTCTCTAAGCCGTGCCTCTTGTTCAACAATCTTGCAGCCTTGTTTTAAGCATTGCAGCGGACAAGCACGTGCCGTCCGTATGTTGGCGTAAGTTTAAACTATGTTGTAGTGCGTGCTGCCTATACCAAACTTGCGATGCCACGTTTCGACCGTTAGATGCGTGCACTTCTTTTCCCCCCTGTTTTTCTTCCACGTGCTGTGGACGGTACACGATCGATCGCTTGCGCTGCGAACGATCGTACGAGCAAAATGTCGCAAAACCGTTTTCGCACACTTCACACCACTACCAGGAAAGCGCATAACTGGTTAGCACATGGGTGACGTTTGTGTGCACGTGACTACAAAGGCCGTACTGGGCGTTGTATGTGTAGAAACGCATTTTGTGTTTGTGCATCACCAGAAACAGAAATGTCACCACAATCAGGGTCAGGGTCGACAAGAAAGAAATGTAAGAAAAACACGTTGAAACACCTTGCTCTTCTGCATAAAAAATGTTTTATAGAGAAAATTAAAACCGTTAGTAATGTGCTTCATTCAAACAGAAATTAGGCTAAAGAAACTTCAGCCATTCCGAGCGGAGCATCAAGTGAAAGTGCTGTGCGTACATCTAAAATTAGGCCAGTTGATTAAACGACCGTTTTTTTTATCGTTTTAAGTTTTTCCTGCGACACTTTACGCCTTCAATCAACCATAGAGGAAGTGTTAAAAAACGGTAACAAACCCGAATCATTCCTAATCAGCACACCTGGGTAGGCAATTGCCTTCCCCCCCACCCTCTCCCTTTAGGTCCGCTTAGACTCGTGACAAATTCGGGAGGCAACGGAAAACAGAAAACAATGATTCATCATACGCGTTATGGTTGTGCCTGCTGTGTCAACGAGCGAGCTCTGCACAGTCTCTGAACTGCACAGTGCCCACTACTGGATCATTAAATGTGGCAGAAGTGTCTGCGTGCCTAGGTGTATACCTGCTCGCAGCCTCGGACAGGTCCTAAGGGCGTATGTAACAAGTGTGTATCTGAAACGAATTAGATTTGATCTAATGATTACATTGCTGTTTTTCTGCCACTCATTTTTCCCCCGGTCGCGTTGTTTCGCCCCCACCCAAAAGAGGGAGCGCGCCCTAATGCTTCTTAGTACGCGCGTGTGTGTGTGTGTATTAAGGTGTGTGGGCGGAAGGTGAACATAATTACGTTCATCATTACACGCTTCGAAGCTTGGAAGGAAATGTGTACGGCACTGCTCTAGATTCGATACACTTCTGGTTGCAGTGGTTCGATCGATTTAACGACCAGGAGTAAGGAAAAAGGGGAAAAAATGTAATTGTTCGCTTTCCCTACTCTTACCCATTGCTGCCGTAGCACTGTGTTATTGCCGAACAGTTTTGCAACAAAAGTCAAATAAACTCGACTCGCTTCACTGTACCTGCCACTAACTATGCCGTGGTTTGGTTTTCCCTCTGAAACAGTCGCTTGTTTTGGGAAGTTTTCCCTATCTAAAACTGGCGTGACTTGCCAACCACCCAAATAAACTCTCCACCGACTGCCGGAGCCTGTACTACAAAACATAATTATTCACGCATGTGCACCGCTTTATACCTTTCCTCACCTCCCGAACGTGCGGTTTAGCATTGCGTTAACTAGCGGTGCGATAAATTGCGATATAATTTGAATGAAGAAACAATCACTTTGTTCACGCTTTAGCGCTCCTCGCCTGGTTGCCGCGGCGATTTTCAGTGCCTTTTTGGTCATGTGTTTAGTTTGGGAATTGAAATTTGAACCGCAGAAATAACCGTCAGTATGCTTTTTTTCTACATTGCTGCAGATAATTTTGTGATGGAGTTACAGGAGAACTTGCCGCTGGCAGGACAGCAAAACGAATGGAATGGTGTGAGTTTGTTTTTCGAAAGGTTCTGGGAGTGGTAAGCCTAACAGCCTAAAAATAAAATGACAACAATTTTCACTATAAAAAAAAGAACTTTCCTTTTCTACGCCGTTCTGGTGCTAGCGGACGAATTCGGTGCGTTGCAGACGGTTGTAAACCCATGCAGATAGAATTATTTCACATTGCGTTCCGTTCTGTAGTTTGGGCCGACGGGCCTGGGAGGGTTTTGTTGGTACAAATATTTCATTGACACGAAACAGTGGCCGATGACTCGTGCCTTACGTGTCCTTGCCCGTGTTACACGCACAGGAGACATTATGGAAGCAAGTTTGACATAGTGCAGAGACATTCCTCACAGCAGGATGAGCAGTGAACGCGAATCCGAGATTAATGATGAACCTAAATTTAAATGGAAATGCCGTATGACGGTGGTATTTCGGTGACAGAATGCTTTTGCTCGGTTGGGGGGAGGTTATCAGACAAACTTTTGGACTTTTAATGTTCTCCAAAGTCTAAATGTTTGTTTGAAATGATAGCTATAAAACAACATTTTTGCTTACACCAGTGAAATCTCAGTGCATCGGCAAAGTCTTTAACCTTATTAAGACTTTCAATATAATAATGCAGAGCTTTGCAGAGAGAAGTTGTCAGTTGTGATAGTCAAAGCTGTCGAAATTTAATCCTAATAAATGCTTGTAACAAGCAACATTTTAAGAACATTTATTTAGACGTATGAAGAATTTACGAATAGGTGCAACGAACTCGAACGGTAATATATTTCTAAGAGCTGCCTGGAGCTTGATAAATTAGAACTCCAGCATGTTTTTGAGTCCACATGCCACCACCGCTCTTTTTGTCGATAATATAACATGCAGCCATTCATATAGCTTGCAAGCTTATCCCTCCATTGAAAGTGTATTAACACGCGTGTGAATCATTTTCTGTCACGTCAAATAGAGGTGTGATACTGCGTCACCACTGTACAGTCCCTTCTCTCTCCAGCAGGGGGCAATGCAGCATGGTGCGAGTGTGGCGCTTTGAAATCGATATTATCGATTTGGGCTTTGATGGTGAACCCTTTCCACTGCCGGCGAAACGCTATGCTACACGATGACTAACGAAAGTGAAATTTAGATGATTTTAAAACCACACTTCATTTGTCCGTTTTGTCTTTTGGGTGGCGTAAAATACAGAATGATCGTGTACACTGAATTTTCTAGTTCGTTAATTGTTGGTGCCTGTGAAATGTCAAAGATACGAGTAATGTTTAGATTCTACGAGACTGTCAGTTCTTGGCTTGACTTCCAAGTAGCTAAGCTCCTCTATGTGTTCCAAGCCGGTAATCATGGTAGTAGCGAGAAGTCTCATGACGGTAATTAGACGTGAGCGTACTCCTTCGCCGGGAACTGTTCGATAAACAAGCCTCCTAAGAAGGGACTGTTATAGCCATCAGTGGCAGTGCTGAATTATGAATGAATTATGGCTTACAGGCTGCCAGAGAGATGATGGGCTTCCAAACGCGTCATTAATACTCGCGTTTCTTCGGCATTGGTTACGGAAGCAGGGAACCGCTTTTGCGCCATTTCAAACGGTATATGGTGTGTCTTCGGTGGGAAAATGTGGCGGTACACAACGTCTACCATCACGGGTGTGTATAGCACACACTAGAGTAGGGAATAATCATTCATTAGCGTGATTTAACTTAAGTTATGAGTTAAACTTTTAACTCACATTTGAAGAGTTTTTGTTTATTCGTTAGTAACGGCCAGGCCGTATTGCTATTTGAAGAGTTTTAAAACTTATTCAATTATTTAACTCACTCGCGAGTAATAACTCACCGAGAGTTAAATCACTCTGAATCAGTTGACTCTCCGTGACGACTAGCAACTCATCCACAATGAAGATACTCACTCGCGGGTGGATGAGTTGCTAGTCGGCACGGAGAGTTCACATAGATTTTACTCTCGAAGAGTGATTGCATTCGCAAGTGAGTTGACTCGCGGAGAGTAATTCCATTCGCGTGTGATTTCAATCATGGTGAATCAGTTGCTAGTCAGCACGGAGATTTAATTAAAACATTGTTGAAGTTTTAATTCAACTCACTCACCGCAAAGATTTAAGTCACTCACTCATTATGAGTCACAATGCACACCACTATTACCACACTTACCTGGTGGCACGCGATTAATCGATCATGTATGTGTGCTTTATGTTCGTGTGTTGAGGGCTTCGAATGCTCAAAGTAGCGGCTCTTGGTGGCTTTCACTCAAAGGATTCTTAGCCCCCCCCCCCCCACTCCTTGACTTCCTACTTGTTCGGCTCACCTTACAACCATCAATTAAAGACGAAAGCTTATGAAGAGCGTTATATTAGCGTACACGATCGTCGGGTGGAAATCATGAAAAATATCACCGCACCGTGTTGAAGTCTGCTTCAAAAACACATAGCCGGAAAGAGCTATGCTGGCGCTTTGCATTTTGCAGTTATTGCTTAACCGCCCGTTTTCTCCTCCTGTTGTAACATTACCCTCTCTTCCATCCCTTAGAAGGGTCCTTGTAGCTAGTGCTTTTTCCACTTTGCTTTAAGTTTAGTGTGTGTGTGCTTGCTCCACGTGCCTCGCGTACGTAATCTTTCCATGTAGCTCTCGCATGAAGTAATCGAATGCTCTATCATTACTGCAAGTCCTTTCACTTTACGGCAGGCGAAAGATGTTTGCCCCGGTCGTGTTGGGTTGGGTAGGTTATGTCAAATTCGCCACAACCGTCGTCGCGAAAGCGACGCCAGCCTCGTGTCGTATGTGTTTTCCACACGCGTGATGAAGGGGGGGGGTGTTCAATCGCTGGTCATCTTTCATTTTCACGCCCAATGGCCTTTTCAGGGTGGGTAAGGCTTATCTCGCGTATTTCGTATGCAACTTTCGCCGTTTTCCATTTGTATTGACGTGGTTGGTGTGCATTAAGTGCGTCTGTGCCTTGTGTTGTGTAATTTCATCCCATTTTGCGTGCATTTATTCGACTTTAATTTATATCAGCTGCCTTTTATTGCTGTTAAATTATTTAGTTAATTCCAAAAAAAGTCATGTCACTTAAAGGATTACTGTTACATGCAGCTAAAACAAGGTGAAAAGTCATCGTGTTTTCCGTCCTTGAATCTAACGCCTCCGACAAACAGCACAAAAGCAGCAGCGGCATCAGCTCACGTACACGAGGCCCCAGACTTTCATCGGTACGGCTTCATTAGCCACCGAGTCATAACAGGTTCAGAAAATAGTTTGACATGTGCTTCATTGCGGTGTGACAACACCGCCGGCAATGGCTGGGAAGCGCTCTCCGTTCTTCAGAAAGTGCTGGTGTCCAATGCCTGGCATAGAAATCGATGACTGTCGATGACGTCGGGTTTTTGGGGTAGGTGGCAGGTTCCCACTCCATGCTCAGCCCTTACGCCCGACCTTATTGTCGTTCCTCGGTCGCGTCGTCCCAGTCCCAGTGGTCTGGTGGTGGTGTGAGCTCCCGTGGCTTTATTGCTTTCAATACAAGTAAAAAAATGGATGTATTTTGTAGAATAAGTATTGTAATTAAACATTAGCAGGGAATATTCTAAAACTGTTGGTTGAAAGATATTGGTGAGAATTGTTATGTTTTTATTTAAGTCAATTATTAAAGACCATAACCTCATGATCTTGTTATGCTCTTCAAGGATGGTACGTCACTGTGAGAGCGTAAAATATAGTTTTGTTTTGACGATGACAGTGAAGTTAACGTCTTTTATTCTTGTTTTATTCATTAATTGATGAGATCACATTCTAATGCTGTTTTAGTAATGTAAATTATTCTTGTTACATGCATTCTATTTTTTGCTTCAAAAATCCTTCATCCTTGTGCTACGAATAAACTTTAAATGCAATTTTAAAATGAAGTTTGAACAATTTACCGTCGCGTTTCATTCCATTTCTCTCGGCTGGAATTACCACCTTCTGCCCACTAATTACATGTTGCTGATTACTTCGCGTGCCGTAACGTATTCAGGTCACCTTTTCTAGGAGGACCCTTGCACACACTCCGGTGATTTAATGTTTTCCGGGCAGTTTTTTTTCCACTTCCCACACACCTGATGTGCTTCTTCAAGGACCTTTCTCTTCATTCTATGTTTTGTTTGTCCATGTTTGCTGTTAACCTCTTGCACTCCTGTGCAAATTATACCTTTTTCTCTATAGCTGCACTAATGCTGTGTTTTGTGTTTTTTTTGTCCTAGTATATTGCCCTTGACGGAGCAAATGTTTTGGTCCTTTTGCAGGGAAGGATGAGCACTATGTGCTACCCAAATGTGTGTGTGTGTGTCGTTTTAAGGATCAATGTTGAAAAGGTTGAGCCGGTGTTGAATGTTGCCTTTTCTACAAATGCTAATCGGACCAGTGAGCAGAATATCTCTTTATTAAAACGCTACTTAAAGAATCGCTCGGCTTTTTGCACGCGAAAAAAGAAGGGGCATGCATTGAATGTGAGATTTATGGAGACATAAATATGAATTCCTTCTAACCAGAACCCTCTCTCTCTCTCTCTCAACTACACATAAAGACGTTGGTCGAGTTGGGACCATAATCCCAAAACGTGTTTCAAATGGTTTTCTAACGCAAGCGTACCAATATTTTACCGCCACATTTCGCTTTTCCGGAAAACTTGAAGGTTTTTGAAGCGGGCACTGGGTGGCCGGTGCGCCGGTGGGATAATAGGATACGGGATGATGGGAACCTTAATATTTATTAAGGTTGGAGTGAAAAAAAAGTCGCCGTAGTGGTTCGAAAACGCATTTACGTGGCCGGAAGGTAAAATCGATGATGTTGTTCCCCCGTCGTCGTAGCGAGCGATCTCTTGTGGTTTTTGGCTGTAAAATTGATTATTTGTTTTTTTTTTTTCATCGCTTTCCAATTGTACGTTTTTGCACCGCTGTCTTTTATTTGCGAAAAACCCTTTGACGTTTTTTGTAGTAAATTTATTTTGCATCTAAAAATGTACGCACGTAAGGCCCAAAATAATATCTCCAAAAGTCTTTAAATATTTAGGAAATATTCTAGCTCACTTCAAAAGCACAGACCGTTTGGGCACGTTTTTAAGTAAGGGTTAAAGAAAGTACTCGATTCTGTTTTTTCGTACATGTGCAAGGTAAGGTGGATTGTAAATTGCTTCACATTTTTTGGGGCGCTTGTTTAGCCCATCGCTCCAGGATTAAGTACCGTACGTGCCGTTAATACGTTGCACAACATACCGACATACGTGGAGTTTGTTTCGTGTTTTTTTTTTTTGCTACCGGGTAGTGAAAAAACCTCCTATGCATGAATTTTCCCAAACCTATGGTGGGCACTGGGAACTATAGCCCAGTGCTTAGAGGAACAACTCCTGGCTAGAGCAAAGGGGGATGAGGAGATTTGATGGAAAGTGTTGTTGATGATCGCGTGCACTTTGGTTTGGTAAACTGTGCGGACATGCAGCGGAAAAATGGTTCGGCAATATTTTTCTCCCCCTATTCCACTAGCAAAGATTACATGCAAAAAGAAAGAGGCAATGACTGGCATATGGCGTTATATGGCAGGGTGGCTGATAAATGCCGCCATTATCAGAATGTGTATTGCGGCAATTTATTCAGCGATAAAATATTCATTAAAAACAGTTCCACCACAATCCTCACCCACTCAGTGTGTTAGAATGGGTTCGATGGGTTTAAATTTTATCCAGACCAGTGAAAATGCTTAACATGTATAGTGCAAGGGAGAGAGATTGCACACAGGATGGCAGTGTGATGTATCGGGGATTGCTTAATCGGAATCTTTCATCTTTCGCAAGCGCTAGCGAGAGACGATGATGCAGATCGTGTTTTCCACCCATCTGCTGTCCAGAAGTGCATTTTCCGAATCATGGCTTTTATTACGCCCTTTGACTAGCGGGGCAACTAGTGCAACAACGCTAGCATTTCAAAGCGTCTGTCGATGTTTCCGGTTGCGGTTGATCGATTTCTGTGTGTTCGCCACCGTTTGACTGCTATTTTTACCAGTGTAAACAACTCTACTGTGGCCAACGAAGGGAAGATTGCAACACACGCGGGTGTACCGTTTTCCATTTGGTTTCGTTTTTTTTTTGTGAATGGGTGTTAATATTTACATAGTTCAATATTTACCTATTTTCTGCAGTTTTGTTGATGTCGCTTTGAAGCCATCGGATGTAATACTTTCTTTTGAAGAGTTATAATAAAACTTTCATTTACCAATTGCATCCCAGCTTACGAAATACGATTTTTTAAAGTATATTTTCTATCCAACTTAACATTTTAGCGTATTGTTAATGATACAACTTGATAATTTAAGATTTAACTTTTTGTGTCAATTCTATTCATTTTTATGTTTTTCTTGGGTTTTTAATTACAATTTTAAATTATCAAGCTTCGAACTGTGTAAAGTTTGAGGTAGCGAATTGCTTGAAACAAAGTTCTAATTTTTTTTAGCTAGTGTCAATGGGTTAAGATTAAGATTGTTACAGAAAGTCGCAAAATGAAACAGATTTAATGAGCATGCTTTACATCAGTTGGTACAAACTATTAATCAGACTCACCAAACTATGTTATCGTAATGGTTTATCGTCTACTCTTCGCTCGTTTTCCGTCAACCGATAACGAACCATGACGAGAGAATAGTTACGATCGAAACCTCGGAACACCGCACTTCAGGCGGGACTGACGAGATAAACACGGCCTCATTGAAACCCACAAGGTGAAACATATTTTGATCCCAATCTCAAGTTGACCGTCCCTCCCTCCGTCCAATTCTAGTCACTACATTAAGTAAACGGGAGGCGGGTTAGACATTTGGGGCTCAAAAAGAAGCTCCATTTTATCATAATCCATCTGTGATGGTTGACGCGGGAAGAAAGAAAGACCAAACATCAAATGACCCAACCGGTACGCACCGGGCGAAGGGGATGCCTGGATTGGATAACGAAGCACCTCCCCCACTGTCTTTCCAGCTGGTGAACGGTTGATGTGATTGCGCCTTCGCAGAATGCCGATGAGCAGCAGATCTTTTGCCTCTCATAATGCCCCCTTAACGAAAGGGAAGCTTTTCATCTGCCTAAAGAAACGGTAACTAGACCGAGACCAGTGGGAGCCGGGAAGATTGCAATCAAAAGAAAAAGCCAACCGACGCGCTATTTTAAAGCTACAAAGCGGGTGGAAAAAGCATTATTACATTATACTCCCCCCGGTGACGACACAAAACACTAGTGGGTGTCACGATTTTTTTCTGTGTCCATCTTTACTGAGCGTGTCATAAGGCGTGTGTATACTAAAAGCTGGATTCCACTCGCTCATCGCCATGGCAAGGGGGGGAGGGGGAGGTTCGTTAATGGGTAGGCTTACATTTTTCTCCCGGACAGTAGCAAAAACACGCCGAATTGAAACGAAAATCATGACATTTTCCCGTTTGTGCGTCCACACACCGCGTTCGCGGAGACATTCTTTCGTCCATTGGTAGCATATCATCATACTACGACAAATATTTGTCTTTCTTAACGTTCCTCTCACACCTCAGCTTCCTCGTTTGCGCTCTTAGTTCCCGTGCTTCACTTTCAGTGTGATGAATGTTTAATCATGCGCTAGTAAGGGTAGTATTAAGCAGAGGATTTGAACCTCGACCACAACTACGACTACGAGCTGACGAGATGGATGGAGTACCTTTTTTTTCTTCGGCCGGTTTTGGGCAAAGTTTGACTGCAGTCCATACACACCAGTAAAACAGCCACCCGAGGGCTTTCCACAGCATTGGTCAGTGCCGTTGGTGGACTTCGTTTTGGGGTGTGGATGTTACTACTCTTGGGAATAAAGGGAAACAACGCAAGATAGCACGGTGGTCACGGAAGTGAACCATAAAAAAATGTGTTAGCTGTTTGGTCGCATAATGCAGAGAAGTCGATGTAACTCTTGGTTTTCTGAGACGATGACTGCAGAGAGTATTCATGGTTTAAAAATGTTATTGTTTTAACTTACTTTCATATCTACTTACATATTTAAACCATTGAATGAACTAATTTATCTCGTCCTCTTACTCTTCCAGATCTATCAGCACCTTCGATGGTACACGAACCCACAGGAACAGCGATGGATTGTACGAATACTGTTCATTGTGCCGATCTATGCCACGTACTCGTGGGTCAGCTTACTGTTCTTCAACTCGGAAAGCGTCTACGTATACTTCTTCACCGTGCGCGATTGCTACGAAGGTACGGTACCACGTCCGTCCACGACAAAACTTCTTGCTACTTACCCAAAAGCTAACTCACTCCCGTTTGCGCTTTGTTTTCCACTCGTTGCAGCGTTCGTAATCTACAATTTCCTTTCGCTGTGCTACGAGTATCTGGGCGGCGAGGGCAACATTATGTCGGAGATCCGCGGCAAGCCGATCAAATCCTCCTGCCTGTACGGTACGTGCTGCCTGGCGGGCAAAACGTACACGATCGGATTTCTGCGCTTCTGCAAGCAGGCGACGCTGCAGTTCTGCCTGGTCAAACCACTGATGGCGTTCATTATCATCTTTCTGCAGGCGTTCAACCACTACCACGACGGTGACTGGAGGTACGTTCGTATGCGGTCGTTTATGATCCGCTCGCTAGAGGGAGAATTTGGGGAGGAAGGCTAGTGTTTAGGAAAAGGACAGCACTGCAGGAGCCAGGGCTGTAATTGTAAATGGAGAAATGTTATTGATTAAAACACTTTCATGGTCACTGGTGCAGTGGAAAGTAGGCCAAAGCACAGGTCCCCTTGCGTTTGCATATCAGGTCTCGTTCTGTGTTAGGTAAACATGCTATACTACTTGGTTTTGCAACGTATTGCACGAGCTTATTTAAATAATTTCATAACAATGTTTTACGGTAAACTGTTTCCTAACGGCTCATACTTGCAATATACGGTTTAAAAATCGATACTCAACCTACGCAGTGTGCTCTTAAATCAATAACAAGGTAATGGGTATGGTTTGCTTAGCATAAAAGTAGCTTCAAGTCTTCCTTCTCTACTTCCACATTAGATTACGTGCGCTTTCCTGCGAGCGCAAAGAAAGTTAGGTGGTTTCCTTTTGCTATAAATAACAAACACACAACACGCCGGAATATTCACGGTTTCGTGTTTTCTTCTTTTCTTTTCCCCCGACAGTGCTGATGGAGGCTACATTTACATCACCGTCATCTACAACATCTCGGTTTCGCTGGCCCTGTATGGGCTGTATCTGTTCTACTTCGCCACCCGCGACCTGCTCACGCCCTTCGATCCCGTGCTGAAGTTCTGCACCGTTAAATCCGTTATCTTCCTGTCCTTCTGGCAAGGTAAAGCTAAGCTACTCGCGGACGTGGAGGCCTGAACACCTGAATCCATGCACATATGGTCCCGGCTGTGCGATTAATCCATTCCTTCGTTTACGTTTTAGGTGTTGGGCTGGCCATTCTGGAAAAGGCGGAGGTAATTTCACCGATCGTTGATGCGGGAGGTTCGACCACATCCGCTGGTACGGTGTCCGCCGGTTATCAGAACTTTTTCATCTGCATTGAAATGTTGTTCGCTGCCATTGCGCTACGATATGCTTTCCCGTACCAGGTAGGTATCGGCTAGAACGGCTTTGACGGGTGGAATGGAACCACACACTCATAATGCTCACTGTTTTCCCTTTAATACAGGTGTACGCTCAAAGCTGCATGACCGATGCTCACGGCCGATCTGTCACGATGCAATCAATTTCAAGCAGTTTAAAGGTACGTTTGTTTGGAGCTTCGTTAGAGAGTAACCCATCGAGCCTAACTCGCCTCAATTTACTGTTGTTTCGCAGGAAACGATGAACCCGAAAGATATTATGACCGATGCGATACACAACTTCCACCCGCAGTACCAACAGTACACGCAGTACAGCTCAGGTATGATGTTGCGTTTCCTATCGCTCCCTGTCCGTCTTACGGTTGCGACCGAAGCTCGAAATTCCTTGTCGTTCCATGTTATATGCTCGCTGATTGTGAATGCACGAATGTTGTACTATTTTATCAGTTTCAATTCTTTACTATTTTTTGTTCCTTTCTTTATATGCCATTTTATTTTTTCTGCTAGCGCTTTTTCATTGTTATTGTGGCTTTTTTATATGGCTAGTTTATTCGATGTTTGTATTGATGTAAAGAATATGCATGAAGAATCTATTTCGTACCGTTCCTACGATTCGGTATAATATTGTTTGCTATAAATTCATATCACTGCAGTATTTAAATGACCTTAAAACAAGGGTCAAAGGAAATAGACACAACACTGGTATGAAGGATATTAGCTCCGCAAAGCAGCTAGTGAACCATTTAGATCGTATTATGGTCAAATCGCTAACCCCACACGCCAGAATACAACATGCGGTTCGTTAGAGTTGTGAAATGCGAAAAAAATAGAACAGTTGGAAGTATAACTTCACTAAATCACTTGCAGACTGCCCATCTCCGATCGACCGGAAGCGCAGGGAGTCGAACCATTTTCAGGCAGCACAGTACCTGAAAAGCTATTACCAGCTGCGTGAGGAAGAACTGCACGTACTACCGAGTGGCCAGCAGCAGCACTATCACCATCACGGTGTACCATACACGGGCAATCCTTTCTAAATGGCTAGATGTTGTGATATCACAATTTTTTTTCTGAAAAGGAAATTTGTCGCCTTGATACAGTACATCGTTGTATCAGATAACTCCCTCCCATCTCGGTGCACCTTTTGAACACTGGCACCTGTTTTCCCTTTCCTTTTTTTCAAATCGCCTTTTGCCCACGCAAATGCTACACCAAAAATGTTGTTTGGCCTCTAGGCAGCACATGACGCCATCCGTGAGAGAGTGTGTATGTGTGTTTAAATGTAATTCACCACCAATACACCGACTTTCGATGGGTTTTCCCAAACAGCGAGAATAGCATGTGATCAGCAACCCAGAATTGACAAGGACACACGATTCCCCTAAGTTGCGCAATTGGTTAAATCTTTACTTTTTTCACTTTTCAGAAGTTGTATCGCAGATGCCTTACGAGAGACTCTAAACCGTTTGTCCCGACAGTGAGAGGGGTAGGGAGGGTCGTTGATGGAATGCGTAATCCACTCTTTTTTTATCTTTAGACATTAAAATAATCTAGATATACGTGATACGTGGGAGAGCGAAAGCAAGGCACACACGAGTAAAACGAAAAATCACACAACACAACCGATACCTGAACTTGAGATCAGCTGGGATGATTAAAACACGATCAGCATACTGCACTGTAATAGGTTGTTTTGGAGTATAACACTAATGTTATGTATGAGAAATGAATTTTTGAGACCCGTAACGTAGCACAAAACCACAAAACACACACACGCGCTGAGTTAGATCAGTTAGGAGAAAGTAATTGTAATCGACACAACACTTGACGCGAAAACACTTTTTTTTTCAAATACGATTAAGTACGGTTCCTTCTTTTTTGTGAGTTTTCTTTTTAAATTAATGATATTTTTTAAACAAGCTTAACTGTTTTACAAACAAACAAAATTAAAATGAAGGTTTTTGTGTTTTATTTGACCTGAGACGAACACTGGAAGTAAAGGTTGTACTACTCTCCCAATGTAACGTAACAGACAGTACTTAAACAGAAATACCGACGTGTAATATTAGAGCTAAATGATACACACTCTTCATCGTCGCAACGATAAACTCTAACTTTTTCTACAGACATTCTCTGATGATACATGCACCACAAGCAGCAGCAGGTTGAGATAGCTTTCTCACGTTGCAATGCACCACGAGTTGGTCGCTTTACGTATTGCAAGCACCTTTCCCAAGTGCCTTCGATTTTCGGTTTTAATTTGCAAATTGCTGTTGAGAAAACAAGTATTATAGTTTATTGCATTCTTGCTATAATCTGACACTGTAAATATTGAATGTATAAAAACAACATCAACAAAAGCGTAAAAATGGACAAATATTCAGTGCGAATGTCTATTGACCCATTCCCCGTTCCCCCGTGTGTACCTGCATGTATCGTTGGCTTGTGCTGTAGAGGAGTTTATTAGTTCATTTGCGATAGAGAAGCAGTAGTAGCGTGTTATGTACGTGTGTGCGTTTTAGATTATGCCTGTGGACGGTTTTCACTCCAATGCGTGAGATTTTATGCTGTGAGCAAGTGTACGTTCCTTTGTGTGTGTGTGAGAGACCATAGGATGAGAGAAGCAGAAAAAACAAAACCAACGGATGTGATTTTCCAGTAGTAGCAGCAGTCCTTTTTTATTGCCCCTGCAGGCTTGTGACAGCAAACAGCAAATAGGAATTGCTTATTTTTTACACCCCAAAAACCGTCCTTGTGGCTATATTAGGTCGTTCAAGACAAAGGAAGGATTAACGGGGGAGGAAATGATAACAATACAAACCTGCCACGGAATGAGGGAGAGAAGCAGTGTAGTGTTTGATGAATGGATGAAGCGAAAGGATAAGAATAGGAGCTAGGAACGTAAATAAAAAAAAAAACAAACAAACGAAAAGCTACATAATAAATCCTATTTTTTCATGTAGTTATGTCATTAGGAAATCGTTTACTTATATAATAAAAAAAGGTTCGTTAAGAAAGAAACATTACGACGCAAATTGACCGTTACACTGAACTACGCATAGAAATGATTACTACTAGACCAAAAAGTGAATTATTGCATGGTTTTTGGCACAGTCCACAAAGAAACCCACGAGGTAAGTACGCTAATTTCTTCTTTTCCTCCATCATGGATGAAAGCATGGTTTAATGTGCGGTACAGTTTGTTCCAAATATCTACATTCCTGTTCCCACCAATATGTTGCAATGTATTTTCTTATTCAATGCCTGATGTTTGTCTTTATAAATTGTAACAACATGCCTTCAACTATCTTTTAGTATAACATTCTAATTCAAATGCGCCCACATGCTGTTCTCTGCTTTTCCTTGCAGGTGGTAAAAATCCCCGTGGCATTCGTGTGTCTTCGTACGATCCGGACGATCCAAGCCATCAGCTGACGGGCGGACACGGTCAGGGTCACGGTGTCGGTAGCGGTGCAACGACGGGATCGTACAATGGCAACGGAGCCAGTGGTGGCGGTAGTGGTGGTGGTGGACACGGCGGAAGCTACATAGCTCCACCGACGCTTGGCAGCCAGCGGAAGTTTATGCCGGGCGCCAGTGTCGTACCGCAGAAGGTGTCAACCATCAGTCAGAATTACAATGAAAAAACGATGCTACTGTCCAGCGATGATGAGTATCAGTAAACTCGCAGATTAGAATCGCGAAGACGACGGTGAAATAATGATGTGTACAACCGTTTGATGCGCTCCCGTTCGTTTAATTCTTCTACACCCATTGGGAGTATGGCAGGGGGCGTTGTTTGTGTTCGACGCATTTCGGTTGGCTTCCTTTGTCGCAGAGGAGGAGCGTTTTTTAGACTGTCGTTAGTGTAGCATTAACATATATTCTTTAACGTCTGTATCCTATAATTTTGGCCCATTTCTCTTCTCTTCGTTTTAGATTTGAACGTAATAGCATTTTGCTTCTTCACCTGTAAATGAAAAACAAGAAACGTAGAGCTTACAGCAGTAAGCTCGAGAAACCTTTACAAAGAAACGGTTGGAGCAAGAAACGGAGCAAATCAATTCATGCTTAGCAAACACTTGTGCGTTCAAATCAAAATCAAGAAAAATAGCCCTAATTGCGTGCATATAAAACACACAGAAGAAGAAAAAATACACTCAACAGAACAGAACAGAAAAGAACAGTACTGAATAATGTAATAGGCAGCGGTTGTAGTGGTAGAACGGTTAAATTGCTAAAACAACAGGTACATGGAAGCAAATGTAGCGAAGAAATTCAGAAATACAGTACAATAATCCTGCCATGTTTTGTGACACTACAGAACAGAAGAACACACAACCTCTGTACTTTATACAGAAGCTGAAAGTAGCGAGTATCCTTACTCCAGTTCTCTAACGATTCCGTCAATGTGGCATTGATACTGATTAACGATCTACAAGCTAGCGGAAAAGTACATACAATTCGCCGTCATGTGATTGATCATGTAGTAAAACTGTCTCTTGAAAATGTTTTCGTTTCATATTATTTAAATGAAACCATTTAAAATCAATTTCCCGTACACATAGGCAAATTGGTGGTAAAGAATAAAACCTTGACCCGTGGTAGCTTTAAGTGAAGAGACGAGTAGTGGCAATTCAATCGGATATACCCATACCCAAACTTTGTGTGTGTGTGAGCGCAACTAGCAGCAGCAGCAGCAACACAGCTATAATGCCAAAACTTTGCGATTTAATCGATGTTTTTCTGTGGTTTTCTCTGCTCTGCTCTTGGCATGCAAACGGAGAAGGGCAGCAGCATTATAGCGCGTGGTCGTTGGCCTTCTTCGCGTTCCCTCATCTATGGTGGTGTCGCTAAGCAAGCACGGGCATTATTGTTGTTAACATATACAAAACTACACATGTCTAGTGAAAAACACAAGGAATCTGATGCTTTTCCAGGTTGAAAATGGTTGAAGAAAGAGAAAGAAAGGATGAAAATATATGTAACGCATAAATGGAAAGGCAGTATAAGAAAAGAATTCTTTTTAAAAAGCCACAACACACAAATAAAGCAAAAGCTAACCGAACGGTAAAGGGTGTACTGGTGTAGAAAAAAGGGGAGTATAGTTAGTGTGCTTTATAATATATATATATATATATACATTATATATATGCCAAAACAAGAAGATGATAATGGGAGATAGAAAAACAAAAACTGTAACAACTAAACCAAGCAGAATCACCGTCAATATGCAAACAAAACCAACAGAAAAAAGTTTAAAAATCGAAGAGTGTTAAGATGGGCTAATTTTCCGGGTTTCGTTCGAAAACTCCAGAGCAGACTCTTCTAGGTGTTAAGCGCAAAAAAGTGAAGTCGAATGCATTTAAATATGTTCTACGCAAATTAACTGCGGAAACGACCGTGCTGACGGATGTGAAGAGAAAGAAGCAGGTAGAGAATTATATGGGGAGCAAGAATTTAACAAAAAGGATGGAAAGGAGAAAAAAAGGGAGGTTGGCTTGTATCACGGGTGCGAAGAAACGAACGGTGTAGTTACGTATGGATCGTACAAAGAGGAGGATCCACACTATATACATGTATTCTTTAGTAAACAAAGCAAACAAAAAAACTATATCCATATACGCTGGAAGGCGAGGTGTGTTTGAGAACAGAAGAAAGTACCATTACAAAAGACACACACACACATTTATAAATCAGTGCTAAGAGAATGAGCTAAAATAGTACGTTCCCGGAAAACAAGGAAAAGAAGCACACGGCCACGGCCCACGCTTGCGGGGTCAACTATGAAGAGCAAAGAGGCGGTGGTAATAAAAGCTGAAAGATGAAAATTGATTGAAAGAGTGAGCTTGCTACGGTGTGTGACAACCGTTTTATGACACCAAAACTACCAATGTATGTGCCGCAACATCCGAAACTCCTTGTGTACGCTATTCGTTATCAGAGGAAATGGCATTACTTAAGTAACCGAGCTTCTGATCGTTAAGTGATAAATACGAAAGGCGAAAGAGAGCAGCAGCGAATGAATCATAAATCTGAGCGAAAGAAGAACAACCTACCTATCTGTGGTGGAAAATGTCACCAAAACATGGACAAATGGAGGTGGAGGCGCCTCATACACCTGCGATTCAATGGCGTGTCGCCTGAAGTGCATCGGTAGTAGAAGATAACCTGCGTTGGGCAAGGGTGGCAAACAGACCTACCCACATGCCAGATGTGCCGGTAATTGCTAAGGGTTGTTTTCTCACCAACACCACACTACGACCCCGCCTGCCATCACCAGAACCGCCTTAGCCCCGTATGTATTGGTTTCTCCTGCTGGTGGCGACCCAAGCGTTTGGTGAGATAAAACAGCTCTATATAAACATGTTTCCATCATTTCCACTTTGACTAGTGATCGTAATCGACCGATACTGTGCTGTGTGGTTAGGCTCTCTCACTCTATCTCATCTTCATTAGCAGGTCGTTTCTCTTCGCCGCCTCAAGAAAACCGGAAAACGATGGGTAAGAACTTGACCGTGTTGCAAGTTAAATGGTTTAAATGCCAAACCCTAACACCCATGTATTCCTTTTGCCTCTGTTTGTTTTAGCAACATCCTGGGTACCGACCAGCGTACATGGACCCTACCCACCACACATGGTCCCCGGTGGAGTGGATAGTGACGGTGCGCAGATCTTCGTCGGCCGGGCGCACCACGCTGGCGATCTGCTTCCCGCGAAGGTGATTCCGGACAAGACGGCCGCGTACGTGGCGTACGGTGGTCAGGAAACGCTGGTCGAACAGGTGGAGGTGTTGGTGCACAAGCAGCTGATCTGGGATACGGCTTCCTCCGGCCAGGTACCGCTCGGTGCCGTGATCGGTGGACACACGTCCGATGGCGAGACGCTGTACGTTGGGCGCGCCTATCACGAGGGCTCGCAAACCATCGGCAAGGTGCAGTGTTCCCACAACTGCATCTACATCCCGTACGGTGGTGCGGAAGTGTCCGTACCGACGTACGAAGTGCTGTGCGAGCGATAAATGTGTTTGAGGCGCTCTACCAAACTAACGAACAGAATCTACAATTTAAACATGGCATGCAGCTACGCACCCGCAGCTGCAACGGTTTGTTAAGCGAAGAAGTGACGTGATAGTAATAGTATCATTTGCATTTTCTGCATCCGAATTCTCTAGGCAGGTGCGTGTGCCGGAAGGAGATAAGATAATTTAGCGACCACATAAAATCCCCTGTAGCGCCTTGATTGATTGGTTATCGGGTTGCTCTGAACGTTCGCACTGATTTAAACGGCAAAGCTTGTAAGGTACGAGTACGGTTAGTGTAATTTCTAAATCACCTAACTTTATCGATTCGCTTACTTCAGAAAGGGGTTATCAGTGAGGTGAAGTATCTTTACCTTCGTTATCAATCCGTAGTGGAGACGTGCGTGTGTGCGCGCGAGTCGACCACGTCATGCCAACAGAAAAAGGCTTTTAAAAAGAGAAGATACACAAACGGACCGATTGTTCCAGACGGCGGGCGGAGATCGTTTTTACACTGTTGGCCAAACTGTTTTCTTTTTGGGATATTTAAATAAGCTGTTTGTTTTGTGGCTCAAATTGGGGCCTTGTGTGGATTTTTTTTTCTTTCGTTGACGACTTAGACACAGGGAAAACCGATATTGAACTTATATACAAACATGAGTCACACATTGGCGTGTGCCATGTGCTCTTCATGGAAATGCTTGAAGCCGTTTTTTGTCTTTTTAGAATCATACTTTTATAAACACCTAAAACTGCATACAATGCGCAATATCACACGCTTTGCGTTGGTGTCTACGTGTATGTGCACCATCTTGCAAGAAACGAAAAATGTTACAAACTGATAAACATTATCTTACGGTAACATGATAGCGACCAGTTTAGCTTCCAAGGCAGTTTTAGTGCTTGCAAATAAATGGAGGTTGAAGGAGCGCGGCACCCTCTGTACAGTGTACATTTGCTCATCGACCGATCTGGTAGCATCGCACGGCAGTTACAAATCCTCTTTTCTATCCCTGCAAACGACACACCGGTGTAACATCATCATGAGTGGAGGTACGTAATAGCATCCGTGTTTTTGTTTAACCATCGCAACGGCATCGCGAGTTATTTCTTAGGAAAGGCCACCTCATCTCAGCGTGCACTTGATAGAAAAGAGTTGGGACAGCTGAGACAACAAGATGCAATACGCGGACTATCGCCCTAGACAGTGAGGTGATTCTTTCTTGCTTTTCCGTTCAGCTAGGAAGAGACAAGAAGACAAGGTGAAAGAAGTGATTTGTGTTCAGTTGTGACAATGTTGGGTGGATTGTGCGGATACTAAAGTGCATCTTGAGGCTTTCTTTTTGTTAGATAATTTCAATTCCAATTGGTAGGAAGATGAACCTCTTATTAATGATGTTACATTATTGATAGCTAAAACGATGTTCTCAAGGTTTTTTTCATAATAAAACGAGCTGAAAGGGATTAAAGCTGGGAATGTAGCTCCAGCAAAGATTTTCAATGTAGCTCCAGCAAAGAAAGAGCAACAGAAGTCTTATTTGATAATCCGTTGTTCCCCTTGCCTCACGTTCGTTATCGGTTATCATCTGTGTCAGGACGTAGATAAAGCTATAAATAAAGATGATGCGTTGCAACTCATGCCGCTTCGTCGAACAAAAACTAAATCCAGGTTGACTTTCCCGGTTATCTTTTTATTTTTAAAAACGTTGACACGGTATCGGTTCTACTCCCTTCCTCAGGTTATCCTCATTATGGGTTTCATCCAGATTACTTGTCTAATCCGTCGGACTTATCGTACAACCCAAGTGAGCCGCCATTATCCACTTTCGTTGCACGACGAAAATCCAGCACGTCGTCATCGTCTTCGTCGTCGGACGATTCGTGTCCGCCCATGCCGGGAAGTCTGGATAAGCCACCGGTTTATGGGACGGTATCGAATTTGGAATTTGGTACGGGTTGTCTCTATAAAAACGAAGGACAGAGCTTGATAAGTTACGCCCTACACTTTACACACGTTACTCAGTCACTTCTGTGGGCTTCTTGTACACTAACTTCTGTGCATTATCTCGCTCACAGTCTGTCCTACTAAAAGCACTGTTCAATAATGGATCTTGGTAACATCGATTGTAATTATCTTTCTGTCCTCTGTCCTCTTTTCGGCTTGGTATTTAGGAACACTTACTGGGACACTATACTAATCCTCTGCTAATCGTACCTCAAACTAGCTCTACGTGTCCCCTCGTTCGATCGAATGAAAATGATATATTGTAACGATCTTTTTTAATTTCCCCATTTCTAGCTGGCTGCTGGCAACACTGCAACGTCAATGGACCATTCCCGCCGAACATGGTCCGTGCCGGAGTGGACACTGACGGTGAAGTGATCTACGTCGGGCGTGCCTTCCACGAAGGCGATATGGTTCCGGCGAAGGTGATCCCCACCAAGAATGTGGCGTTCGTGTGCCACGGCGGTGAGGAGGTGCTGAAGGAAGACTTCGAAGTCCTGCGCTACGGTGCGTTCGTGTGGGAGTATGCCTCGAACGGGACCGTGCCGGACACGGCCATGAAGATTGGTCAAACGACGGACGGTGAGCCGCTGTACATGGGACGTGCGATTTACAGTGGGTCGCAAACACCCGGCAAGGTGCATCCGTCGCACGGCTGCTGCTACCTGCCGTTTGAAGGAGCGGAGGTTAGCGTCACCGACTACGAGGTACTGTGCATCAGATAGTGAGGGTATATGGCTGTGGCAAAATTGCTTGATACGAAACGAGACTAAAGTTTGAAACCGCGGTAATAAATGGAAGAGCGATAAGGAGATTGCATGTTGGTGGAGAACAAATGAAGAATGGCATCCGATCTCTGGTGTTTCTTTGGTTATCTGGCAGAGAACGTAGATTAAAGGACTTCAGGTGTTATTGACCATGATTATCGTCGCTGATCGCCCAAAGAGTATCGAAGAAATGCTTCAAAGGGTGCCGAGATAACGATAGAAATCAACTTTACAGGAACTACAACTGCTTCGTTTGTCAATCTCAATTATTGCTGAGTGTTGTCGTGTATCACGTTTACGATATGCTTGACTAGGAGAAGTGCAAATGTAATGTCCATCCAGTAAAAACCAAAAATTGCATTTGGAATATCTTTATTCCAGCATAGTTTTGTAATGCAGATTAGATTTAATTGTTTTACTTGCTTCCTTCTTTTAGATGTTTTAACAGCTCATGTGGACTATACTAGGAAGATTTTCGTCATTACATTATGAATGAAGTGCAGAAGCATTTCTAAAGTCCATGAAAGATATCTGTAATGTAGTGATAGATCGGGCTAGGAGAGATCGTACGTATCATTCTTTTGTGAGTGTCGATCAAAATCCTCACAGCATAAGTCGAACGTATCCAAAAGTAACCAAAAGCGTTACGGGTCGAATTTGGGGCCCTAATAGGTTCGGTAGGGTCATACGAGTTTGGTAAGTTCGGTAGGTTTATAGGAGATCAGTAGCTTCATATGAGTTTGGTAGGTTCATGCGAGTTCGTTAAGTTCATGCAAATTCGGTAGAATAGGATAAGAAAGGTAGTTTCGGCAATGCATATGTGAATCCAACCCATAAGTTCAGTAGGTTCATACGAGTTCAGTAGGTTTATGCAAGTTTGGAAGGCGCAGTAGGTTCATACAAGACCGGTAGGTTCTTGTGAGTTGATAAGGATTGATAGGTAATTTTGGTAGTTTCATACCATAGGTAATTTTGGTAGGTTCATAAATCGTTTTGTTCATTCACATACATGAGACTCCGGGTCCATACGTGAAAGGTGTTATACGATCCGACACTAATCGAGAGTATCACACTGCTAGCTATACGAACAATTGTTGAAAATATGATTTAAATCCTGGGAATGGATATGGAGATCAGAATCTGTCCCATTATTGGACGTGTTTCATCTTCGAGAAGGTATTACTACCAACTCCAGGACTGGAACAAGTATTGGATCTTGGATTTTGACATGTTTAAGATACGGAATAGTTAGGTATCCAGAGCAGAGCAAGAACCACGAAAGAAGAATTCCTTTTACTTACTCTTCCAAAACAAAAAAATTGGAGTTGCCTTGTTGAGCTTCAAAACCGTTACAAATCAACAAATTTGAACGCTACCACACTACCTACTTCGAATCGTTACCGTTTTCACAAACTTTTGGGAGGGGCACACTTGCAACTTTACCCACTATGCGAACGCCCGTCGACGTCACGCACTGAAATGTCATAATATTATGGTTATCTTGGCGTACTTTGAACCCCGCGGGACGAATAGGGAAGCGACTGCCTAATCCACCGTCTTCGCATATCAAGGACTGATATTTGCCAGCAGAAACCGAGTGCGATACCGTCCCTTCTATTTCGTTCCCGCTGTGCGCGTTAGTGTTCGGTTTCCGTTTTTGAGTTACATTTTTCTTTCGCCGAGCTGCTGAAAAATCGTCTACCTCACAACACAACAGGTTCATTGTCCCTCCGCTTTTTTCGGTTCGATCGTTTACATCACACCTACATACAAGCAGAAGGGAAAGGCCAGAAACCAGACCAAGTGCCACGATGTCGGAAAACAAGAGCCCAATCAAGTATTTCCTGTCCGGTGGGTTCGGTGGCATTTGTACCGTGCTTGCGGGCCATCCGCTCGATACGATCAAAGTGCGCCTGCAAACGATGCCCCTGCCCGCCCCCGGCCAAGCGCCCCTGTACGCTGGTACGCTCGATTGTGCGAAGAAAACGATCGCCCGGGAGGGCTTCCGCGGGTTATACAAGGGCATGTCGGCACCGATTACGGGTGTGGCGCCGATCTTTGCCGTTAGTTTCTTCGGGTTCGGACTAGGCAAGCGGTTGCAGCAGAAGACACCGGACGAGGAGCTGAACTACACACAGCTGTTCGCCGCGGGTGCATTTTCGGGCATCTTCACAACAACCGTGATGGCACCGGGCGAACGCATCAAGTGTCTGCTGCAGATCCAGCAGGGTGGCAACTCGCCGCAGAAGTACAACGGCATGGTGGACTGCGCGAAGCAGCTGTATGCCGAAGGTGGCATGCGAAGTATCTACAAGGGCGCGTTCGCCACGCTGCTGCGAGATGTGCCCGCGTCCGGCATGTATTTCCTGACGTATGAGTACATCCAGCGTGCGCTCGCACCGAAGGCGGGCGAGAAAAAGGACGCATCGATTGGGCTGCTGGGAACGATCTTTGCCGGCGGTATGGCCGGTATCGCTAACTGGGCAATCGGTATGCCGGCCGATGTGCTGAAGTCGCGGCTGCAGACGGCACCGGAGGGTTCGTACCCGAACGGCATTCGCGACGTGTTTCGGGAGCTGATGCGTCAGGAAGGACCGCTGGCGCTGTACAAGGGCGTGACGCCGGTGATGTTGCGTGCATTCCCGGCCAATGCAGCATGCTTCATCGGGGTGGAAGTGTTCATGAAATTCCTTAACCTAGTAGCTCCAGGGCTGTAAAGACGACGGCGAATCCTAAAAGTGCAATAAGTGGTTCATGGGGAAATGGAAAGATTGCTACAGTGGTTTTTGTTTCAGACATTTGTTGTTACCGAGTTTGTATTATTACGCTCATTTTCATCTAGATAATCGTTCTCTCTCGAAGTTTTATACACAGTATAGAAGAAGAAATCGTGTGAATAGCCTCACCTAACACAAAAACACACACACTGCTGGGCAGGGTTGCTAAGGGAAACGCTGAATCAATCAATCACAAGCATCAATTTTCGTTATTTTTGTAATAAAAAATTGTCAAACTCCAAACTGTCCGGTGGGCTGTCACCGTGAACAATGCCTGCTATTTCCAACCGCTTCACCATATCCGACACGTCCTGTGGATCGATCTCTTCCTCCTGAAAGTCTTTCAGCAGCTCTACGATTTCCTCTTCTGCCTCGTAGCACGGTTCCAGTTCACGGTGCAGTTCCATTTCCGCTTCCAGCGAGGCAAGAAAGACGGCACCCTGCATGACAGCCTCCTTGGCGTCGCGTACCTCCTGCTCGAGCGAGCTTACGAGCTGCTCGGTGTAGCCGCGCGTTTGTAGCGCATCCGTCGGCAGCAGCACATTGTCCGGAATGGAGAAGGTTTTCCGATACAGTGCGTTTAGCCGGTCCATCGCTGGTAGGCAGTCGTTGTACATGGCGAGTGCTGTTTTGTTGCAGCTGGCACGCAACCGTGTGGCCGGTTCTTCGGGGATCTGCTGCTTTTCGATCAGCTGCTCGGTAAAAACGGAGAGGGACTTGTTCAGCAGCGATTGTACCATTTGGATATCTGTGAGTGAAGGTGGAGAAAATTAGAACGATGCATGAGGTTGCAGTCGTGGGACGATGGGTTTCACAATGTCTTTACTTTGAGCAACAATTTCCTCGGAGGAGAAGTTGAAGTGCTGTAGTTCGTACTCTTCTTTAACTGGATTTATAGCCATGCTAAAGTTTGTATTACGTTTGGTAAACTTAGAAAACTAAAAGCAGATGCCCTTGAGACGCTTTAAACGTATTTTGAACTCCCCAACACTGGATGACAGTTGGAGTTTGTATTTAGAATTCTTATGACATTTTTTCATTCCAAGATGTGTAGAATAAGGTGTGCTTCCAAAACGGTCTAAACGAACCGGTAAACCCGTGTGAGTACTTTTTATTTTTATAGAAATAGTCCGCTAAACTTTAAAAATAGTTTGCCAAACAAAATATTCTCAACAAAAATCTCAGTTTCAGAAATTTCATTGAATTTTTGTGTTTTTTTGTTTTTTCAACGGTCAATAGGGATTTTAACATAACCCGATGCTATAGTATAAGGTAATAAAGTAAGATGAGCATTACAGTTAGCTAATTTTTTTGCCTACAAATGGTTTTTTGTGGCACCGACATCCACAGCCTATTTGTAAGCTCTTCAAACGATGTAATATTAAATATTTTGCTAATTTTTTTTTCATCAACCCGCTGGTTTTCTTTATTCTGATACCTCTTAACTGGTTCACAGTGAAACTGATGCTAGCGCTCCTGTTTCGCAATATATTTAATAGAATTATCAAAGTGTAATACTGCATGCAAGTGAAAATACACGCATAAAACCGCTCGTAAACTCGAAAAACTCCTTCCAAACAGAGTGAGCACGGCCTACGCACGGTGGAAACGGTCTAAAGCTAAATTGTATCTTTTTTTCCAACTGCCATGCCGCATGACCGCCTGAGCGCCAGCAGAAACGCTCTCACGCTCTCGCGCTCTTTCACCGTTTCAGTTCGGTTTAGTCAGTCGGCCCAACAACTTTTCCGCGGAAAAGCGGATATTTTCTCCTGCGACAGCAGCTAACCCACAGTGTAGTGTATTGTTCCCGTCTCGAAACATTTTTACCCATTCGCTGTTAGTGTTTTGCAGATGTGAAAACGGTCCCTTTGATGCGTCTCCGATTCGTGCGCGTGTTTGCGAGATAGGATTGTCGGCAGCACGCGCGCGGTGGCCCGTGGTAGCGTTAAAATCGCAGCAAAGTTTTTCAAATACCGCAGTAGCACCCGCAGCAGAAGGCCCGTGCGTGTTGTGTGTGCGTTTCGCGTTTTTCTGTCTGTCTTCCGCTCCCTCCTCCCCGCCCCTTATCAATTGACCGAAGCAAAGGGTGAAAGCGACGCAGTGTAGGAAATCCTCCGTTTGGCTCGGATCGATCGTAATGACCATTTTCGGGGCTGCTGCCATCGTCGGATAGCAGACTTGCAGCGGAAGTGGGAGGAAACAGGAACGGCACCATGCTTGAGAACCAGCCCGTGTGTGCACTGTACTGGGCCTGTCCTGTTCTTCTTGTGCACCTATCCGCAGGGCGAAACAGCGAGTTCGGCAGTGGAGGCTGTGTGTTTCTTTTCGGTGCTAATTGGAAGCGTGAATCTCGGAATGTAAAGTATCATCGGTAGGGGTGCGTCAGCCCCGGGAAAGGAAGGCGTGGAAGGATAATTGTGTGCGAAAAAAACGGGCCTCCCTCGTCGCTCCATCCCGCTGGACAAAGACGTCGTGCTGCGGGAGAAAGCATTCTTGAAGCGAATTGAAGCCATTTAATCCGAGAAAGAGGTGCCATGTGCCCACATTCTGCCAAAATTCCTGCCACAAATTCGTCAGTTCAATCCGATTTTTCGCCATCATCATCGGAAGTGATGTTTCTTGGAGCATAATGTTTCGACATTAAACATACACACGCATACACATGCGTACAAATATAGCGAAAGAAAAGAAGTGCGAGAGAAAGAGAGGGCAGCAGTGCGAGAAAGGTAAAGCGTATCGTGTGGACGAGGAAGAAACAAGAGCGAAAGAGAGAGAGGGAGTGAGAAAGCTTAAAGATATGCGCGTTCTACGAAGGAAGCCCGGCTACGTCGTTTGTCTGTGTGTGTGTGTGTGTGTGTGTATGTGTGTGCGTCTGCGAGAGAAAGAAGTGTGAAAGAGACGCAGAGGTAGTTCGATTTCTCGGTCGATTATTTTGACGGAAAAGTGTGTTGTGTAGTTGCCAGAAAGATCAGAAATCGAACGGCAGAGGGTTACTAAGATTGGAAGAAACAATGGGCGTTCGGTAGTGCAAAAAGAAGTACTGTGCTCTAAAATGCACATTTAGCAGTGTTCGAGAAAAGTGCAAATGGAATGGAAATAACACCGTGGAAACGCGTAAAAAGAAAGGTGTTGTTAGTGTTTTGCTCAACTGTGGGTAGCCGTCCGACGGCCTCTTTAGCGGCTTCGCCTGTACGTTTCTGTGCTGATGCCGTCTGCGTGTGTATGGGTGGGTCTCGCTGCAGAGCAATATGGAGCAGTTACATCCTCCTGCAGGGCCGTGTTTTCCCACCACACGCTCAGCGGCCAGCTTTCCGCGTTACGGTGGCCACAAAAGAGCGGCACAAAGCCTCCATGCCCAGCCGAGAGGAATCCTTCGTCTTGTATTTTTCGCTTCACTAACTTCAACAAAAGCGAGAGGTTGTGGTGGTGTTGGTCGTACGGGAGGTAGATGTGTGTGAGGCTGCGTGAATCGTTCTTCGATCCGGCCGCCCGCCGGAGCAAGTGCACGCATCGTTGCACCAAGAACCAAAGGGGGCGATGTGGAAGGAAGATGTGCAACCGTCAGTTCCGGAAATTGGCATCCCACCGGCGGCAACAGGAAGCGAAGGAAAAAAACCCCTTCGGAAAGGAAACACACCGCTCTGTGGTGCACCGTGTATAATGGGAACTGTGTGTGTTTTTGTGCCAGAGTGAGGAAGAGAAAAGAAGTGTCGCGCGTTGCGAACGAGAGCGAACGCGAGAAAGAGCGTGAACGAAGAGGGCAAAGCGTGTGGCACGGCAAAAATGAAATCGACAAGATGACAGCTCTCTTTATTCATCTTGTTTTCTTTCCCTTCTCCGCCTGTGGCTGTGTGTGCATGCTGTCACATTTATGGCACGGAAAGCACACGCATATCATCTCAACACAACGGCGGTGCTTGGGTGTGTGTGCGTCAGCAATCTCTCTAGCAAGCGGCGCTGGCTTTGTTTTGGTTGGACTCTCCAAAGCAACAACCACAATTAGGGACGATCGACGCGCAGACAGGGCGAACAGACCGCAGCAAAGAATGAGGAAGGGAGGGGGTAGTGGTGGGTAGGTTGTACCCTGTGGATCGAAACAAAACCCGCGGTCTAGTGTAGCGTTGCAGCAGCAATGCAGTTATAAGTAAATTTTAGGAGATTAAAATTTGTTGGTTTTTGCTCTTGTAATGAATAACAGTTACAGTTGTAATTGTTATAAATGCTAAATAAGTATCTTATTTTTATTGCAGTGCAGATTATGCTCACAAATAGTTTTATGAATCATATTTTGCCAAATAAAACATTGCATTCAACCGCATTGTTAAGTCTAATAACGAAACACTTGAAAGGGCTCCGTAAAATATGTTCCGCTTTGGGGCATCTTTGAATCATGATCCGCCACCGCATTAAACGATCGTTTGAATCGATGATTTTTTGACGGTGTAATGCGTCTCATGAGAAACGAGAGAACAAATTTCTTAGCTTCCTGTGTTTTGAAACCGGTGTACCGCAAACGGTGCGACGGATGTACTTATGTGTTTGTGCCCCAGTGCTGTTTGTGTTTGTGTACAGTCAATCACAAAATTAAGCATACATTTGAAGAGCAATCGAATATGCCTTTGTTTTATTGTTTTATTCAGCATAGGTGCACCTGTGCATTAAAAAAGTGGACCTGACTAGGAAAAAAAAGGAATTCTGTCAGCAAAAAATGAACGAGAATTTGTGCACGATTACACAGCAGCACTGTGGAAAGATTTGTCCGAGCAAATACTATTGATTGAGTAGCGCACAAGAACAACAGAGTTAAGGCAGCGAAGGTTTAAAGTGAAGAAACTACAGTACTTTGCCAAGGAGTAGTATTTTGGACGGTCCAAAAAGCATTGGAACACGGTTATGTTTACCTGTATGATTAAAACTAAACTGTGTAACTGTAATGGTCGAAGAAAATACAAATTTTGCACTTACAAGAGTGGTTAGAATAAAAATCAAAAAAGCAAAACAGAACCCATCGTGTCCAAGAATATCGTGGACTTAATGCCGGGTCGCCTGTAAAGCTTACTGGATGCTTAAGGTTATTAAACAATGTTCACTTCTATTTGTTCTTTGAATATAAATGAACCACCATTGAAATATGTTTAATGTATACCAAATTTTCCATCTGTACTCTTAAAACTGGGAAAAATTGACCGTATGTGCTGAGGAAGCACGGAAAAAGCATAATAAATGGCTGTCGCCTTCTGTTGTCTTGCTGTGGCGATGTTTGAGTCCGGACGAAGTGAAGAAAGCAGAAATCACAATTCTTTGCAAATCTCTTTTCGTAGCGTAATAAACGCACTACATTGGCCTTCGATTGCTATAAACGGGGAGGGTTGTTACAGCTTACTGCGCTTCCTGTTAAGCTGGATGAATTTGTTCTATGCAATCGAAGAGAGCTTCCCGTTGGCAAGTGGAGCTAGCTGCTAACCAGCCAAGCGTGCGGAGAACTATGATGTGCTTTTGCAGGTCGCCCCCTTTCTCCGCCCGGTCAGTGCGTGCTCGTGTAACATACGGGTGTATGCGGCAATTTTTATGTTGTGGAAAACTCACTGACTTTTCCCTCGGATTAATGGAGTCTCGATGCTGCTGAAAATGTATCTCAATTAGAACATCCCGAGCACGGAAGTGTTTCAAGGCCAGGGCAGGCTAACACCGCATATAAACATACACAAGCAAGGAGAGTGAAGGCCATCGCGGCAAAAATTGAACCGTGGACTGTACGGGAAAGCGCGTGGTTTGTCAACTTCACAAGGTTCTGTTTTTAATTGCCTTTTTGTTCTGCCTCTAATGATGTGTGTTTTCTTCATTTTAGAGCGCTGCCGTGTTTCCATAGCAACGGGATGGGATTTGATGAATTGCTTCGCTTTTTCCTCGAGCGCACACGCAACCTCTCTTTGTGTGGTGTGTTGTATCAGTACAACCAATCACGTGCTGAACGGAAAAAGTGGAAAATTGTATCGCAACGGGTGTGAAAATTTGTAAAATATTACCATCGATGAAACACCATCATCAAGATTGGCACATTCGCTGTTTTGTAGTTGGGACAAGAGTACAACCGAAATTTTGGTTTAATCTGGTGCGTAATAGAACACCGATGGAAAGCGAGATAAAGCACGCGTACTTTTTTGATGTTTTTTTCCCCAGAAATCCAAGCTGTATTTTCATACAATTTCCTTTTTTATAATACTATGTTGGCAGCCATGGCGTAGGAAAGGTAGAAAAATCTACCTGGGGGCTAGTGATAGTATGTAATTTGATTTTTATTTTCCCGTTTGGTACACAGTCTCCTTCAAATACCGAAGGGAAAATGTAATTCTTTTTTCAATAGTATTACGCCAGATTTAGTTCAAAATTCGATTTGGTTTTTATAACACCAGGGAGGGATAGTTCCAGTCAGAAAGTTTTTAAGTAACTTTAAGTTTTGAATTAAATACTGCTTAATGGGTCAGTAGCTTTACCAATGCGCTTTGCAAATTCCAAAGGTTTAGTTTTTGCATGCTTTAACAATAAAGAGAGCGGCAGTAACCAACGTGTTAAAGTTACGGTAATCAATTTATCAACAATCACAGCGTTTTTTCCCTGCTGGGTGGGAGGGGCCACCCTGGCAGTGAGATAATGGACTGGGAAAATGTAATCAGCGCACTGTCTGTGCGGGCGAGCTTGTATGTTTTTCTGATTGCATCGGAATTATCAATCCGTTTCAGCGAGATTACAAATCGGGGATTAGCTTTCATGTAGTGCGTGAGGCAGCATAAATCATCTGTTCGCAAACCATAATGGTGCACTGTAAAATAATTCTGTTTTCAATTTTTCTTTTTAGCAAAAAAAACCATCCCCCAACACATTGAATCCAATCCGACGGCCAATGGTTCTAATTCTGCGCATGAAATTCAATACTTTTAGTAACATTGTATAGCAAAAACAAAACAAAAGTGTGTGCAGTTGTGAATACGTGTGTGTGTTATGCTTTTTAGATTGCATTTTTTTTTGATACACCAGCCCCCAGATACCATTTCCAGTAGCGAAATACAGCATTTGTGTGTACCGTGTGTATGTGTCTTGTATTCTGTTTTGGTACAAAAAGGTGTTAGAAAAGGTGATCAGAAGCGTAAATAAATTGCAGTAGAAAGGAAACCCCACACGCACCAGGTGTGTGCTGTGAGGCACGATGAGGCCACCATGCGTGTGTGCAGGTGAAATGGGAAGCCGAAGGGTGATTCAAATATAGAAAATCGAGTGCAATCGAGTGTGGAGCAGCATTAGCAGGAGAAGAAGTGAACTAGGGAGAGAGAACCCACTACATGCAACAGCATCCCGGTAAGCGCGCGCGCGAAGGCGGTTGCGCAACCGGTTGATCCCGCGCGGCACTAATCCAACCACGCGACTACGACCAGTCCCCACCGGAGGCCGGGAAGTAACCGGAAACCACTGGTGCGCCGCCGCGTCAATGCGAGATGCAGACCTTTGCGTTCGATCGCAATAGTAGCAGCAGCAGCAGCGAGATCGTTTGCGCACCGGCACCGTGTCTGTGGTTTGCGACACCGCGTATGCTGGCACGGGGCGGCACCTGTGACGCCCGGCCCTCATCGATCGGTGACCGCGGTGAGGATGGTAATAGTGCCCGCCCGCTCATGCTTAGCTGCGCCGCCGGTCGCTAACGGTGCATTGGTGGAAGAAGCGTGCGGAAGTATGTGGTGCAGTGACCAGGGGGGCATCGATCGTCAGGGTTACCGATACGCGTACACAAACCAGCACCGGTTGCTACGATGGTTGCGCGCCAGCGGCGTGCGTCACAGGAAAACGATCGCGACCGAGTGTGGCGCGGTGGCCGCTTAACCTGCGCCATCGCTATCAACCCTTCGCTCTTTGCGATCTGCCGGGAAAGTGATAGTGTGGGTGCGTGTGCATGTGCGTGTGCGTGATTTTAAACTAAACAAAAAATAACGAAGAAAATTAAAACAGAAGAGTTGCATCAGTCGAAGCACGTGTGTGGTGTATTATTAGTATGGAAGAGAGTAACTTTTTGATTAAAAAAAAGTGTGTATAGTGAAAGTAAATATTGTTCACCTCCTTCCCCGCTTCAACCCCCCCCCGTAAAAACGGTCCTCATTGTGTGTGTGTATGACACGACCAAAACAAACCGAGTGATAAAAAAGAACAAACCAGCGATCAACGAAAAACACCAACAAAAAAACACCCAACTAAATAGAATTTTATTTCAAAAACACAATTCCGCGATCTTTGTGCATCCGGTCGGTCTGACTCATCTCGGACTCACTGACAGCAGACAGCGAGCTCAATAATAGAATTCTCAGCGCGATAAGAGCCCGCGCAATCACAAAACCTCAACGCCGTTCTCCACGCAAGCCAGACACCATGGATGGCGTGAGGGCGCTGGACATTTTGCCGCTGCTGAACGAGCGGTTCGCTCTGCTGTCCGGTGGCCGGGACAATCGCGGCGGCCCAATCATCTGCTTCCCGGCCACGACCAAGCGCGAACGGATCAAGCCGGAAGACATCAAGCGGGTCGTGAGCTACTTCATCAACATACCCAGGTAAGAGTGTGTGGTTTTGCGTCGGGTTGCAATTTTAAGGTCACACCACGGCGCGGGAACATACAAAATATTTTTGGGTGCGAGGTCCATATTTGAAGCCACAGGCGGGCGACGGTTTCCAGTTTTTGGGAACACCCCGTTAGGCGCTGTTTTGCCGTTTGCATTAATTTATGTTTTGTGTTTGTTTGTTTGTTTTTTTTTGTTTTGTTCGGGTCTGTCCGTTCTGTCTGGGTTCGGGGCGCTGTAAAAAGCGCAGAGAGCAACTGACCCTTTGGAAAGTAGAAACACCGTAATGTGTAATTGTACTCCGGCAGGCAAGCTTGGTGTGCCCGGGCTTCTTTTTCCCCTGTGTGGTGGGTTATTAGGGGAATCGTACAATATTTTTTAAGTCGCTTCGTAGACTCACCGAGAAGTGTGAAAGGGGGAGGGGAGGGGGAGGTTCTAGTGTGGAGGGTTTCTGCTGCCGCATAAATGCAGCAATCCCTTCAGGACTGGTGCTGGTGATGGTGCTGCGGATTAATAAAGATCGCTTGACGGAGCACGTTGTTGCAATGGTGCAGGTTAAGGAACTTTTATTAGCACCCTCGGGAGTGTGGAAGTTGGCAAGTGGGAAACGCGGAATGTACTTTTCCGGACATTTTTAAGTACGCTTATACATGTTTAATTCACAATTCTACGTCTCTTTTGTTCTGGTGACTATAACTTTGTCAAGATCTTTGGTCTAGACCAGCATTAATTGACAACGTTCCTCCTGCTTGGTTTTATATTAAACTTGTGGTTAAAAATCTCGAATCTGAAGCATTTATAGTCGTTGCCACCAAATTCTCTAAGTCACTAATTTTTGACAGAGAGCATCAATTGTTTTATGCAAAAGGCACTCAGTTTGGGCTTTATAAATATTTGACTTTAAGTAAGAACTAGACGTTTTCACTGCTTTTTAAATGCAGTAATCGTACAGTTATTGCATCATCGTTCATAATTACCATAAATATATATTAAACATGAATAGAACACAGATTGCGACAACAAGTTTAGAATGTATTTATTTATATTACGATGCGTAAACAATTAATAACGAATAGGTAAATAATTGGTGCTTTAAAAGAATGAAAATAAATGTTTTAGATTCAAAATTTGATGGGAACGACTGTGTGTTTAATTAACTATGTGTTTATTTGATTCAATTTCAATTCAATTCAATTTGATGAACATTCTTGCTTGATGGACTTCATGGACTTATCAGAGAAAGTAACTCTAAACGCTTGTTAGTTTCATGTGTGAACCTTTTATACAACTGAGCGTTGCTGTTGAAAGGGATCAACGTCTTGCCTTGACCATTTTCGAATCTCATCAGCTGTGTCACACTGTAATAAATTAAATCAGATGTTCGACTATCAAAGAGCAGAATGTGGAAACCTAGAACCATTTGTAATATCAACCTTCCAAATGATAAGGAGTTAATTAATGTGAGAATGATAAGGAAGTACAGACGCTTTTCGAACATTTGATAACAAAGTCTGGAAGTGTGAGGTGCAAAATGCTGCATCTGGAAACGATGTAGCAAATAGCCATACCCCTTCCCCAATGTAAGCCGCAACAGACTACAACCTAATAATGAACCGCTTTAATCTGTTCCTCTCGGAATGCCAACCAACTTCCATGACGCAACGGTGGCGCCTCACGTCAGTAATGAAGCTTACCTTATACGCGGTTTTGTGCGGCAACTACACACATCCAAATGCACCCAGTTCGCTGCCTTTTCTAGTGCACTTCCGTTATGCACTCAATGGCGACGCATAAATCCTACCCTTATTCTTTTCCTCCCTCGGTTGTGCGGAATGACTGGTAGCGGCGGTAGGAAGCGAAATACCTAGCGAACCTTACCAACCTTACTGTCCCACCCACTTTCACCACCGCCGCCTCCCTCCTCCCAATTCGCTTGACAATAGATGGATGAGTGGATGATTTTTGCAACGAACAAAAAACCATGCACGCCAAAACCAAAACAACACCACCCACCCTCACCGTCACCGTCATGGCCATCGTGGTGCTGCCTTTGTGTAGCGCTTCACAACCCCGCCGGCGACCGTTGCTTTCGTTAGGTTTCGGTTTGGTGTCTCTAATTGGATTGAAGTGGGAAAAGGGTACTTATTGCACCTTTGGGCGACAGTTTGTTCAGCAGCAGAGGGAATGCAATGCAAGGAATTACCACCATCATCATCAGGGCTCAGCAGCAGCACAGGGAGAGGTTTTATATCTTTTTGTTCTCCCCACCAAGGGGGCCAGGAAGTCACAGGTGTGGAGGGAGTGAAGGTGCTTCATCCCAGCGCACCACCGCTGCCGTTCTTTATGGCTGGGGAAAATTTAACGATGATGATTTTCGCGACAATTACGACCACTTCTTGGCGAAGAGCGGGGATCATGATTCCGCGCACAGGTTTTCTGTTCTCTCTTGATGGATAACTGAACGGTGGCACAATATGTTGTTCATTGCGGGTGCGCTTCTGCTTTTCCCACTCGTACCGAGAAGTGTTTGTCTGGGTTTACTGCTGTAAAAGATTCGCTTTCATATGTGTGTGTGTGTACTAAAACACAAATCTAGCGCAAATTATGAATTGTAACAAGTTGTTTTAAAAATGGGTTTTTATTTTATTTTAAAAGCTCCATAAAACACTCTAATTTTATGATGAGGCTCCGTAGTCGTATAGTAAAAATCGTTCCTATGTAGTGATGGAATTAAATTCCTCTGGAGTCTGGAACTCGGTCCCTCTGTGTTACGATGCATGTTACTTACCAACCACAGTATGGGACCCATCCACAATATAAGCTGTTTAAATTGAACTTGCTTTCACAATGATCTCGATATATTTGTCGCTTGTGATTTTTTGTAATTCCATAACAAATCCAACGGATATGAACTTCCCTACAACAAATTCGCACTGGCATAGTGGATTTACTTCTAATTACCGCACCGAACCGCTCAACGCCGCGATTGGGGATGAAATGAGGGTGTTGTGAGTTCATTTAAATACTTTATTACATTCAACTAATCGCCTATCAGAGCACAGCACAAATTTTCCCCACACACTTCAAGCGATCGATAATGCAATAAAGTGTGTATGTGTGTGGTAAATTATGCAGTTAGGTCACACTTTTACTTCTTCCCACAGGCCACAGGCCTTTCTGTTGCTGCATATACACATTTGACAGGGGCTGGGCCCAGTTTGCTGGCTGTGTAGCTTTTAATCCGTATTACTATTACGCGGTATTTGTGTGTTCCTGGTGGATGGAATTTAAAATGTATATTTGTTCACTGCTGGTGGTTCGGCGATTGATCGAACATTTGGGTGGTCCCAGGGGGAGAAAATTTTATAATTTGTGCAATTACATATTTATGGCTGTTGCGTTTGATGCATTTTAATTAATTTAGTAGCTCTTAGTGAAATGCATTACTGAGTTGCAGCAGAAGATTAATGTGTCCAATCAACACATTACCGCAAAGTTGCAATTGTTCCGGCGCCATTTAGTTAGTTCTAAATTGGGTTTAAAAATCGCTCGACTTTCTTTTATTTAACAACCAATCGATATGTTCTTCTTTGTATTGCCATTTGTTTAGATGTTTATCGGGTCGTTTCTACTATCGCCATAATCAAGAAGTTCACATAATCCAAAATATCCAACGAAAGGGCAGACGATAGGTAGGGCGTGTAACATCCCCATGATTGTTGTTGTCTGTCCTCTGCTCACCACAGACCCACAGACGCGTCTGACATTGGAAGTGAGTTTTATTGAGTTATCTATTTTCGGGTCAGTCAGCGTTACAGTCAGAACGGGGTCCGCACTCCATCCCCGTGGTGAGTTTTGGCCCGATTGGCCCGATGTGCAACTATTTGTTTCTTCTTCTGTGCTTTTGCGGGAGCTCGGTAACGCCTTTTTGCGGCTCCAAAACCTTGATGTTGCATGCTCCTACTACAACACAACAGATACTTGCTTAACTTTCCGGCTTTACTTTTGTTTTTTGTTTATTTTGGCATGTCCGGGCCACCCTTCGTTGTGACCTGCTTCCGTTAAAGTTGAACGAATTTGAATTATTTATTGTACCGGAGCACACGATACACGCCAGACCGAGTGGCGCGCGGGCCAAAGAGGTGAGGCTTCGGATCACAACATTCCAACGCTACTTACTGGCCTGCTGACTAAAGAAGCCCCAATCGACCCGTCAACCACGTGAGAGTGGAGGAGCTAGAGTATCAAGCTATCCCGACCCCGATGCTTGATGATGTGTCCGGTCGAGTGTATTGAGACGTTTTCAACAATTCTTTGAGATCGAGTTGTTTCGGCTTTATTACGCTGTGGCTGTGTCGCCTAATAATCCCGTGAGAGTTTCCCGAATGGGACCCAGTCGTAATGCGAACTTCTAGCCAATCAATCGACCAACCAACTGCCTCTGACGTGAAAGTATGTGTCCAAAAATAACGCAAAACAAAGGGGTCCCATCATCCTCATCATCATCATCATCATGAGCAGTACCAGCAGCAGCAGCAGCAGCAGCAGTCTTGTCGGTTAAACTCCTCTTGAAGCGGAGGATGCGACTGTGTATGCAAACGACTCGGCCACTTAGGGCTGAGGGGGTGAATTCAATCATTCTACACGACATTCCTGCAGGAGAACACAGAAGAAGGGTGGTTGCGATGAAAAGGGGCTTTCACTACACCGTGCTCATGTTGTTGGACGGAAAGATCATTTATTGCGTTGCTTCCCGTGCCTTTCCACGGGATAAGGGGCAAGTAAAACGGTTCATTCACGGTGAGCGGGGGGTTCGATTGGGGTTACTCTCTAATGATCGGGATCCACTTTAAATATTTCCGAGATTGAGCGAACCTCTTAGAAGCGGTGTTCATTTTTCGCTTGATTGGTCAGTTGGCTTCCCTCGGAAGCGGCAGGTTGGGGATATGTGTTAACATCTGGATAGGTAAGGGGCATGTAAAACAATTTCATTAAAGAATTTGTTTCGTTCCCATTCGAAAATCGTTGCGTCCCCATACTTCTGAAATGAATTTTAATCCGACTCCCAATTTAATTTGTTCGTCGTTTGATGTATAGATTACAGTTGCTACGAAATATATTGTTTAATTTTTTGTTGGATCGTGCCGAAAGGTAATTTATCCTTCCAACTTTTTCGCGAACTCCCTCGGTTGATACAAAAGTCACTGCGAAATATTTCGCAATCACCGTTTCTGTTTTTTGCTTTGCTGAGAAGGCGCTCTGTATTACCTATAGCATGTGCAGCCGTTCTGGGATTGAATTATAATCGTGACCAGAAAGAGCAAAGGAGAACATAAGTCGTCCCTTTTGGACGAAACCAGAAATTCAATATTGGACCAACGAACCGTCTACGACTATCGCTTGAATACTTGCCTGGAGTCTCTAACCTTACCTTCTAGATGTCCCCTTTTCAAAACGCCCAAACAATCAATTTCGTTGGTGTGTGTGTGTGTTCTTCGGGCCACTACGCTCCCAGAAACGTGTCTACTTCCCTTTGTTTCGTTGTTGCATTATTCTTAATCGGTGGCCAATCTTCCGTTTTCCGTTGCGCTTGTCGAACGGTTCTCCCAGAACGGACTTGTAAATTAGCCAACCTCTCCAACCCGCCAACGCACTCACAAAAAAAAAACAGTTCATACCACTTGTAGACAGGTTTTAGTGGTGCGGAGAGGTGTATTACTAAATAAAAAAAGGTGCACGATGTGAAGGAAACGTCAGATTGAATTTAACACTTCCCCAACGGATTTTTGCGTGCGAATTTAAATCGTACCTCGTCGATTCCTTACCTTTTGCACAACGGGTACTTGGGGGGATAAAAGTGTAAATGTTGTCTTGTTTTTTTTTTGGTTCAACCAAGAACATAGTATTCCTACCGAATAAAACTAATAAATACTCAAAATTTTAGACTGACATTCGCTTTCGTTTGTGAGTTCTGGAAAAATTAAAGCCCAAAATGATAAACTGAACAATAGTTATGTATCAAAATCGTCATTTTTAATCCAAAGTAACTTTTAGCTATGTTTATTCTCTTTAAAAACATTACCTTTTCGATTATTTTATTCAACAAAACAAGCAATTTTTTAATTATGAAGCACAACTTCTTGAAAAAAAGATAAGCAAATGCTTCTGCATGACCAAGAAGAACAGCGCTGTACATTTACCAAGAAATTCAGCATATTGGTGTGTTATTTAAACTGAACAAGTTTCTTGATAAAAAAGGCAAAAGTTTATTTCTCAGAGAAAATTCAACAACATTACTGAAAAACACTGTTATCCTAATTTTAGGTTTAAAGTAGCTCACTGTGCATGGACGCCTTGAATTCTCTGTTTGCTTCATACAAGCCGGTTGTTTCGCTTTTTTTTTGCTTGGGTGTAATGTTATAAAATTGATTTCCTTTCGCACCTTTCCGTGGCGTTCAATTCCGTTACCGCTGTCGACTGTATTACGCTACGATTCGTACGGACTGCCGCAGGAGTGTGCAAAAAAGGGCAAGACTGTTTCACGTCCACGTACGGACGCATTTTACGAATATCTTCATTCCCTTCCTCCCTTACCAACCATAGTATGCTTGCTTGCATACTAATTAGCAAACTCCTTATTTAAACATTTTTCTTCTCTTTCTTCTCTTCTCGGGTTCCACCTTCCGACACGCGACGACCGCACCACACCGAAACTTGCAGCGATGAAAGCAAAAGTCTCGGCTTCACCATCATCGTGGACATGCGGGGCAACGGCAACACGGCGGCAAGCGCCAAGATGATACTGAAGGTGCTGCAGGAGAACTTTGGCACGGACGTCATCCACCAGGCGGTCATCATCAAGCCGGACAACTTCTGGCACAAGCAGCGCTCGTCGATTGCCAGCAACAAGTACAAGTTCGAGACGACGACGATATCGATCCAGTCGCTCGGCAAGCTGGTCGAGCCGTCCCAGCTGACGTCCGACTTCGAGGGCTTCCTGCACTACGACCACGCGGTGTGGATCGATCTGCGCGTCGCGTTCGAGGACTTTCTGTGGCAGGCGAGCGACATACTCGACCGGATCGACGACCTGCAGGAGGACCTGACGCACTCGGAGTGCCCGGAGGATGTGAACGGGGCGAAGCACAGCATCGATGCGCACAACGAGATGAAGCGCAAGATACTGAAGCTCCCGATCGAAGATCTCGACCTGCAGGGGCAGAAGCTGCTCGGCAAGCTGACGACCTACTCGAACCGGAACGATGACGGCTGCCATTCGGCACCGCTGCCCACCAACTGCATCAATCCGGACGTAACGTCCGCAATGAATCAGGTGCGAAATGCGTATGGTTAGGGAGTTATTGAGTAGGTTAGAGGTACACTCCCGACAGTATTTTTGGGGTTGAGGTGAATTCAAAATTAGGAACTCATTTACTGCTCCAATTAGAAGTTACTTTCGGGACGATCCGACAGGCGTGAAGCGCAAAATCGAAAGTGTATTACCATCGAAAATAATTGGGTCGTTGGGTTACGACCACGCGTCTCAGGGGTTACGCATCGTGAAGCTAAGCAGTGCGAGGGCAACACGAAAATACACACATAGATCGGATCTCGGTACTTATCGATCTGAAAATAAGCGAACAGAAGCAAAAGCTAATCTCAGCGTAGAAGTGGCGGGTGTATGGGTTGGTACACACGGAATGCTTGCTCGACATTTATGGGTGAATTATTTTATTGCCTTCGTCGCGCGTTCCTTTTGCCGGGGAGGGGTTGGCACAGACCTAAGTAATGGTGCTCTTTTTCCTTACATGAGCGGATTACATTTCGCGTGTATGTTTTTCATTCACAAACTGGCCACCACAATAGAGCAGGCGTTCTGCTTCGAAAATCACACCATGAGGAGTAGCATGAAAAAAGCGGTTTAACAGGTCATAGATGTGGTTTTTGGGGGGAGAGTGTAAATGAGAATCCAACCGGCGGCGTCTGGCGGCTTGACCGTATGTATGTAACCGACGGGGTGCGTAATAATTTCACTTTCGAGCGGCGTAGGTTTGGAAATTGTTCACACACGACGCCCTCGCACTGGCTGCCGACACAAACGGTCGTCGTCCAAATTGCTCAACAAAGCGCATCGAATTTGCGTAATGAAGTTCTCGGTCTACCGGCCGGCCGGCAACGCGCTCGTGACCGTGCCGTACTGCGTCCCTTTTGCCGACGGAAATAAGCTGACGCTGATGGAGTCATTTCGACTGCAAGAATGACTTCACAGCGGATGATGCGATGCGGGCCACAAACGGCTACTGTTTCCATATCTTTTGCCACTAGCAACAAGACGTTTGTAAAAAATCATCTTGGAGAACTTCTTAACTTCTTTCTGATCGGTTCGTTGCGGTCATAAAACGTTATTACCATCCGGCTCTTTGGCTCTGACTTTGACGTCTACCGATGATGATGCGTCCGAGGTTCAGTGCGCCATTGTGTCCATTTTCCATATGTTTCCGGTGGGGACGTGGGGCAAAAAGTCTTTGTACACGGTGAAGAAATGCCCGTTTGTTCTGGTCCAACTGCTCGGTGAGACCTACCAGGGAAAGCCTACAGGGCAGTGATGCAGTCAACCGGACCGTCCAGGGGAAGGCGGGGTGGTCTACTCCCCTCTTACCACCCCCAAAAAACGAAGTGTAAACAATGAGGCACAAAAATCGTACCATCATCATAAACATCGTACAGACAGACACGCTCTTTTCGCTGTTTGGACGGTGGCGTCTTTTTAACTTTTGTTTGTACTCTCTGACCGGAATCTCCCTGGGAGAGGAGGACTGGAAGTGAGGTGGAAAACAAAAAGGTGTGATATGGAAAGCGCACCAGACGGCTCTGATCCGAGACCACCGAGTCGAGTGGTGGTGGTGCGGTTGGTGTGTAATGTTTCTATTTTCCGTTCGTTAGCGTGGTTCTCTAGGCCGCGTTGCAGTAGCTAATCAGTGTGTGGTGCGCACACTTTTCTTCTTGATCGCCACGTGATCCACGCCGCACGCACACCTCCGCAGGGTATCCACGCCGCGAAGTGAACGTTTAGCAGAAGTAAACAACAGTGAAATCGAAGTTCCTATAGATCGAATTTGGGTGGTGGTGCAATGATATGCAATATCCGGTCGGTGTTTGAGATGGTTGCATTTTGAGCAGTGAAGAGAATATGACGGGGCATCGGAGGGAGGAGAGTAGAGGTAGTAGTAAATCACTTAAGCCGGACAGCACAAGAGAACAATCGATTATTGTTGGGTGAATGTGAATTGGGTGCATGAATCGGTATAAATCTTTAAAAAGATTCGATGAATCTGAATATCGGCAGGAAAGATTCAAGCTTTTTGAAATAAAGTGATTCGAGCTTAAAAGAATCAAGGAATTGTAACAAATTTACACCTTGTATGCCACTGTGATGGGCGTAATAATTCCACAAAGATTCATAGATCTCGAGATGTATGAGTCTTTAAAGATTCAGAGGTGCATCAATCTTTGAAGTTTTTTTTAAAGATTCATGAATCTACACAGATTCTTTAATGCTGATAGATCTTAAATCTTTTGATTCAGATTCAAGATTCTATTCGTGATTTGAATGATTCTTTATTAAAGATACATATGAACAAATCCTTGTAAAAGATTCATAAATCACAACACTACAATCGTTGCATTATTGGCTGTGTTTGGCAACATGCTTGGTCTGTTGCTGCAGCATTGATAATGCAAAGTCAACATTTTTTGTGTACCATAAGGCTTCCACAACTTTGAAACACTCCTCCCCAGCAAAGGTGCACTTTTGGTGCTGCCTTATTCGTTAACCGTTGTTGATTATTCATCTCGATTGTCTGACCTCCACTACTCGCCGAGCGTTTGAATGAAAGTAAAAGCCATTTCCCTTTTTTTGTTTAATAGAAAACCTCTGCGTTTTGCAAGGTTGTAATTTTCTGTTCGCTTTTCAGTGGTTTTTTTTTTGCAATTAAGCTGAAGAGCTGCAATTATTCTGGCACCTCACTCATTCCCACCTTCCTATAGCGCTAAATGGGAGGGAAATCTTGCAAAGTTGGAACTCGATCGATTTTTGGACGCCCTTCAAACAAGGGAAACGTTGTTGGGGTCTCGTTAGTGTAGCCCACCGACGACCACGCTGGGTGAAAGAACCAAACGTGCGCCAAACTGCTCTTCCCTTCGCAGATGCTGCCGTACACGGTGCTGTGTAGGGTGAACCATCAGCTGTTAGGCCGCTTACATATAAATATCTATCTCCCGAGAGAGTTTCACTTTTTCTGTTGTTTATTCATCAAAAATGATGGCAATTAATTCGCCGATTTAATCACAGCCATTCACCACCGGTTGCGATGGCGCGGTGGTGATGCCGGGCAGTTACTTGCTTGCTGGGGCTGCTCGACCATATCGACATCTCACCTTAACGGTCGTGGTACAGCAAGAGGAGGGGGGTCACATTAAGATGTACAAGCAAGGCACGGCGTTGTTATGCCGACTTTACTTACGAAATGGCATTGCTTGCTGGTGAAAGATAAAGAGAGGAAAGAATGCGAATTTCACTAAAAAAGGTGTGCGCGTTGCGTTATTGTCCCCGCCAGTTGTAACACCTTCCCGCGCTAATGCGAACGGAGAAAGAGGTGATTGAGGCGAGGAGGGAAGGGTAAAAGCAGTGGAAATTATCTAATCAATTTCGTGCGAAAGATGGGGCTGCGCTTTCATGATCGTTTTTCCGTCTTTTTTTGCACCCACTTTTCCGGATGCGAACCGAAGAAAGGAAACTACTATCACCACGGAGTGCGCGCGCTCAGGCGCCCCCACATGGCAAAGCTGAATTTGAAGCTCAGAAAAGTTTGCTAGCACTGTAATTAAATGGTCTTGATGCCGATAGCTGGCCGTAGCTCAAGCTTACAAATGAGCGGTATGTTCCGGCGTGTGATGTTTCGTTATTCGTTTTCCCCGTTTTAAGTGGCTGTTGCGTTTTCCACCGGAACCTGCCTAACCACCGATACAGACGGTGGCGTTCCACGTGGTGTGGTGTGATCGTGCTAAGAAAGAGGTGAAGAGAGTGAGAGGAGAAAGACGGTTCCCGGACGGGTGGCTGGTGGGGTCTCTTAATCGTCACTTAATTTTTATCTCGCCGTTGTGTTTCCTCTCGATGCACGATGTTTATCTGAAATTCTATCAACATCATCACGGGTCGACGGACAAAGAATGGCGTGTATGGTGGGGCCTCGTAGGTATGAAACACGAGATCCTCCCACCGGGGCGTACAAATAGAATTGTGCCGATGATAGCAATCCAAGAGATACACATTCGAGTTGGTGGAGTGGGATTTAATGGATGGGTAGAATGCGGGGGTGGTTTTTTGTTGCTGTTCCGACGAAGGAATGGTTATTTTTCAATAACAGAACACAGAAAGTGTGTCTTTTTAAATGGGTAAGACTTGTTAAATTCGCATATTTGCTCTGCTCCTCTTTCGGTCGGCCGAGCTATGTCGCAATGGTCGTTATGAGAAGGATTGCGAAGTGTCCTACATTTTTGCAAAGCGTTTTTTGAAACAACATTACACAGGAACAGTCATGTCCGGGATGGGAAACTGCAAAACAAATCGTACATTGTGCGAGGTCCGTGCTGTTCCCAGCGGCAAGCAAACTGTAAGCCACAAGGCGAAAGGTTCCAACCTAAGAAGACGAACGATATTGTTTTACACTTAGTCCACGTTTCCAGAAGGTCAGAATTTTGTCTGTTCCGATTTGCGCTTCTTTTTTTGCTGCTATCATCGCTATCAAGCTGGAAATAACGATTGTTTCGGTTCCCTTATTTTGAGGTGTTGGCAACAAACGAAACAATTCGCCCTGTGCATTGCATGTGTAATCCAATTTGCAAGTACGTTATGGATGCCTTGCTGTGTAAAAGCTATCCCCAAAAAGCCGCAGCACGAAAGGGGTTCATGTTTAGCGAAGAATGTGAACCATCTTCCTCCCTCTTAATCGCATCAACGAGACGATAGCGGTGCTACGGTAGTGCCCCTGGGTCAACCGAATTGTGACAACGGCTGTCGTCGTCGCGTTCCATTGCAGCCATCGGAGAGGTTTTTTTCCCCTCGAGCTATTTATAGGCGATCATAAAACTATTATTTGTGTCTCCGTTTTGTAGGGATTTGTTTACCCCGACTGCCCTGTCCATCGTACTGCAACGGCGTCGGCGGCGTCCCTGTTAATTGTATTTAAATTGAGATTGTATGTGGGTCACCACCGACACAAGTGCAATGTTTCCTTTCCCTAATTGCATTCAGTGTTTTGCTCTTCACATAATTTACCTTTTCTAATTACACTTATTTTCTGTTTCTTTCTCCTCTCGCTCTGTCACTCGGCCATCTTACTACCCAGGTCCTGCAGCAGCTCGAAACGACACGCAATGCCCAGCAGCAGCTGCTGAACCTGTGGCAGCATCGCAAAACGAAGCTTGACCAGTGCTTCCAGCTACGCCTGTTCGAGCAGGACTGTGAGAAGATGTTCGACTGGATCCTGCACAACCGGGACGTGTTTCAGGAAACGTACGTCGAGATCGGGCACAACTACGCGATCGCCAAAAACCTTCAGGAAGAGCACCAACGCTTTGCCATAACGTCCCGGAACGTGTGCGTGAACATCAACCGGATACTGGCCGTGGCGGCCCGGCTGTACGAGGGCAACCACTACGCCGCCGCTCACATACGCACGCTAGCTGCGCGATTGGACAAAACGTGGAAAGATTTCGTCACCACGCTGGACGAACGAACAGCTGTGCTGACGCTGTCCGTCGTTTTCCACCACAAGGCGGAACAGTACACGGAGAGCGTTAGCAGCTGGGCGGCCGCCTGTGAGGCTACGATACCAACACCAACGAATGTGGAAAGCTTGGAGACGGCGATCGGAACGCACCAGTCGCTATACGAAGCGATGTGCCAGGCGTACACGGAGGTGCACTCGACTAGCAAAAAGCTGCTTTATCAGCTCGACCACCTGGTGCAGGTTTGCAATCAACCGCCGATCGTGAACACGAGAAAGAATGTAATGTTTTTGACCTACCTTTAAAGACATTTCCAGCATTTCTAATGTTCCATTGCTCTTCATTGCAGGATAACTCACACTTTAATGGTGGAAACCCAGCAGCGGACTACAGTGAAGGGGCGTCGCACGTGCTGGCAGTGATACACCAGATACTCGGCCATCATCGGGCGCTCGAGAGCAAGTGGCACGCGGGTAAGCTGCGGCTCCATCAGAAGCTCGCGCTACGCCTGTTCCAGGAGGATGTGAAGCAGGTGCTAGACTGGTTGCAGAACCATGGCGATGTGTTTCTGCGGAAGAACCGGGGTATTGGCAAGAGTTTGCAGAAGGCGCGCATATACCAGACGAGCCACGAGCACTTCGAGAACGTTGCGCAAAACACCTACCGCAATGCGGAGAAATTGCTCGCGGCGGCGGAAGAGCTCGCCCGGTCGGGTGAGGTGTCACCACAGGAAATATTTTCCGTCGCACAGGAACTGGAAACGAATGTGGCCTCGTTTGCGGAGCGGGTGGAGAAGCGGCGGCGCCGGCTGGATCTGGCGGTAGTGTTTTATTCGAACGAGAAGGAAATTGCCGCCTGGCAAGAGCAGCTGCACGCAGAGGTGACGAACGAGGAGTCGCTCGAGCTTGCCAACGAACATCTCGAGGGCACGGAGCGTATGCTGGAGCAGTGCAAGGAGCAGGAGGAGAACACGCTCAAAACGTGCATGCAGGCGATCGCACAGGGCGAAGCGTTGATGCAGGAGCTGCGTGCGATCGAGGAGGAGGACAGTTCTGGTTCGTTGACGGCGGTACAGAACGCACTCGATCGCATCCAGAAGAATCGGCTCGATCTCGAAGGTCTTTGGCAGACGCGTCGCATGAAGATCGATCTGTACCTGCGGTTGCGCATCTTCGAGCGCGATGCGCTGGAAGTGTCATCGCAGTTGGAAATGTGGTCGGAGGAGCTGCAGCACACCGAGGTGTCGCGCGACTTCCAGAAGACGGAGCAGTTCCTTCGACTGCACAACGAATCGGTGAACCAGATGCAGACGACCACGTACCAGGTGATGAACCAGGGCCACGAGCTGATGCAACTGTTCGAATCGTCCGGACTGCTGATAATGGCGGACGCGAATCACACCGCCCAAACGCGAGTACAGTGTTTACTGGAGTTTCTGCACGATCGCGAACTCGACCTGGAAGATATGGCGGAGGCGAAGCGCATCAAACTGGAACAGTCGATGCAGCTGTGCCACTTTCAGAACGACGCCAACCAGGTGATCTCGTGGATCCGGAACGGGGAAGCGATGCTGATGGCGAACTTTTCCATCCCGAACAACTTCCAGGAGGCGGAACAGCTGCGCAAAGAGCATGAACAGTTTCAGGTGGCGATCGAGCGTACGCACACGTCGGCAGTGCAGGTAAAGTACCGGGCGGATGCACTGATGAACGCCAACCACTACGATCCGCAGAGCATCAAGGATATCGCAGAGGATGTGACGAAAAAGTGGCAGAAGCTAGTCACGTGTGCCGAGGAGAGGCACAAGCTGGTAACGGCTTCGCAGAACTTTTTCAAAACCGCCGAACAGGTTTGCAGTGTTCTCGACAGTCTGGAGAAGGAGTACCGGAGGGAGGAAGACTGGTGCGGTGGCGGTGGCTCCACCGACAAAGGCCAGCAGATAGTACAGCTAATCTCGAAGCATCAGGAGCAGAAGGAAGCGTTCCTGAAGGCGTGTACGTTGGCACGTCGCACGGCAGAAACGTTCCTGAAGTACGCTAACCGCTCGCTCCAGTTCTATCACGTTAAGTCTACTACGGTGAACAGTGAATCGCGGGTAAAGTCGATACTGGAGAAGCTGCTCGCGCAGGAAACGCAGGTGCTGGAATACTGGACGCAGCGGAAGAAGCGGCTCGATCAGTGTCAGCAGTTTGTGCTGTTCGAGCGGTCGGCCAAGCAGGCAATTGAGTGGATACACGATACCGGCGAGGCGTACCTGTCCTCGCGCAAGAACAAACTATGCTCGAGCCGCGAGGAGTCGGAGCTGCTGCTGCGCGAGCACAACGAGTTCAAGAGCACGGCGAAGGAGACGCGCGAGCGGGTGAAGCTGCTGATCCAGCTCGCCGACACGCTGGTGGAGAAGGGGCATGCGCACGCGAGCTCGATTAAGCAGTGGGTCGCAACGGTCGACTACCGATACAAGGACTTTAGCCAGCGGATGGAGCTCTACCGATCGAATCTAGAAAAGTCACTAGGCCTACCTGGTATCATACAGCAACAGGATGACAATAACCTTAGCAGTAGCAATAGCAGTAATAATAGTAGTAACAGTAGTCTTAACGCGAGCAGATCAATTGGCATGGTCAGCTCCAGCTCGGGAATCTCATCAGGCGGATCGTTTACGAGCGTGATTGCGGTGGGTGCATCGCCCGTGCCGGGCGTCCTAGGCAGCGGCGACGGTGGCAGCGGTCCCTGCTCGACCAGCTCCACCGGAACCGGTTCAGGTTCGAGTTCCGGTGGCGGTTCGGTGCTAGAGTACCGCCATTCGGATCCATCGCTGGAAACGAAGTTAAACGCGGCGGCAGCGGGTGCCGGTGCTGTCGGCGTAGTGCAGAAGGAAATCAACGAGGAGAAGCGCAAATCGGCGCGCAAAAAAGAATTCATCATGGCGGAGCTGCTCCAAACCGAGCGGACGTACGTGAAGGATCTGGAAACTTGCATCAACGTGTTTTTGCGCGAGCTCAAGGGTGGTCAGCAGGTGCCGCAAAACCTACTCGGTAAGGAGCACATACTGTTTGCGAACATCGAGGACATCTTTCAGTTTCACGAGAAGATCTTTCTACGCGAGCTGGAAAAGTACGAAACAATGCCCGAGGACGTGGGCCACTGCTTTGTGACGTGGGCCACCAAGTTCGATATGTACGTGCACTACTGCCAGAACAAGCCGCAGTCGATGGACTACATGGTGCAACACGGTGGTACGTACTTCGAGGAAGTGCAGCGCAAGCACAAGCTGGAACATTCCCTGCCGGCGTACCTGATCAAACCGGTGCAGCGCATCACCAAGTATCAGCTGCTGCTGAAGGATCTGCAGTCCTGCTGCGACGAGGGACAGGGCGAAATCAAGGACGGGCTAGAGGTGATGCTGAACGTGCCGAAGAAGGCGAACGATGTGATGCATCTGTCACTGCTGGAGCAGTGCGACATGCCGATCGACAATTTGGGTGACGTGGTGCTGCAGGACTCGTTCCTCGTGTGGGACACCAAGCAGATTCTGATAAAGAAGGGCCGCGAGCGACACGTGTTTCTGTTTGAGCTGTACATTCTCTTCTCAAAAGAGGTGAAAGACACCAACGGTACGGTGAAGTACATCTACAAAAATAAGCTGCTAACATCCGGTAAGTTGCTTTTGGAGCTTGTCCCAAGGAGAGCAAAGAGAAATAATGGAATGTTCTGTCCTCCTAACTTGTTTTTTAGATTTCGGTGTAACCGAGCACATCGAAGGGGACGAGTGCAAGTTTGCCATCTGGACCGGGCGGGCACCGATCCTGTCCGACTATCGCATAGTGCTGAAGGCCAACAGTCTCGAAACGAAACAGCTGTGGGTGAAGCGAATGCGCGAGGTCATGCAGGAGACGTACTTCTCTGGTACTTCGTTCTCGCTGCTTAAGTCGCCTGCCAAGGTCAGCGGCAAGAACTTGGGCCAACGGCTATCGAAGGACATCGACGATACGCTGAACGATAATGATCAGGATGGAAGCTCGCTGGCTAGCTTCGGTTCCGGCAACACGACCGACAGTGAGAAGGTAGGTGACACGAGCAGTTCCTCTCTCGAGAGCCATTGTTAAATGCATTGTTATGACAGATGCGCCCCAGTTCTCTACCGAAGCATGTACAAATGCTGTCTTAATTATAAACTTTTTATACAAACTTCGTCCTTTTGGAAGAGAAAAGGAAGCTACTCCGCTATGGAGCATGAGGTTAACACAAGTTTTTTTTCTTTTTTGCTGTTTTTCGCCATTGATGCCTGGTTATAAATAGTTCTAGAAGACGACGAAACGGGAAAATCTGACAGTAACAGCCGCATCAGCTGGGAAATGGTGCCAAGCATAATTTATTCTGTCATGCTCATTATTTCACCGTCGCGTTTGCGTTGAGTGTGTTTTTTTCATTTCCTTCAGCTTTCCTCTTTTACTACCCAAGCACAAGTTCTGTATTGCAGACAGAAAGTGACAAAAATTGCATCATATTTCGTATGGATGTTCCATCCAGGTACAACAGAAAAGCAAAGAAAGATGCCTAAACACTGTGGTATAAATATGGTTTGGTACAAAATGTGGATGACGGGCAGAAAACCTCCCGAACTCACAAACGTTTTTGAAAGACAAAAAGAGTCAAAAAGAGAAAAAGCCACATCCTTCAACAGTGCAAAGAGACACAACACTGTCGGCAGCACGGATTCCGTAATGAGTTTCAAGGGTGTTATAATGAATCCTGCACTCTGTCAAGTATTTGGTGTCTTGCTCGGCGAAGACGATGAGGGGAAGATGTTGCTTTAAAAAGTGCTGCAACACACCGCCACCGCAGAATGCTTTCGCCGAAGTGCCGAAGTGAAGCGCAAAATCATCCTCCCTCCCGGTGGGGGAGGGGTTTGGCATGAATAAATCCAACCTCGGCAGATGATGACTCTGTTGCATGATGAGTTGGGAAAACAAATGCCACCTCGCTGCTGCCACCCACCCGTCACCCTCTCGCTGTGTGGGAGTGTGAAAAAATCGGAGCATATGGATGGATGGAAGAGGAAGAGCAGGAACATTATAACAGTATGCAATGCACAGCGCGAGACGTGTGTGGCCCGGTTGACGCGGTTTGATGAGCATGCGTCGAAAGAAACAACCATGAGCTGTTGCGGCACGGGCTCGAGTACTGGTGCTAAAGCCAATGCCGGTGGAGTGTTTGGAACCACTGGAGAGGGCGAAAAGTTAAGCGGGGCTTGCTTTTTTGCCGGGTTTGTGATTTTTACTTAATTGCTTCGTGCGATGAGAGACACGCTTTTCGGGAATTGATGCTGACCGTTAGGGAGTTGTCCGGTTGTGTAGCGTGTAAGCGAATAAATGAGTTGCTTTTCTTTGCTCGAAATTTTCCAAAAAGTGTAGGAATGCAATTAAGCCAACAGTGGGTAGAAAACAATATTTTTTTAAATCGAAAGCTACAAAGCACCAGGCGTCTCCATGCCAAAATGATCATTTGACAGAATTCCACCGAGCAGCGCCTATATAGTGTCACGCAGTAGCAACAAATCAGTGGGACGGTTCCAGCAAACGGCGCTCCCCGGTTGTGCTTACCGATTACATAATAATTTTATCATCTCGGATTGATCCAAGGACACTGTAGTTCTGTTTCCTTCCTTCTTTTTTTGCTTTTTGGAGTTGCGTCTCCCTCCCGACATACATTCATCCAGTGTCCCGGTGTGACTGTGGCAAGTGAGCTGTGTGCTTGTCGAAATGTCCCTTCCATGCACTCCTCGGCACACCATTCTTCGCTCATTCTCGCACTAGCAACCATCTGATAATCCTTTTCCCTCTGGTTTTCCGCTGCCCGAAGGAGGCTGCCGGTGTTCGCGTGCTTTCACTACTTTCTCTTTCGCCGACACTCTCTTTCGCACGCGCTCTTTGTTTTTGTTGATTTTACGTTGATATCTCTACATCAACTAGTGCCCAACCACGAGTACATGCTGCTCTCTTTCTTTCTCTTTCGCTGTCTTTATACTCTCAAGGGAGAAGAATCTCATACAAAGTGTGTTTTAGCGAGATTTTATGTTGGCATGCGGTGGTTCATGTTTCTTCGTATAAGGGCAGTACCGCACCATTTGCTTCCTGAACATCGCACTGAATCGCGTATACGATTGGAATGGAACCGTTGTTTGACCTTATTTCTGATTTTATTATTTTTAAAAAGTTTTACTTTAAAAAAATATTTTTTGTTTTACTTTTAGATGAAATTAATTTTTTACCGCTATGCGCATCCTGTCGTTCTGATAATATACAACCAAACAACATCGAAAACCACTCCCATGATGTAACAGCATTTGCCGGGTAGATAGATGTAAAGAGCGCAGCAAAAATAACATTTTTAATGCTACTACTGTTATCACCACCATTTTCCACGGGGGTTGATAAAACCGGGAGTTTGCGGTTAAAGTTTTTAATGTGTACTTAAACCCTCGCACCATCACCACTGACTGGGGATGGGAATTGCATGACCCAGATGGTAGTTGATAGCAGAGCGGGATGATGCTCTACTGGTGGTAACACAAAGGCAAGCAGTGGTAGTAGCATCGTCAGCGGTTCTGTTGACTTCACTAGCTACCTACCCATATTCCTTCGCCTAGCCGTGGAATCCTTCTCGGTATCTTTGGACGAAATCAGTTTTGTCAAGCTCTGGTAAACAGAGGACAGAAGAGATGTATCCGGTGGATGTTATCCACCACAGAACAGCATCTCCCCGCCCATTGTGTTCTGGCCGGTGCGGTGTCTGGCCGTTCGTTTAGATCGTTTTGCTGTTCTGGTAGAATAAAGCAAACCTAATCTCCTAATAGAACGGATGGTGGACCATGGGGCACTTGAGTGTGTGAGAGTTTTATGTTTAGAATTTCCATCGGAAGGCTTAGTCGAGGACAGAAATAACCTTTCATGCTCTTGTTGGTGATAAGCATGAATGAAAAACGTTTCTGCAAATGAGGTAGAAGAAACCGTTGCTACAAATGGATGCAGGGACATAATCTTAAAGATTGAGCAAAGCATGTCCCTATGGCTGCATATTAAATAGAGTTCAAACTGTATCTGACAGGGTGAACAAAGCTGTAAGTTGTAGGAAAGTACTAGTAAGTAGTGAGTAAGTAAATCGTGTCTCGCCCGTTTACTATGGCCATCCCGTAGTAAAATGAACGTCTACGGCTGGTGTTCGAAGCACCAAAACGTTCATGCACATACTGTCCTTCCTCTGCCCTCTTTTGATGAACGCTACGAATGAACTCTCCACACGACCGGAGATCTTCGGTCGGGTTGGTGACTTCCCCAACGCGAGTTGTCGCTCTCTCGATATCAAATTTGTATCTCACTAGTAAGATATCTCGACGGACCGAGAGTAAGGGAGAGAGAGAGAGAGTGAGAGAGATAAAGCAAGATAAGGGTAGTTTTAGTGAGAGGGTGGCATTAATGCATCAACCCGCTGTTCATTCGCCGTTTGTCAGTGTTGCGTCAGTGAACGTACGCACCGGGAATTTTGGGGAGCGTTTTGATAGAGCTTTTGTGGATCCTGCTCGCCGTCTCCAGTCCTGCGATCTTTCGGCTGTCTCTCCCAGTTTACTCTCTGTTTCTCTCGGACAGTGGGCACCCACGCGGGGGACACCCGCTATTATCCTGTGGAGCAGGAATAAAACAAAAGCTAGGCTCTTCTCTTTGTAACAAGCATTGTAAAAACCGCCTAAACCGTCCACTCCCTTGACAGACGGAGAGACATATCGGAGCGATGTATCGGAGAGAGCAAGAGATCCGTGCCGTGCGCGCGCTCGCGAGCACGACCGCGGCGGAACCGCGTGCGTGCTGCGTTTTAGGGTCTCGAGGGTTTCGCTGCTCGCACAGTTTGCGCGCGGCCTGCCGTCGTGAATGTCGTCGTTGGTCGACATTGGCCCCCACGTGTGTGTCACCCACTGTGAGTAAGTCGTGGACAAGCGCGCGCGCTCCTGTGACAACGCTCACAGGCACAACACCGCGTTCGGTCGCCTGTCGCAGTGTTCCCTACAGCGATGGTTTGCCCTGTAACCGAGCTCGCAGTTCGGACGATCGCGAAAGTGGTGGGGCGATGTGATGCGGCATCCCAATGCTGTGTAACACGGCGGAGCGGATTTTCCGTTGCGGGCGTGTAGGATCTAGGCGCGGATGCTGCGTTGCGCGCGTGTGTGCTGCGTTTGTGTGGCGCTGTGTGACGACGGTCAAAATCCTGCATTGTTTGGTGGCCGTGTGTGTGTGGGCTCTCCCTTTAATTTGTCTTTCTCGGAGGTCATGGCTAGGCTGCTTGGCGTGTTGTTTGAAGTTGGAACCGAACCGGAAAGAGCAAAGGACGTGTGACGATGGGGTGGGCGTGAGAAAATTCAAAGGAAGGAGAAAAAACTATGTAAATTTTGCTTGGGAAGTTGGACGATTATGGGTAGACATGGTTGCTCTCTCTCTCGCTCCTGCGCTGGTGGACACACCGGAAGGTCGACCGGAAGGCTTATCAGGGCTCTGTATACTTCCCAGCACATATCTGTGCCGCACGAAGGGTTTCGCAATTCTTCAAGATCTTTTCCAGAAGATACGTATGGTGTTTCCGGGTGCTGATCGTCCTGGGAGAATTTAAGTGCAGTAGTATCGAATGTGAGCATCGCAGCAAGTTGTGTAAGGCGCGCTGCGATAGGGCAGAGTGGTGTGAAAATGAACCACTCGCGGTGTGCTGTAAATCGTTGTACCGTGTGTGTGTGTGTGTGTGTATTCCGTCGCGCTCTTGTACTCTATGCAGGGCGAATGGGACGTTTGCAATAAGATAAATGTGTGTCTATCTATCTGGCCCCGTGAGAAACCAAATTCAACCTAGCAAAGTGAAATGATAGATGCCCTCACTCTCTCTCTCTCTCTTCCTCTTTTGCTCAATGCGAGCAAATATTTGTGTCCACTTTAATTTCACTTTATCGCGACCGCGAAACGGTACCGTGTGTGTTGTGCACCCCCAAGTAGTTAAGATTTAAATAGGAAGGAACAAGAGAAAGGTTGTTGTTGTTGCGATGAGACGGTTTTCTTCCTCTGTGCGGTGTGGTTGGGTACAATGGGGTGGATTGGTAGCTGATGCGATGACCGATTACAATTTGTACACAATTTCCCCATCGTGTAGTGTCGGGTTTTGTAACATACGGGGCACTAGTCCAGCTAGTTTTGTTTTATTGTCCTCTTGTCTGTACATCATGCCATTTTACGTGTGAGAGGGCTCTTTAAATTTTTTGTTGGATAGCTACCGAGCGCTCGGGCCTTTCCGGTTTACCACCCCCTTCCACCCATACCCTCCCACACGTACACGAAAATTTGTAATTTAACTCTCATTTTCACGCGGGAGATAGTCGTTTCGTTTTTCTCACCCTGATCGTTTGTTCCGTGAGCACACGCGGACACGCTCTCGGTGTATGCTGCGAAAGGATGTTCCTTTCTTTCAGCAGCTCTCAACTGCCGCTCTTTCTCAATTTGCTCTCTGTTTCTTTATTCTTTTCCGGTATTTTTTTGTTTCTTCTCGTTGCTACAACATTTTATTCCGGGAGGGTTTATCGCATCTTGTTTTGTACGTATCCGTCAGAAGGTTGTTTTTTTGGAGTTAAGACTTTTTTTTGCCCTCCCCGATCCCTAATCTATCTTGATCCATCTTGCTCGCCGTTTGTGACAAGGTTTAGAAAATTAATCAACTTCAGCGTGCACCGCGAATCTGTGGTGCTGCTACAAGTGACCAAAATGAGATTGCGAAAGGTGATAGAATTCACATGCAAAACTCGATCTACTTTGGGAACGTGTGTGTCCCTCATGCTACTTCCAGTGGAGGGTGTGAGGGTAAAGGTCGTGCGCGCTCACAAACAGCACAAATGCGTGTATTTTTACCATTTAAAAAAGTAAAGCCTTGCGAGTAATGTACTCCCTGAACTCCTACGCGAATATTTGACAGCGGCTCGCACGATCCAGTGGCGCTGAAGAAGAAGAAAAAACAGTTCACCGTTATGAATATGTTTGGTTCGCCGCTTTTGCGCCCCTCGTGTTGTAACATGCCCACCGCCAAGTGGTGTTTCTTGTTTGTTTGCACAGATGGTAAGCGCAGATATTCAGATCGGCAAGAGCGAGCGACCACACTTTGATACGGGCAAGCGGCGCTCTCTGGCGACCTTTTGAAAGCGCTCGACGCCTGCCCTCCACCAAAAAAGGTTTTGAATTTCAGGCACTTCCAAATACGGCGAGAAGAAAGATCTGTCCCCGGCACACACGGTCTGTGTCCAGTGGGACAGCGAGGGAACGGTGTGCGTGTGTGTGTCTAATCCCGCAACAGCAAAAGGTGGTCATCGGCTAAACATGGATTTAAATGGACTGTAAAAACATGAACAACACATAGTGTGCCCCGTTTAGTTCTGTGTCATTGATCTCTTTTTTTTTTCTGCACCGTGAGAAATAATTATGAGCTAATAAGGGTTGGGAGGGTCGTTTGCAGCAACTTTTGGCTAAAGTTTGCTTCTCCGAAGGTTTAGCACGCACCGTCGACAAGTTTCGTTTTGGCGTTTTGCGCTAATGTGCGCAAAATACCGCCTGGTTGGCTGGCTGGCTGGGTTGACACACGCAACAAATTGTTTGCCACCTTTGCCGCCGTATAGCCACCCACAGACCTTGCCCAGGCCGCAGGTTGTTGGAGACCTCCTGTCATTTGGATGGATGATTGAAAATTGTTGACCAACATTTGGGGGGTAGGTTTATTTGTCACCACCAGTGAGTGGTTTGTCGCCCACTAGTGGCGCACACCGAACTTGGCACACAATTTGTGTCAATCTTTTCGGTGCCTACATACTTTAGCCGCCTACCTTCAGAAGAATGAGAGGGTAAACACTGGACAAAAAGGACTAGCAGTATGTATAATTTTAATGAATGGCACAAAGCAAGGATCGGTTCAAGCTGGCACACATTTCTTTTATGCTGGAAATGGGGGCCTGTGTGTTTTAATTGATAAGCGTCATATGAATATGATGGATGAATGAAATATATATTCACTAGCGAACGGCTAAGTTGTAAGTGTTTTTTTAATTATGAACGTCAAATACAGTACATAATAGATGTAACGCGGTTTGACAATGCTGGTGTGACGAGTTTTTTGTGTCCTTTCCCAAACGGGATTTGATACCTGTCATTGTTAATGGGGTGCTAAATTAGACACTCCGTCTAACCTTACGACCACCGGGTTACTCAGTCTCTACAACGTTAGAACTGGCTTTTGTTAGATGCTAATCGTTCGCTAATGAGCTTACGTGTTCGATAACTTTTGAATTACAAAGCTCATGTTATTTTTGCAAAAACTAAAAACTATAATCACTCTTTCGGGCCCCCAATTTTGGCGCTGAACCACTTGTTTATATCTAATGTGTGTGGAAAACCAAAAAAAAAAAATCCAGCATTCTCTGCCCTGCGGCTGGTTTTATGGTGCGGTTTTTGCTAAAATAAAATCCCAACCTCCCGCGAGAGTAAGCGGGCGAACGAGCAGCGACTAAGAAAGGGGTAGTACGGTGGTAGATAAAAATTAAAAATCTCATAAAAGCTGATCTCCGGTTGCTGTTGGCGCTCGCAGTGTACACAAAACATTGAGCGTTGAGAATGAGGGGGAAAAAAAATGAATGGAAGCAAATTCACGCCATGTATTCTTGCTCCTACGGTACCCGGGCAGTAACGCGCGAATGATCGTGTGGTCGCCCGGCGTTGCAGCATCCCCGATGGAAAGTGAAATCATTACCCTTGAGCTGAGGTGGTCATAAATTAGATTGTTGTGATTATAGCGTACTAAGGAGAGGGGGGGTACAGCGTGGGAAGGGAAAGAGAAGTGGGAAGATGGGCGCCCACCGCCGTGTATAAATATGCTGGGAAAAACGTGCGAAACGATGACGGCCTCCAACGCGCAGTGGTGGTCCATGTGAATGCGGGGATAAGCGGCAAATTTGGAGCATTTTTTTTGCACCACAGATAAACAAGGAAGAAACAAAATCTTGCAAAAAAGTAGCAAAACCGTATTCGAAAAAGGCCTCCCAAAGCGTCTCTCGCTCCAAACCCCAAACCGTCTGGCGACCGTTTGCGTTTGCCTTGCAATTGTTTCCTTATTGTTGATTTTAAAATGGTTTCAAATTGTATTACCTTCCCGCGGGCGTAAAAAGTGTGTGGAGCAAAGGAAAGAGGAAAATCGCTAGAGACCACATCCTCCGGGAAGCAACCTTTTGCCACAAAAAATGGAAGAAAAATGCTTGTAGCTAGTTTGCTGTGTTGAGTAAGCTGCACCTACTACTTGGATGTAATCAAACCAATCTCCGGTGAAGAGACGTTTGGTGGGTGTACGTGTAGGTCAGTAAACCAATGTGGTCGACTCACATCTGGTTTTCTCCCTCGGTTGTGGGTGGTTGTGGGGGTGTAACGAGAGAACGGGAGAACGGGGAACGTGAAGGACAATGTGCTAGAGTTAGAAGAATACTTGTCAAACATCGCTGGCACGTGAATGTCGTTGACAGGGAGCTGTCGAATAAAATCTTCTCACTAGAGGGGGAAAACACGAGGTAAATCGGGTATGCCGGAGGAAGGGATTGTAAGCGATCGCGTCACCACACTGAACCGCCCTGTTAGCCGAGTGTTATTCGGAGCTCCCCGCTTCCACCACTCCTCACCTCTTCATGATGGGCACTTGACTGGTTGCGTGTCCCAGTGTCTAGTGTCGGTGTGCTTCCTTCTTCGTGATGTCGTCTCGTTGTGGCAGGATGCTGCTACTACCTGACTGACTGCCGTCCCGTTTATGCTGAAATGTTGAGCTCTTTCGCCCTAGCGCGCGCGGTCCGTTACATAACCGACGACAGCGGAGACGAGCAGCGGCCAGGAGGAGTCGGATTTTTGCTTTGTTGTCTAACTGTGTCACTCCCAAACCCGGTGCGGCAGGAATGAAAAGAACTTAAAGAAGCTCTGTTGTCAAAGCGAAAACTAGCAAAAGACACACCACCTGTTAAGGCGGGGCGTGACAATAATCCTCCCGTGAGGGGACACAGAATCGCATGTTCAATGTCACGGTTTTAAGATGCTTGTGTCGACATGCTTTCCTTTTGTTAACATTTGTTAACATGCTACCTTATGTGCTTGTAAAGCAAAAAGGAAACTGTATCAACAACGCATGTGAAGCTAGCCGTTGTTTTTCTGGGAACATTAGATACACAAATGGGGTTTTTTGTTCAGGGAATGGAATTTTGTTCCAATCATCCCGAAATTCTTCGCCCAACACCGAACCCTTACAAATGAAGACAAATATTCCACCGGCACGCAAATGTGCGTTTGTCTAATTTTTTTTTTTTGGAATTCGAAACACTGAACATGCTGTTGCGATAAAAACTCTCCTTCCGGTGCCGTTGGTGTGGTGGCGTCGGAATGCCGAGACTCCATCAATGGACTCTGCCGTCCTAATCATTCGTCCAGTCGGTACGCAAACGTCCCTTCCCTAGTTTGTTACTCTCACTCAGACTATCTCTCTCTATCTCTCTTTTGTCGGTCAGTTTTATGACAAAACTAACACCGAACCGTGGGCAAATCGGAGTTTTGTCGCACAGAAGAAACATCAATCCGCCACAATAGCTGTTATGACTGCACGCTGTTTGAAGCCTTTTCGCGCGACGTCTAGCTTTTGTAGCCGTTTTTCCCTTTTTGGAGCGTGCTTTGTTTCTTGACGCGTGGAGGCAAGCTTTCCCACCAGCATCTTACTGACCAATAGTAACCTTCTTCCTCTTATGGGGTTGATGTCTTTAGTGCCCTTTCTGATTCGCTTTTTTTTGGCTCATTTCGCTACTGTCGTCTTTTGTACGATTCTTTTCAGTTGGATTTATTTTTTCTGCAACATTCCCGAATTGTTTTGGAAGGGATTTTTTGGTCTCGCGATTGGATCAGCTAGAGGCCGCTCAATAACTTGGCTCTGATGTTTTTTTTTTTACTAGTACCGATCCATTTAAGTTGATTTCCATTCCCATTTGGTGGTGTTTTTGTTCCACCGAAAAATGATCGTAAAATAGCATTAGCTTGTCTTGGGGAAATCAAATGCAAAAAAGCATTCCAAAAATAAACCAATTCTAACAAGTGTCATGTGTGTGTGTTTGCGAAGTACAGGATCCAGCTATATACACGTTTACATTGATAACCAAATCGAATACCCAGTAAGCCAACCGCCTAGGCCAGTATTTCGTTGATTTATGTGATAAGTGTTAAAGTTGACTGCAAGTGAGCATATATCTACCGTTTAGTGTGTGTGTGTGTGTGAGAGTGTGTGCGCGCGTTTGTGTGGTGTGATTTAAGTGCTTTTGGTGGTACAACCCAGAAGCGTTCCAATCAGCTAAAAGCAACAGAACACCACACACAAGGAAACGAGCGATAAATTACCATTTGATTCTAACGCTGTGAAATGCAAAAGTTTAGCTAGAAATGAATGAATGTTGCAATGCCGTGTTACGTTTGTTAAATGCTTTTAAAGAGACTGTTATATAAAAGAAAAAGGTACCTTCGTCCTTCGTCACTACACACGCCACGTGTCTAAAATTCTAACCCATCCACTGCTTCCGAGAAGCTAGCAGAAAATATGCTCTGAAGCAAAAACGCACACCGACCGGGCAATTCGTGTTGCGTGTTGTACTGGTTGGAGCAAATGGTCTCAACATCTTCCTCAAGCGATAGTGCAACCATCAACGCCCGCCCCGCCCACCCTCGCCAGCGGGCGGCAACACACTGTGCATTACCGCCGGTGCAGCAGATAGAACACGAATAGTAGTGGCGTGCGGGCGCGGTGCAGTGCATTCTTCCTGCAAGCAAGTATTTACAGCCATGTCGAAAGCATCCTCCAACAATAATGTGGACAAGGGCGGTGGAGGCGACAGTGGCGGTGGTGGCGGTGATGGTGGCAAGGTTGGCGGCCTCACGTCGACCGGTTCGACGAAGAAAAGTGGGCGAAAAATTTCGCTCCCCTGGTTCCGGCAGAGCAGCGTCCCGTCGCATGCGGCCCTCGCCCGCCAGCACACGATCGATTCGCCGGGATCGTTTCAATTTTTTCGAAAAGTAAGAACTGCTTTGCCTCGGAAGGGGTTTTATTGTTGTTGTATTTTTGGTTTACTAAATGGAACCGGAGGAAACTCACATTAATATCGTTGGTAATGACAAATAAATTTAACCTTTTCCCTATTCTTGCTTTTTCAAGTGGTGCAAGACGAGTCATGCTTGCGCTATTAGCGTATTTTGGGAGTGTGCCTCATACAAGAATTTTGGTTAATCTGATGTAGACGATCTTTGCGGGGAGCTGAAATTTTCAATATTTATTCGTGAAAAATGCAAATGTGTAAAACTATGCAAGAGTCCGTAAATAATTCATAGCTGATTAGTTTTCTGTGAGGGCCGGCTCGGTGGTCTAGTGGTAACGAAGTAGGGCTGGCAAAAGGCCCGTCGTCGGTTCGAATCTCTTCGAATGACTTTCCAGCTATGGGTACACTACATCACAACCCCTCATATGCAGGATTAACAATCTCGATATTGGATGGGTACACTCAGTCACAGAAAGAGGCAAAGCACAACAGTGTTCTGGTTAGGCATTGACCCTACTGGGTTGTTGTGCCACCTAATAAGAAGAGGAGTTTTCGATGAAGTTGGATGATTAAAATTCACGAGAATAAATAATTTGGCAGCATGCAATTACAGTTGCGACCACCTAAAACCGGACACCTATTTTTTCTCCCATCCTCCAACTCTTTATATTTTTTAACATCAGGATAAGAGTAATACGGACTGGCCGTTGTTACCGAATAAAAAAAAACACAAGGATTAGACTGCTCTTGAACTATATTCGGTGAAAAAGTAGATCTATATCTTGACAAATTTTTGAAACTCACACAATAATAATGTTATCGGATTTATGGCTTTTATCGAATTTCGGACACCTTTTTTCCCATGAAGAGAAAACTTGAAAATATTAGTCAAAACGATTCTACGATCGATTGGTTAAGGTTCCTTTAAAATAAGAATCGTGTCCATAATAATAAGAATTTTTGGGTAAACCTAAATTCTGTCACTTTTTGTACCTAATTGTATGCATTTCTTAGAATTTTCAAATTATGGATTTAATTTTTTATACAATGATTGCTAATCATTGTGTTTTAGGGTAAGTTATTGAAGTTTAGCTTCAGGTTGAAATAAAGTCAGAAGATCTAAGGTGAAAAACGAAGATATCGCTCTTTATGTGGACGCTTTTGTATATATTAAAATAGTAATGAATTGTCTTAGAAAAATAAAAGTTTCCTTTTGAAAGTTATGTTTGTCCCTGAGATTCGTACTTTCAATTAGTTGTCTGCGTGACCGCGTGTTTTGACGCGACGCTAAGTCGTCACAGCGGAGATCCCAATCTTATTACTTGCTTTTATAGCCAACACCCCATTGATACAGATCTGATAATGAATGCAAATTATAGATGCCTCGTTGAGAATATATGACTGTTGCGCAACTCTTTCCGGTCGAGAACTTCCCATGGATAAAATCAATTGTACCCAAACGTAGGAACGTACTTCTCGTGCACCATGTCAGATCAAACATGTTTGCATAATGACAAAAATACAACTTGCCGTGCCAACTCTGCCCCTGGACGAGTGCTGTTAGTGCGCTGTTTGTCTGTTTCGTCATATATGTTAGGTGCAGTTTGTTTGTTGTTTTTTTTTTTTTGTATTGTTCACCTGTTTTGCCAACAGTTTCACACCCAACAATTTAAAGTATAGAACCATATGTGACTGTGCAGTATGCCATATGGTCCGGACGCCCACTGGAAATCCCCATCCATCCAGCGGTGTTCGTTCGTGTCACCTCGTACTTTCCCAACCACAAATATAGATGATTTGACGCTCAGCGGTTCTTTTTAGCACTTTGGCACGTCTGTTTCAACCCATAATCACAGACTCATCGTATGCCATCGTGCGCTGCACTGTGGTGGTTGATAATTATTACAATCAAATTATATGCATTGCCTCGTGGTATCGCTCTTAATTTCCACACCACGAGCCTTCATCCAGCGGTCGGTTTGCGATCGCGTACCATTTGCCTCTCTTTAACATGCATCTAATAATTGCATTATAGGCCGTGCAGGAAGCGGGTAAAGTAGGATATCACAGTACCCGCCCTTTGCAAAAACCCGTGGGGTGGCAACGTGTTGACAATTGATTAAACTTTGCACTCGCTTGAACAGAGCACATGCAAATTGAATCCCATTTGGATGCGGCAAGCGCACACAACAATACCTTCTCGGGCCTCGTCGTAACCGAGTGAGAATTATTGGGTTGTTGTGCTGTGTACCGATGGGGTACTTCCCGCGAGTGCAGGCAAAATGCAAATGCAATCCCAGCTGTCCGTGGCATTATGCTCACCCGGGTGGGTAGGTACGTGGCCACGAGGAACTCGTATGAAAATAAAAGAACAAAACAAACCCTGACGTGCTGCTGCTGCACGTTTTTTTTCGGGTGGGGGCGAGCGTGGTAGTGGCTGGTGGACGTTTTGGCAAGCCCGATATCCTATCGCGGGATTACGGAAGCGTTATCAATTATAGGGAGAGGATTAGTGCATGTGCATCGAAGGCAGGGGAAGTGCAGTGAGGCCATTACACAACACAATTTGTTCTGGCTTTTCCATCCCGGCTACGAGCGTTCGTGGTGCGAGGGAAGAAGGTAAGCTTTCTTTTGCCACACTACTCCGTGCGGCCGCGACTCTGCCAATGGGATTTACAGTTTTATTGTTTATTGGTTCCAACGTCGGGTTGCGGGATCGTGTGCTGAGTCAATGAAATTGAACTTGAAATGAAATTGTGGAAGGAAGTGGATTATAAGAGCAGTGCAGCTGGAATCGATAAATGCATGTGCGATGGGTTGAGCTGAAGAAGGAACAACTTTTCACCCATCAAAATGACATGCGAAAAATGTAATCAAATATACAGCATCTCCCTCCAAGAGGAAAGAGGGAGGAAAAATCGATCGAAAAGTTTGGCTACGCTTTTCAGGGCGCGTTGGACAACTTTTGCGAAACCAATCGGTAATTCGGGGTGGAATTTGTAACTACCTTTTGCAATACACCTTGTGCAGGGTGACTTTCAGGAATTGCAATGATTACCTTTTTTGGGCAAGAGCGTGCACTACGTTTACGCCCGTGTGTAACGTAATTGAGTTCGCAAATGTATGTAAAAGTATAACTGCAATTTTGTAGAGAAGTATTTATTTGCTTACCCGGATAGCTGGATCTCATGTTGTAATGCTTCGGTTTTTTTTTGTTATTTCTTTCGTGAACATAGCTGTGCAAGATGCAATTTCTGTAATCAAAAAGCAAACCAAACTGCTATGATGTTGTAGAATATCCGTATGGCCCAACCATCCGCTTCAGTTGGTGCCACAGCTCGACAGAATGCATGCATACGTGTCCTTTTCGGTGAACCTAGGCAGATACGTCAGATGGGAGCCGAAATTGAACGATTTCCAAAGATTGTATGGGATGTTCTCGTTCAATGCATGTTTTATTATTTTTTTCTTAAGTTTTTGTCCGATTTCATTTAATTTACATAATAGGTATGATAAAAATCAGTAACGTTCATAAGCACGCTTTATATAACACATGGTCAAATGTGTGGATGACTTTTAATGTAGATGGCTATAGAATTAAATTCGTAGACAAGGGTTTTGAACGATAATACTTTCTTGCTTGGCATTTCAAGCAGGGTGACGCTTTAATATAGTTAAGCACGAGCTTTTCATGTCGAAGTGGGCTTATATAGTTTAGATCATTTTTGAAAGGAATTTTAAAAAATATATATTTTGAGATAAATATGGAGAAGCTACTAAATTATTGATGAACATTGAAGAAATCATTATAACTTACAGGGTTTTCAACTATATAATGAAACAGTTCAATCGATTTGGCGAACATAGCAAACCTCGTGTAGAAGTTTGCTATCATTTAGTCATATTGCACAAATCAAACAGGGGAACATTGCAAATAAACTGCGAAAGAATTTTGACGTCTACCGCCGTAGACGTTGTAGACAACATTGGGCGCATTTGTAATTTCCTGTATTTTTCCCTTTTTTATGAATCTATTTCTTCTACTTCTTGGGTGGCACAACAACCCAGTAGGGTCAAGGCCTAAACCAGAGCACCAATGTGCTTTGGCTCTATCTGTGACTGAGTGTACCCCCATCCAAATCAAGATTGTTAACCCTACGTATGGGGGGGGGGGGGGGTTGTGACTAAGTGTACCCATCAATCCAGTCAATCCTGCGTATGAGGGGCAGCAACGGTCTGAACGGGATTCGATGCAACGTCGGGTCTGATCGTATGAAACAGGCCTATGCCGCTACCCATGAGTCAATCGAGCCTCACCAACCTTAACTCAGGAAATATCAAGTTTAGCTCATGTCGAGCTAGAATCCTGCTGTAAACTATTCAAAATCAAAGAATGCAGTCACAAAATTGCATTTAAAATTGGGTTGTTTATATCGGTTCCACAAGAAGTTGTCAAAATTCCACTATATGATTGCAAATTTTCGCACGATGTGTGCAAAGTTCCATCGATTAATTGAAATATTCCATTATATGAGTCGAAACCCTTTACAACTACTGACGCTGAAGAATGGGTTGTTTGATCAAACTAGTTTTTTTTTTCTAGAGAGCCATCACTTTAATTTGGTGCGCCATCAACCAGCCTAAACCAGCGGGTTTAGTCTTAGCAAATTGAGCTACCTTTTATCCTTATGTGCTTACATGAGTGAACTTCCCAAAGGATGGGTGGAGTGCTGTCTTGTGTGGTCGTATAAAACAGAGCTGAAAGAGTGAGCGGATGTATGTGAAGCATTTGCGCAACATTATTGTGCATATGCCGCTCGTTCCTATCCATCCTTCCTTCGAGGAGAACGCACAACAACATTCTTCTCAGGCTTACCACCACTAAGCTGAAACATTCCAGCTGTCTGGAACACACATGTGTGTAGCTGCAGCCGTTGGGTGTTGTTGCATGTTCTCTCCGAAAGACATCCGACAACAGAATGCGTTCGTGAAGAGTGTCCTAAGACGATGAACAGACATACCTTGTGGAGGGCGCTCCTCTAAGACATGAGGAACAGTAATGGTGGCGGTTTTTGGGAATCTATTTAGAGCCGATTACGGTTTAATGCTGGATTACATCTAGCTTAATAGGATCATATCCTTACAAATACACACACAGACATGCAACTCTAATACAGTGTTTGCTTCATTAATTCCGTCTTCGCTTTAATCACCGATTGTCAGTTGAGTGAACGATAACGACATGCATGCATGCCTCATATGCTTATCGTTCTAAAATGTTTTGATTGGACAACGTGTGGCATGGGGTCAGCTAATGGTAACTTTTACTATCTCTAAAAGTTTCGGGGGGCCTATCGGTGTAACGAAAGGCACGAATCCTTGCCGGACATGGAACGAAACGAAGTATGAACGAAACGAAGTATGTAAATGATTGCTGATGCATGATTTCTCCCGGGTACTTATGGGCCAGTGCTTTCGCTCGGTTTCGTGGAAACTTTCGATGCCCCGGTTGTAATCACAATAGCAGAAAATTGAATTTCCGGACGCGACAGGATAACTTCTGCTCTGTGCAAGTACAAAATAAAAAACCGAATTCGCTTTTAAAGAAATTACACGGGCACATTCAACCTTTTTTATGTTTGCCCGAATGTGGGTGTCCGGGTGGTGGTTGGTTGGTTTGTGTTGTGGGAGGTTGACAGCGCCCACACTGTCATTATTTACCATACGGTACCAATCATGCTTATTGATAGGTAGTTCCGCGTACGGTGATGGAAGCAGTTGGAGCTCATTTGTTCTCATTGGGTTGATGCTTCAAGTTTGATTTGGGCTACGTTTACCCCGCTTTGTTTGCTAACCGTTCCACACCGTATCGAACCCCGGAAATATGAGCTTTGTCCCACGCCCCCCCTGGGTGTCCTGGTGACGACTACGTAATAAAAGTCAACTTTTAATGTGTATGCCTTTCCTGCCGCCACGACAAGCAGGCGGGGGTTATAATTACGTCAAAAGGGCAATGGTTGGAATCGTCGGTTAATCGCATTAAATGAAAACCCCCAAAATAAATATACTAATAAGGACTTCTCATTCATAAATGAAGCTTTCCCGATCGATTCTAGTGAAATAGATATTCATTCCGTAATGGGGCGACTCTTTATAAATGTTCAACTTCCGGAAGTTTTTGCGCACAGCCTACGCAGGATATGGGGTGTGCCTTTAAAGAAGTATTGAACGAATAATTACTTTCACCGGAAATCATCAGGAATATAGCATTAGTGTGTGGGCTAATATTGGCGCCATTTTCCTTAGGAGTACTCTAATAGCGCTCGTTTCGTTGACCTATGCGCGCCGTGTATTCTTATCATCCGCTTCCCAACAGTTTGATGTTTGACATCTTGGTGAGTTTTGACATCTTGCGATGGGTATCAGAGTATCACGATCCCGCCGTTCCCCGAGGGTTTTGTGTCCCGTGTATTTTCTCATGGATAAAAACGGAACTTTCTATAAATATTATAAATTACTTGTAGCGTTCTCACCATTCGCCGTGAACCGTATTTCACGTCTATTTCCGGGAGTTCTTGTGGAAAGCGAAATTATATTAGCGCACAATTAAGTGAAGCTGGTTGATGAGTGTTTCCTAGCAATTACAGTAATGTGGTTGTTTGCGGAATCCTTTTGAATGCTCTGGAATCGGGGAAAATCGATGGCATTTGAATCGGCTGGTGTACTCTTTTTACATGATTGGCGTTTCTTTTCGGATCTACAAGACTTCATTCGGTTGATCAAAACTAGGTTTGACCAAACGAGTGGTTAAAATGACTGGGTCCAAAATCCCATCTGGTCCTTTCTCCCCTATTGAGAACTCACTGTAAATCCTGGTGATATTAGTAAGTCTAGTGTGTTATAAATGTCCGGTATGGCCTACGAAGTCGTTATACGAAGAAAAAGGTAGTTTTTAAAGACTTTAACGTGTTGCAAACACTTGGCTACGGAACTGGAAGCTAATAGAGAGTTTTACCTTTAACTAAAGCTATTTATCACTCTTTCTTAATCCTTATTTGTGAGACTGATATGCCTCAAGGCAGCGCATTGCTTTCTTCCCCATGGTGTAACATCGCATCTTCCAACTTCCCTGGGCGTCTTGTGCGGCCCAGACGATACGATTAGTCCGTACGCCATTTGTATTCCAGCCCTGCCACTGTCGAACAACGTGTTGTTACTGTTTCAATAATTCCGGAGCCCCGGAATGCTCGCATAATTTACACTTTGGCTCGGCACACCGATAGTCGCCTAATCGATAGCAAGTGGTTGGCCACACAAAGGCAATCGATTATTTCGATGGAGCAAAAAAAATGCCTCTTCCCAGCTCCGCTGGCGGGAAAACATTTCCTTCGACAACCCGCCGCGGCTCGTCGTACACATTCTAATCGTCATTATATTCACTACCCACCATTTCCTAACTTTCACAACCTGTGTATCCCGATAACTGCTAACGAAATTTCTTTTTCTATCTCCCTTTCTCTCTTTTCAGGGCGGATTAGCGGAGATGACATGGGTCATAGCGGACCATACGGCTGCCCCGGGCTCGTCCGAGCTGAGCGTCAGCAAAGGTCAGCAGGTCGAAATCGTCGACATGAACTGTTCGGGCGCGCCCGACTACTGCCTGGTGCGTCTGTCGATCAATGCGTCCGACAGCCAGGAGGGACTGGTACCGGTGACCGTCCTGAAGCCGCTGCCCTCCTCCCACAGCAAGCTGAACAATAAGCAGCGCGACACGGACACCCTGGGAGGTAAGTTGTGTGCACTCCGTTCCATCACAAAAACGGTTAACCGTCCTATCGGAACTGCGCCCCAACCTTCCCCTGATGGTGATGGATCCTTTCGCCGTTTCGCCGCCCCGCAAACTCAGCACATACCTTCAACTCCTGCTGCTCCTGCCGCTGCTCTTCAGGTCACGTTTGTAATCGTGTGTAAATGAGTAGGAAACGGGCCCCGGAAGTGAGCTTTCGATTAATTGGTCACGATACTACTACTACTACTACTACTACTACTACTTCTCTACTGGTTCGGGCTGCCACCGGTAATGGCTTAATGGTTTGCGGCCACGTTTGCGGCCACCGGCAGCAATTTCATTACGGTCGATTCCGGTGCAATCGAACCGTTTTTGGTCGCTCGCTCCGTTCGCCACAAGGCTCTACGCCATTCGCTTCTTTTTTTGTTTTGTAGGAAAGCCATCGTTTATCGCACGGGATGTGAACGTTAACGCACAGTGCGTGAGATGAGGCAGCACATCTCGGGGACGGAAATTGAAGCTGCTAGACCGACGGCTCCTGAAGCGAAAAGTGTCCCGGGCAGGGTTGGAATATGACGATGCAAGGAATGACGCGGTTGCGGTTGAATCAACATCTTGCAACGCACCAAGATTGATGACCGACGATATGGCGGTGGAGGTTTCACTTTTCACGTCTGCCCACGTCGGCCTCCCTAGACCGTATCGGGAGAACCCAATTTTCACTTTCTTCGGCGCAGACTCTACCACGCACGCACGCATTTGCCACGGTCCCATAAATATACGCAGAGGTGGTAGTGCTGATGGTGGCGGGGACTTCGAGTGAGCATATTTATTTGCTCGATGCTAAGCTTCTCGAACAGGAGCCGAATAGCCGTGTCGGAATCGTGCCAGGTTAAAGGTTAGCCACCGGGGAACGCTGTAGTATCGGCCGTTAATTGAATTACCTTTTCGGCTGCCGATGGACGCAGGAAGGCGCAGTACTGCCAGCAGAGCTGGAAGATACTTTTTGCACAGAGGAACGGAACCGAGAGGCAGGGACAGATTTGTCAATCCACTCTCCTTCTGTTGCGATAAACCGCAATCAAAATAAACTATTTGCCGTTCGCAAAGGGGGCAAATAGAAACAAATGAAGCGATCCGTCGGGTGCCGTTTGATTGCTTTTCGTTCCTTTTTTTTCAAAGAATCTCTCCATGTTTTTTAAACACATTGGAGGGCAATTGACGTAGTCGGTTTGCAATTATTGTATTGAGTCTAGCGTTTTGATCCAAGCGTTGTCGTTAGTTGATTAATTGCATCAACTGCAAAAGGGCAAAAGCTAACCCATCCCATCTAAACATCCAACTCAACCTCACTGTCCAGACGACGCGCTTCAAAGATTTCTGTTCAAACAGTGCCGCTGGTGTAACAGATTGATTGTGTCCTCGATGAGCAGAGTAGCCCCCGAGCAAGTCCAAACGCCAACGGAACGCGCATCCGGGACGCCATTGCCAATGTGGCGCGTTGCGAGTCATTTAACGAGATTACATGCCAATTTGCCGTTGCCCTCCGGCGGGGTGGAAGGATGGAAAGCATCTTGTACTAGGGGGCTGCGTTTTGTGTATATGTTTTTTTTGCAGCTGCCACCAACGCACCAAGGAGATGGGTGTCTGCTAAGTAAGAGACGTTACCAGGAATGGCAATGTGCCTGCGGGCCGTCACTGCTGCTTTTAATTGTTTGTAGGTTATGTTGCCGTATTCCGTGTTTTCCACCACTCAACTCAATGATCAGTGCTTTGGTTGATAGTTAGTCGAGACAGAAATGGATAGACATTGCCGCCTGACGACGGGGCCGGGGTTAGGATTTAAATCTCCACAAGACATTGGAGCACCCTAATTGGAGGTTTGTCGGTTTAATGTGTGCGGCCATGATCGCGACCCTCTGTGCTAACGACCATTAGCGCCACGTTTAGCAGCGAATTGTGTCGTGCACCCTTGAACTCCTCGGCACTGCTTAACGCGATCGTGCGGGGACAAAAGATAAGCGGAACGATGTGCGATCGTTGTTGGCGTGTAATTCACAGGTTTCGTTTGTGATCGTGTAGAAATTACAGCAACGAGAGATGATCCCGCTCATGCTACAATGCTTCTCCATTCATGGCGAATGTACGTGACGCGATGTGAGAAGATGTACTACATGAACGGAGTCGATTATTATAGGAGTCGACGCTACGGTGCCAGTGCCAAGCGCCTGGCCTTCAACCGTCGGTTTTGGGTTCAACTCTAATCTGAGTGGCGTCGGAAGCTTTGCAATGAAGAACTTTATGATGTGACAATGGAGGAGAATTAAGATCTCGGAATATCTCTTTCAAATAATTGTAAGCATCGATTATGCAGACACCGAAAAAGAAATAGTTTGTTAGAGTTACAAAGTTTTAGATTTGAGGACGTTGGAGATACTGCCAAAATTAGATCACATACGTTATTCTCGCCTTCAATTCCACAGCCTCCTGGATGCCAGAGATCAACAAAAAAGGGAATAAATCATCGATAGTTTAACTTGCGTAGCACGGAGTTATTTTCAATGCGTGTCCCAAGACACGGTCATCATCGTACACCGTACACAAACATGTACCGCCGTGTGTGTCCCAAGAGGGGAAGGGGGGGGGGTGCTCTGGTGAGCGAGAACCGCCGAGATTGGTCCAAAGGGTGAAAGAGGTTAACTAAAACCATCAAATTGGGGTTGAGTCGCGTGCAAAAACCCTGTTGAAGAATTTCACCCTAGAACCGTGAGTGTGTGCTCCAAAAATAAGTTGTCCAATTGTGGGTGGGGCATGAATGTGTGCATGTGCGTGTGTGTGCTCTATGCTCGCATTATGCGCATCATTTATAGAACGCCCGGTGGCATATTACCTGCCGTTGTTCATGCAAAAATAAAAACGCCGCGGAGGACACGGATAACTGAACCTGTGGGAGTTATCTGATAGAACCGGTCGAGAGGCAAATAGCGCTTTATCACTTTGATGTGATGCCTTTGCGAATTCACTCATCTTTTTATCCTTCCGATCACGTCGAGTCCTTATCTGGGCTGGGAGTGGGAAACCGGGTGACCGGAAAATGTCCCCCCTTCACAACTGACTGATCTGATCGCAAACACGTGCTCATTGGAGCTGTAAGAGGGGCGATATCGATCTCGTTCTCCCTGTGGTCGATGTCTAGAGCTCTCTGTTTATGATACTTTATAAAGCATAAACTCGTGCTCTCGCTGCCTTTACCATCATAACTAGGTCAGTTGTGCTAATGTTAATTATTTCGGTCGAATAGATTCAGCACAACCAGTAGCGCCGCTGAGCTCTTACTAACAACCTATCGTCTGTCCAACAGTGCCATGGGCTGTTTTTATACTGAATCATAACATTTTGTTCTCTCTGTTGCTTCACGCTCCTGGCTTGGTGTGCTGGCTTTTATGGGTTTTCCTTTGGGGATATGAATCTTCAAACGGTTTGGTTTCTTTAGGCGGTAAATTGTGTATTGATAGAGTGGTGGTTCGATGACTATGGTTGGTGGCAATAAGGAGCAAAGAGAATGTTAGCTTCAGTGTGTAGCTTCATCTGCAGATAAGTTGGAACTTTAGAGTGATTTATTTGTGATGGATATAATTTGTTTTGTAAAATTTGTTTGTCTTGAAATCGTTTGGGGTTTTTAGTGTTGCATCGGAATGCATGAAAATCCTGTGTGAAGTAGTTTATTTCCTGGTGTTGATTAACACGAGAGGACGATATTGCCGAGAACCTAAAATAGTCATTCTAAATTAAATCTTCTCCCATAAACGGTGCATACCGTATGTTCGCAATGGCCCGTTTCGCTTACGCTTACGTTCATCCACTAGAATGGGGGTCAGTAGCTATAACACACAGCAATTGATCAAGGTCCTCTAATGTGTGAAGGCTTAAAGCAAAAGCAACGGACAGCGCCTGAATCTGGAACGTCGCAAAAGCAGGCTGTAATCCGAGAACCGCAAACTCTCTAGGACGCAATGGCAAGGGAGACTAACATCAACCACATTTCCACAACCTCGTCTTGAACTCCCTAGTTTGCAGCTGCTGGAGAATTTGGTTCCATTTTCTAATGCCTTTAGTACAAGCGTTGGTCCAGTAAACTGTCACAAGTAGAGGAGAATGGGAAGGTATGGTGCAAAGCACAAACAACAGCTCGCTGTTTCTTCTTCACTCGAAATGGAAAATGATAAATTGCATTTGATTTCAAACGAACGCCGACGCCAGTGGGATCATCGTTGCCGAGCTTTGCGTTTGTGTTGGGCCCAAGGGAGAGCAACGGAGGGATAGAGTGTCCGGTTTCTATCCTTGTAATAATTTCGAATGACGGAGACCAATTGGCCATGCACTGTGATGCAAAATGCAACAGCAGCAGCACCAACAGCACCAGCAATCGTGTGTTTGTATTGGCAGATGACCATCAAGGTCCTCTTCCTTTCTTTCTCTGTTCGTTTATACAGAGCCGAAAGAGAGAAGGAGGCAGCTAGGTCCCCGGGATATGCAGAAGGCAATAATTTTTAATGACTTTTTTAAAAATAGAATCGCCATCAAATCGACGATATCGTCGCAGTGGCGTAAGGAGAAGCGTTTACGCATTTGTTCGTTGCGGCACGTAGCGAGGACGGGCAGCGGAAGTCTTTCTTCACTGCTTTTGCAATGGAAATTATTAATGAACTCCACCATTAGGTATGTGGGCTTTAAATCAGGGGACGTCAACGACCGGTAGTTCTTCGATGAGTGGTCAGGTTCTCATATAGTTAGCGGGTCGTTAAAGGATTATGTGTTTTTTTTATGTTGGGTCAAGCATTTCTGCTGGCCTCTTTTGTGCGAATCGTTGATGCTATATTGGTAAGGCTGTTTGGACTGAAAGCGAGCATCGGCAAGCTGTATGTGCTCATTGACCTAGTTATTTCTTGTATTCCATTTCGACATTATGCCACAGAAAAGCACCACGCCAAAAAGCTCAATTCAAATTGAGCCACCCATCCACAAACGCGCCATCCCATTGCAGGACGCCGGCTTCACTCGAAGCGTGCTTCAAAGTCCCCATACGCGTTACGATTGGAAAACTTTGCCACTATATAAGTTTGTGGAACGATTTTCGTTACCCACCCCCCCAAATCCTCTATTATTTATGCTTTTAAGCCCCGCTTACTCCGTCGCCATCTACACGCCAGTATTTGTTTCCTGCACCACAAACCCAACAAACTGAACTTGACAGAAGCGTTTCCGATATCGCATTCATTTCTCTCTCTCTTTCATCCTCGTTCCAGAAGTGCCGCAGGAAAATGATTGCATACTACCGAACCAGCATACGTCGCCTGTCAACAAACGGAAAGGCTTCAGCGGGTAAGTGAAAACATGCTGCCTCCCTGTGTGATGTATTAGTTTGCTTTTCATCAAAGTCTCTTTTGTGCTGGGGACGGTTCATCTGGGCACTTTTTTAACGTCCCTCTCTCTAGTCCCGTGGGTTGAGGTTCAACTTGTACCTTCCCAGTAGTGAGGGCACGCTGGCCTGCAACTCGTGTTTGCACAGCGAGGAGTAAAATCGAATCGATTGTGTGTCGTCCTCTGTGAGCTTCGCGGATTGCCCTCGCGGACCTCGGCATGTGTGGCGTGTTTTCGCCAGTCCAGCTGGTAGAGAACGGACGCGCGTGTTTACTTTGCATCCGTTATCAGCGCTTTCGCACAGCACATTCACCAGCACCGGATATCGCGGAACTAATACATCTGCCCGGGAAAGGGGAAGTTTGACGTCTGGCGGACTTTGTCAGTTTTCTCCTCGTGGCATGTCCAGCCGGGTGTGCCCGTGTGCTGATTGTAGTACAACCGCTTGGCGTACCTGTAAACACTTCTAGACCATAATATCAAGCTATGCTTTTTGCCTTCTTTTCTAATGTCGAATGTTTTCTAATTCTTTTCTAATGTCTTCTAACCACAGCACACAATGTGGTTGCACTACAGGCACCGAGACACGCTTGTTTGCATTGGTCAGAATTGGAATGTTCAAATAGGTGTGTGAGATTGGAGTACATGTTTGGGACTTCAATCGGTTACCATGGTCAAGGTTTAATATATCCTATTTCAAAGATAGTATAAGGGTTGGAACAACCAGAGCGTAGACACTCAGGACGATAGCTGAAAGACGTCGTCGCCTGGAACCAAAATATTCTACTGGACGTCCTCTTTTTTGAACATGGCTAAAACAATACGTTGCGAACTTTACGTTTATCCTAGATATGCGAATTTTTGGACGACCTATCAGTACATTATCCTATTTAAGATGAAAGCTGGTTTGATGGGAATCTGACGAAGCTACAATCTTTTTCGTGTCTGCCTTGTAAAGTTGCAAACCGAAGCTGTCAGTATAATCCAAGATCTGGGATTACATAGCGGTACATACACACAGGAAATGAAGGTTTCCAAAATGTTGTTTAACAAAACCAAAGCTGTTGTTTTCCTTGTGAATTTCTGAACGTGAAGAAGGCCTTCTGAATTTAGTATACTTTCATAATGATTTTCGTAGATTTTCCACGATTTCTACAATGTTTTCCTTGAGTGATCCATTATGTCCCGATGGTCCATTTTACCCCGATTACTTTAGATTGTTACCGAGATCCTATGCTCCAAAGCTCTTTATGCAACTCTCATTAGAAACCCCCAGTTGCCGTGAGATCTTTGGTGGTCACAAAATGTTCCAATTTTCATCTTCAAGCGGTATTACCATTCTAACTATAGTTCTTGCATCATAATTCGGGAATGTTTTTCCACTATCTTCTGTAAGGTAAGGACTTTTTTCTGTGATGGTTAAGAGACCCTCATAAACCGTTCACAACACATTAAAAGGATTATGGCTTCAAGGATATAGAAGAGGGCTGTAGAACCGTAGTAGAGTCACGAAGAACCGGCCACAACATCTGAGAAGCAGTAATAGTATGATTTAAGGCAATTAAGTGCTCCAAAGTTTAACCAACATCGCAGTAAATTTCTACCTTTTGATTGCACAACGAACTTGATCACCAACATGAAAACACCTCTTCTGAGGACAAGTCCCATTTCCCGCACCTCTTACAGCTGTTAAACTTCACTGATTGCAAGCCCATTCGGTGATAAATTGATGCTCTCCATTCGGACAAATGCCATTTGTTTGCGTTCAGTAATCCTTCACAAATTCATATCGCCACGAACGGTTTACCGTCTGTCCCCTCCTTATGTACGTGGCAGGAAGCCGTGTCCTCCGGAGGCTACTTGCGTGAACGGGCGCGCGCGTGTATGTGTGTGATGTCCTGCGGGTGGTGAGGCCTAAGCCGTGATGAAAATTAATGGATGACCGAGGTGCTTGGGCGCCGCACTCGGGGATACACCGAATTCCTTATGAATACTTCATCCGCTCGTGTGGTGTTGTGGTGGCACTGGTGGCACTAGCTACGGCAGGGTGGTAGGTCGATAAAACGCTGTCAGAATATTGATGTGGGCGCACGACGTGAGTGTGTGTGTGCTCGTGTGTTTACGTACCCTACCCCAAGATACTAGTTCAGAAGACCCCTGTGTGTCCTTTCCGAATGAATAGCATCGCTCTCGTTCGCATGGTTTGGAGTACCATTGCGATGTCCTTATTTATGACAAACGGTCAAGAACGTCGTCATTCTACCGGCGCGCATGATGAAGCTTTTGGGTAGTAGCGAGCCGTGACGGTGTGGTGTTGCTTTGTGGCTTATCTGTTTAATGAAGAGGCGAGCGGCAGGGAGAGACGAGTCCTGTTCGCCGAGGGTGTTTTATATCCTTGCGAACAAACAGCGCGCTTCCCCGGTCGAGCTCTATCGTGAACTGTGGGTGCCATATATCACACCCCATAAGCAGGATCTGCTGGTACGTAAACGGCAAGGTGTGTGTGCAAACAGCTACCATATTGCCAGTGAAATCCTTTTTTCTCTCTCTCTTCGGTCACTCCATAAGCGAAGAGGAAGCAGCACATCATTCCGTGTTTAAGGACGTTCTACGCTGTTGATTCCTACTAAACGTTAAGTATGCCATAAAAATGTGACGAAATGTTTCGGCCGGTTGGCGGCGGACTGACAAGCCTGGGTGTACGGGAAGAGTAGCAGCACTTTTCTGCTCCGTCTGGACAAACGTTTACCTGGTACTGCGCTGGTCACCGCTTGGTGTGAGTCAACCAGCCAAAGGACGTGTCTGAGTCCTTGAAGCATGCTGTTTTACCGATGCGACGATACAACTCTAGCTGACTAGCTTCAACCAAACATGCCACAAATTGTGGGACATCACAGTTTGATCAGGGAGAACTAATAACTGACCAAGCTGAAACGAGACAGAATCTCATCTCCCCAGGGAGAAGGTATACCAAAAAGCCGATTCTACTGTTCCGCAAATATCCAGCAGACGACGAGCCAGGAAACACAAATCGGAAATAATATAAAGCACCATCGTCCCAGGTCCCAATCGTCGCTCGTCCCGTAACTTCCAGGGAACTAGGGAAGGATAAAAGTGTTGTGTGTGATGTCTGATTCGGGGAGCATTTATTGTCCGACTTCCAGCTAAGGGTGCAAGTGAACATTCAGGTCCGGAGCAGCGACTACTACTTGAGCACCCGGAGTAAGCACATGGGAATCATTTGGGGCCGCTTTTGGCTCTTTGTATCACATCAAATGATTTCTGTGTAACGCACTCGCTGCTCTATAGGTAGGAGTTTTAGGAGATGATGATGATGATGGCGAAGAGGACCCACCGATTGTGTAATCCCGAAGCAATCAAACCAAAGCGTTACTTGAAAGCAGTTGGAGCTGCATCTCATAGGGGGAAGTTTTCGAGGCCCGGAAGAAATTTAATAAAACCTCCTCCATCATCATCATCATTTTCGCTACTACACCGTTAATGTTCGGTGCGTCAAAGGATTTAGGTATGTAATGTTACACTGGAGAGCAATTTTGTTAAGTAGAATGGGTTTAACCGTTGCTTCTTGGTGCCCCTTGCTGATGGGGTACTACAACACCCTTTGGGGTGAGAAAATATTCACTCAAATGAAAGAGAATGGACGATCTTTTTGCCCCTTTTTCTGGGTAAAAAAAAGCCCCCCAAAAACATATTTCATCTGACGGGTTGTTTTAATGTTCCGCTCTTTTATTTGCCGTGAGAACATGCTACACACACTTCCTTCCCAATTCCACATTCCGCATCTCGCAAGCGTTGTGGGTCCGTAGGCGGTCAGAGCTGCGCAGCAGAATGATAATTAAAATTTATAAATTCCATTGACGACCCCTTCTTCCCCGTGGGTCAACCGGAAAGCTAGAAGGTGAAAGTTTAAAACCGTTCTTTTAAGCACAGGAGACGGCAAAAGGATTGCTTGCCGGTTGCCTTTTCTGCCGTGGGCCATTTCTAAATCTAAACAAACCCCAAGCGACTCTCATTTGCAGTGTTTTCATTCATTACCCGAGGATGCTTGCTTGACCTTTTGCTGTGATTGCTGTGTGTGTGTGAGTGGGAGGGGAGGGGGTGGGTTGGAGTGCTTGACAGGAGTTTTCTTTCGCTGATTGTGAAATACACTGAAACACTAGGAGACACAACGGCCGGCGTGGCAGCGTTAAGCTTCGTAAGATAATCTTTAGTGGGTTGGTTAACTACAAACAACGGAAGAGCGAGATACAGATTGTGGAGGTTGCGTGCGTTGTGTAGGATGTAAAAATAACTGAGAGAGAGAGAGACGACACAGCACTCCACGGTTCTGGGCGACGTGTTAATCCTGCCTTTTGGGCAGACACGGTGCAGCCCCCCGGTCGGAGCAGCCATGGCAATGAGACGGTAGTGTAGTGTGTAATAAATCAGCAATTTTCCACTTCATCATCCGGCCCTGACCGGGGCCGATTACACCGGTGGTTGGCGGCATGATGCTACTGGTTCCAACTTGTCACCCAAGAAAATGGAATTCTTGCTGCAAAGCGGCATGTAACGCTTTTTCTTGCAAGCCCTTTTTTGTGTTTGGTGTTTCGGAATCATCTGCTCGGTTGCTGTGCACCGGTCTTTATATTGCAGTGGTCCATTAAACCACGGCGGTAGTGGGTGCACATGTGAGTAATGCTTTCTCCACTGCCGCGAGGACCAAGCAACAACAAAAACTAGATGGAAAAGTAGTGTATATGTACAGCACTCCTCGTGGAGAGACAGCTCACATGGTTTTTCAATTGTTCGTTCTGTCCTCGTTGGTAGGAGGCGTATGTGTCCTTTAAGTCCCTCGGAAGGTGCATTTTTACATGCATTTCTTCATCCGTTTCACCGGTGCTGAAGCGTGTTTCGTTTTCTTCTCGTTGGCATTTTCTTTCCTCTGACATTTTGCTCCTTTTCACCTGGGACGAAACCATGAATATCTTATCTGGGCAAAAAACCATCCCCGAGAGAGCAAAAGGTGTGCTGCAGATGAGTAATATCATTCTAGCGAACCCCGTAGACGAAATTCACGTGAAATCGTTACAATCTATGTAGAGCATTGCCGCGCACTCCACACGTTTGTAGCCGCGGCGTCCTCCAAAGGTGTGGATCCTAATTATAGCTCCATTCAACTCGCCACGATCGAGAAAATTGCTGGCGGATGAGAGACACGCCAACGAGATGCAAATACACAAAGAGCTGAGTGGCGGAGAAGAACCGCGGAGGTTGTAATGCTTTTCTTCGTCATTTCCTTAAAAACGGTGACGCACGTGTTGCGGCAAGGAGGGCGAGACAATAAGGATTTGGATCCAAGCGAACTAATTACCATTCTATTATCCGTGTTTTGCGTGCATCTCCGGCTTTTCCTGGCGCTGTGGCGCGAAAGGTCATTTCCGAACCCAGCCGTTTCTTTGGAGCTCTGGGAAAGAGAATGCATTTCTGGAGAACAATTTGTCAAAACATCGTCCAAACCGTTCAATGCGCCGTTCCGATACGCGAAGAGCGGAGGAAAGATGCAGTGAGTCTCGTGCTTTCCGGCGAAATTATCTTCTTCAATCCTTGTTTCACCGTTTGCTGCTGCTTTATTGCTAGAAATGGCGATGGTAGTCATCCACTAGGCGCCTCTACGAAACAACACTCGCCAACAATCGGTCTGAGCATTTCCATCTGTTGGATTATTAGCACCAGGGCGCGACACACAGGGCGTCATCGGATCGTGGGTAATTAAGCCGTACTGTGATTTGTGCGCACCGCACCTTGTTTCCGATCGACCTTACCCCGGCGGATAAGGAAATGCTAATCGAAACAACAGCAAAAAAAATAACAACAACGTCTCACCGCACAAGCCCTGTGCAAAGAGCTCGTTGGTAGGAGGAAAGTGAAAAATCGCACATTAATTTTCCTCTCATTTTTACTTGCCGCGTGCGATAGAGAGATGCGATGATGAACGTCAATGGCAGCGGTCTTTCCCTTTGACGCGCGCGCCTCACATTTACGCGAGCGCGCGCGCTCTAATTTGCATTGTAAATGTACCGTGGAGCTATCACGAAGGGTGACACTGAGATTTAACCGCGCTCGGACGTGGATGATGACGGCGGCAATGGCGAAGGGGATGTGTTGTTAGAAGTTAATATTCAATGTTTAATTTTTTATTCGAGGGGTGAGATAATTAATCGTATCAAGAGCAGAAATTAAGCATTTTTGAAAAACGTGCAAAGATAACTGCACCTCCAATGGACTCTGTACTCTATGTCTTTTGATGACGCACAGTGAGAGGGAGAGGATAATCGGAACGGGGTATGCAAATCTCCCTCGGGAGTACACGGAACGATCAAAGATGCTGTTCCGGTTTTGCTTATTTCTGTAACGAATATTAAAAAAAAACACAGAGCCAATGTTTTCAAGGAACACCCCGTCGCGGATCACTCCCTTCTCCCTCACGTTGCTGTGTGTCTGTTTATTTTGTTGTGTTGTTGTTGCGTTGTAACGGCGCTTGCAAGATCACCCACACACCTACACACACACACACACACACACTCACATATGTCTCCCTCAGGCTGTTAGTCAGCCCTGAAGTGCACTAGGAAACAGACATGGAATGCGGTGTGCAAAGGCAAAACACATCACCGCCACCGCCCATGCTTTGGGAGGAGACCTACCGTGGGACTGGGCATACACTCGATCGCCAGATCGCGCTCTCCCTACAGTCTCTGTTCGGCGACGGATGCGAACGGATGCAATGCACTTGTCTTCTTGGTGGACTAGGAAGACCACTCGGGAGGATCACTAAAACCGTACGGCGTGGATACAGTTGGAGGTGTTCTAGAAGTGCGACACTGTGCAGAGTGAAGGAAGATACTTTGTGCTTGAAGATCCCTTCTGGAAATCCTGAAGATCCAGTGTCCTGTGTTGTCGTCCTATCAACCATTGTGCGATGGTCCCTTAGTGACCGGGGCCCCTAATTAGCGTTGTGTTTTCACTGTGTTCTCGCAGCAAACAGAGAAGTGTTGAGTGCAGGGAGATAGCGATAAGGCAAGGTTATCGCCACACGGCAACATCCCGTTGCGTGATCACCCAAAGCCCACCTTGGGGCGGTTGCAGTTGACCGAAAAAGGTGACCCAAACTGAAAACTGTCGTCTTATCGTCGTTGGTCCTTGAGCAAAACAAAAACTACGCCGAAATTTGTCCACGAATAACCTCCGATCATCTCGCCTGCGCCAACTGAGGAGATTTGTGTCGGACAGCAGATCAGTTTGCCTCTAACCGCTCTCTGTCTCTTCCAGTGTGGAACAAAAATAAACCCCAATACCGTGGAGAGCCTTACCCGTGGTTTCTCCAACGTGTTTTGTGTGCCGGTTACTAGTGCGTACGTTTTTTGTTTTGTGCGCTCTGTTATTCAGGTTTTGACGTAGTGGATATTAAACACAGTGAGTTCCCACCCGCCCCCAACCCCACCATCAGCACCCCTCCGATCATGTGGGGCGGTGCAGCAGTGAAAATGACGTTGCTTTATCAGTACAAAGATAAAATATGTGGAGGAGGGAACGTGTGCTTCAGGTAAGCGAACAAGTGCAGCCAGTCGCGGCGGGCGGGGTGCTCGCTATCGGGATGTTTGGATAAATTGATGCAAAATAGTAACAACAGCAACAACAGTTCAATTATCGTGCTCTGCTCGGGTGGGGAATCCAGGGAAGAGGGAACATGATATCGGGTTTGGACTGGGTACTTCCCAATAGGATAGGAAGTGCAATAATGGCTAAATGAGTTCGCTGTTGGTAATTGAAATAAACTCGTTGTCGAGATTACAGCCCTCCAGACCGGGATTGGAGAGGAATTTTTCGTTCTGTGGCTAAACAATTTGCTCCTGTGATTGGGAAAACAAGTTTAAGCGGGTTTTCCCTATTTCAATTAGGCTTAGTTGTGGTACTGCGTAGAGATGGGAATTTCAAGTAACTTTGGGATAAGTAACTAGTTACAAGTAACTGCTAGTGGACAGGTTGTCTGGTTGTCCACCGGGTTCTTTTAAGTTTAGTTATAAGTGACTTGTTGTAAGAAACTAGCTGAGAGTACCTAGGTAAAAGTCTCGAAAAATAGGTAAAAGTCTGGTTAGATGCGAGTAACTAGGTAAAAGTAACTGATCGTCGACATGGAATCAAAGAATGATAAAATTAACAGCTTACACTCGTTTTTTGTAACTAGTTACTTCAATCGAAATAAAAGTAACTAGTTATTTTTATCAGTTACAGTAAATTAGTCCCATCTCTATTATTGCGATGAACACATGTGTTGTACAACAATATAACCTTAAAACTAGACCTTTTTTGCACAAAAGTAATTCACATTGTAGTGTGACTGTGAACACAGCGATCTGTGCACGACGCTTATGCAACTGAGGGAGCCACTTGGTACTAATTATCAGTAGATGTTCATTAGCAAGCAATGACCATCCACCTAGGATGAAACCCCGCTGCAAGTAGTCCGTGTCCACACTTCACCAAGAAGCAAACCATCGCAATCCGTTGTCTCAATCGACAGCCTTGTCCCTGTAAGTTAATTAAGAGATGGATGTTCAAGTTGTCTAACGGCGGAAACGGAAGGAACACGGCAACGATAAAACGGTCGACTGTTCGTGTCAACACCCTTTTGCTTCATAAAGATTGGCCACCTACCCGGTGCCAAAGTACGGGTTTTTCTTATTTTTCCATTTCAATCAACTTTGCTGGCCACCGTCCAAAACTGCAGTTAATGGTATTTTCATTTTTCTGTACGTATTTCTTGTCCTTTTCCATTTTTTTGTGTGTGCTCATAAGTTACTCCCTTTGGTGTTCTGACTTTCCAAGAAATAGGGTTTTTGGATATAATTGAACATATCTGTCCAAACGCAACCATTCCAATTAGGCGGCTAATGCAATTAAAACTAATGTTGGTGAAATTGATTACACTTGTTGAGTGATTTTTCAACGTGCCCCAGGGGGGGGGGGGGGGGGGGAGACACGACGCAAACAAATGGCGTTGAAATGCCAATCGCATTCCTGCCTATCGTCCATTTTTGCCACCGAACAGCCAGTTGGCCCCGTGACAGTGGGTGATGAGAGAAAACGTCCACGCCGTCGGCAGATAGACACTAGACAACATTTGGAAGGTCAAAACAGCGGGAGTACATTTTCAATCGACCGTGTCGTGGTTTGGGATTCTTGGTGGATAAATGTCATCCTAATGGGTTTTTGCACCGCAGTACGAGAGAAGCACAAACGTGGCGGAGAAAAATATATCATAATTTAGAAATAGTTTTACCCCCTGGAGTGGGGAGAGAAGGGATAGGAAAGGCTAGAGATACATTCATCACCCCACCTGCGTTCTGTCTAAAAAAGCATCCCCCGTTCAACGATCCTTGGCCTCATATCGGTGGACGCGGCGGCGTAGTAAGCAACTACGAGAGGTTGCACAACCTACAGAGCCAGCAAGGAACGGTGGAATGTTTTGGGAGGAGCACATTAGTGTTCTTTACAGCTTTATAAGCGATTTTCGGCGTGATTTAGCGTGACCCGAGCGTTGATCCCGAGCGCTTAGTGCGGCTGCGAAGGGGTGCGAAACGGTTTTCATTCATATATGCTCTCTTCCCGCACGTGGTTCTTAATTGGGCGCGGTCAAAAACGTTTAGTTTTACCCTTGGGAAAGGAAGCAAAACCATACCCCAAGGATGGAGATGGTTGTTCATTTTCCTTGCCGTTGCCGCCGTGATTTATTGCCCCTTCACTGCAGCCGAAACCCGACGGCTGAAGTTTTCACTTTAATAAAGCCATCACTTGAAAGTTGACCGCGAGGGGGGTGTTCTTCATCTTCTAAACAGCGCGTGCCGGTAATACTTTACTTCCAGCGGAGCTTTCTTTAACCACCGAAACTGCTCCCCCGGTACAATAAATTGAATTCTAAATTACATGCGCAAACACTCGCTTCTGCGGAGTGTAAATCTACAATGCTGCAAAATTGTTTTTGGGAACAACGTTTACTGTTGCTTATCGCTACCATGCTTGCTGAAAAGTTCATAGTAGCAATCGGGACAAAATGGGCCACCTTTGATTTGGCGTTCCAAACAGGGGTTCATATTTCTTAATGATCTTCTAAAGAATTATATTAGGAAGAGTCTCTTTAAAAAACCAGATCAAAATTCGAGATAATATCCGATAATTTCAACAAAATACTTCAAAATTGCCGAATTGTATAAGATTTAAGTTTCTGAAATAAGCTTTTCAAAGACTTCTACTCATTTTTAATGCCATGTTTGGGTTCATGTTGGGTTCTACAACTTTCACCGATTATTTTACGCATAAGCCATTTCTACGAGTCAAAAATTCAATTTATCCAAAACCTAACTTTCATGATTGACCGTCTAATTTGCTGATTTTGGATGGCAACCCATATTGCCCCAATGTGTGGCCCAATTTGACACATGAAGTGATGGTTTTCAAAATTTTGTTTAAAAAGTCAAAACATTTTGTATACTTGTTAAATATCTTCGGAACATGATTAAAACATTTTGAATTAAGAATAAACTATATATTCATAACAATTTTCTATGCATTTTCCAAGTTTTCTACGTTGTTCTCCTAAAGGGGCCCATTATGCCCCGATTACCCCTACATGTCCAGCGCAACCGTGAGTGTCTGGACACATAGAATCATAAAGAATCCTTTCACCGCACGGAGGGGTTAAAGCGAACCATTCAACGCCGAAACCAAAGGCAAGAGACCGTTGAGGTTCTACCATCAAACTCTCCGGTTTTGCCAGCAGTTCGACGTACACATGTCAACACTTTGTGATAAAGTGCCTTGGCGGTAAACAAACCGCACACCGAGCGGCGCCGGCACCATACAAAGTGCTGCTGCAGCACCATTGATGCTCCCATCAATATCGAATCGAATCAAACCCGTACCATTTTCCGCAACAGCTTGCCTATTCAGGAATTGAGAGGGCAGTAGGATGTTGTTGGTTGATCGATGTTGCGTTCTTGCCCAGAGCTTGCATGGAAGTGGCGGAGGAGGTTCCCGCTCGCGCGGCTTTGACTGGTTGGCCTGGTACGCTGGTCGTCGAATATGTAGCGATGAGGAAGTTACGTGGGTCGCACCAAGAACGAGAGGAGTGCAGAGGAGACGGACGTAAGTGTGGTAAATATTTTGATTTTGTAAATATTTACACATACCGGCCGGGGCCCCCCTATCAGTGTATGGCGCGGGTAAAGAACGTTAGGTGCGGTTGTGGTCTACAGCACCACGGCAAACATTGGCCAAATCAATAAAGGCCTCTCTTCTATGTGTTCTTCTACACACTTGAAGAGGGTGAGGCGAGACACGAGTCCCAGTCTGAAAGCGCTTGTGCAAAAGGTGACCGTGAAACGTAAAATTGTAGTAATTTCGGTTTCAACAACCCCGTGGACCGACTGTGGATGATCATTCCTTTCACCCAGTAAGTATGATGACCCAAAGTCGTCACGCGAGACAGCTTTGTTTTCTGCATTAGTTCGGCAGGGGAGGGTGAGGCGGTGAGGGAGATAACATTCGCACACCCTTTTAGCAGCTGGTTCTTCCTCAATATTCCCTTCAAAATAGATTAATGGTACAGAGGAAAAAGGTACATACGACAACGAGTTTTCGTGACAGAGGAACTCTCCCCATCCGCCCGAGTAGAGTGTGACAGGTGTGTGACGAATCGTACCGCTGCGATAATGCGTGGAAACAGACACAGGAACTGGGTTGGGCTTGGGTGTTGGGTAGAGAGAGAACCTACACCTTTTAGGGAAGTACCAACGGCGAGTGCTCGAGACTCGTTCACTGATAACGCGACTCTTCAGTGACAACCTGGTACGGTTGGCTCTGTGTGGGTATGTGTGGCAGAAGCCGCTGGTGACACAACTGCCCCATTGCCACCCCTAAGGAGGGAAGGTTGGGGGTGTATGCCTCGTTTTTTCATTGTCCCTTTTTGTTTCGCGGCCCTGGTATGTAGTGCCATGTATTAGAAGGTCTCTCCACACTCCATCGATGACTTCCCCGTGAGGAAAAAAAGGAGCATTGGAGCAATATGGTCTGGTTAGGGAATTTCTTTTGGGGAACTCTTTCAATTTGTTTATTTTGTGCTTGTCTAGGATTTTATGTTTTATTTGAAAGAGATTTTTATTTACATAAAGTATGCTATGAACATCATTAACAAAAGTCGTAATACATTCTTGCGCGATTAGTTAAACCAATCATGAATCAAAAGATCTCAAGATCTCATATGAAGATTCATGAATCTTTAAAGATGAATAAATCTCCGTATATTTGAATATTCATGATATTTAGCGGAATTATGACGCCCATCACAGGGGAAAGCAAAGTAGTAAATTTTAAAAATGTAATTGATTTGTCCAAGTTCGAGCATTTTCCGCAATTCTGAGTCTTTGCCCTGTGAATCTATTTAGATAGGTATTTATTCCAAGATTCGTCACCACAAAGATTCATGAACATCGAAAAGTGTTAATCCTAAGAAGGAACAGGCCGTTTTACCCCTAGATTAAACGGACCATTTCAGCCCGGTTCGAACATTCAACAAGTTATGATAACAACATCTTTCAAGTAAATGTGAAAAGGTGGAGCCGTTTTCTTAATTGAAGTTGAATTTAGATTTTTTCTTTTCTTTAACCAAATCGTGGACTACGAATCTTAAATACTGCTCATAAACAATGCACTTAACATTTGTTTAGCACTAGAATTGTCCTTAAACGATTACTGTTGCTGTGTGACCATTTTACCCCCAGCACCCTTACATTTGATGATGGTCGGTAAGCCGCAAAGGTGATGATGACTTTGATGATGGAATGGCACGCACACGCAGCCAACCAGCCTACTGTGGTTTTTTTTATCAGTCTGGTGTGAATCGGTGACAGTGTGTTTTTTTTTGTGAGTTGTTTTGTTATGTATGTTACCTCCAGTAATTAAAGCTCCTTCCCCGAAGGTAGACGAGCGAAGGGAGCGAACGACGCGTGCCAAACTGTCCGATTCAAATTAATTAAAAAAAAAAATAGTCGACAACAAATCCACCGATCGCGAGATTTGCTTTCGGATCATTGTGTGTGACCTTTCCCCTCCAGCTTCTAATGAGTTTCGGTGGTTTAGTGCCTGTTTGAATGCAAGTAACGCCGCCGGTGCTGGTGCTGTGGTAACACGAGAACCTGTGGATGGTTCTCCAACCGATACCCATCCTCCGGGGAATGTGTAGTGTGAGGTGTTATAGCTGCCGCCATGTCGTGCGCACCGCCGTGCTTGCTGCAATGCTGGTACCAGATCGCGTGCTGCCAGCAGGAGCGCTGTGCAACCGATAGCAGCTCCCGTGGTCGTCATCGCCGGCACCTTGGCACCTTTTGGTATGATGAGAGCGAGGAGTACCACCTGGAGGGCGCTCAAGCGCTAGTACTACATCCCCCTTCGTCTGCGGGGATGGACAGGTAACGGACCAGGGAGGAAGAATCTGGTGTACTGTGCATGGTTTATTGATTCAAAAACCTCGCTCGTTCATTCATCGTCCCTTGTAAGGGTTTTATACTTTTTGGGGAGCTAGCTGCGTATCTTTGTAAAGTAAATAATAAGCAACCCATACCGCACTTCGCCATGTATGTCGGTACACGGATCAACTTCAACTGATAAGCGATGGCGTGCTCAATACATTCGCAAAATGTTCGATTTTCGATAAGATTTCGATGAAACTTCTTGGCGAAATGAAAGGTTGGTTTCGGAAATAGGCCGGAACAGGGTATTAGTACGCGTTAGCTCCTCAAGGTGAACGGTAGCTGTAATTTTCAAGCCAATCTAGCTTTTCCGATGGGTAGAAGCAAACAGAAACGAACTGGCGCACAACAATCCAGTGGCACAGTGTCGCGGCTAAGCACGTTCCCGATCAGTTGGTCAACTCTCCACAGTCTCTTGATCAGGTTACTTGCATAGAAAGCCCACCGAGAAACCGACACAAACGTAGCTTTGTTGCGGTGTGAAGATGGGGATGTATTGATCCCCAACATTTTCATGTTATCGCTTGCTTTTGTTATCAATCTCACACTTCCTCGGCTAGGGGCAAACAAGCGATTTTGCTATTTTAATTGGATGATGAAAGGTTGTGAAACGCCATCCGCGCTTCCAATTCAATGATTTCTCGAACTGCGTGTGACTAATCAGTTGGTGGTGCTAATGTTTGATTTTCTTTTCATTGGATTTTCCAGAAAAAAATGGCTGCCGACACAGTTCCGGAAGCTTTCGCACGGCAAGTCAGATAAGCTACCCCCGGTGGAGAAGTCCCTCATCAGCAAGAAGGGCTCCGATAAGAAGGTTAAGGTAAGATCCACAAAAGCATACCCCGAAGTATAAACTAATCGTGTTCCCTTCCCTTTTGCAGCCCAACCAGCAGGAAAAGCCACCGGAAGAGCAGGAATCGTCGACGGTCACGTCGGTCGTCCAGCAGCAACAGCAGCAGCAACTAGAACCGGAGGATGAAGAAGCGACGGCAATCGAGCTGCCACCGCCGATGAAACCGATTCAGGATACCGCATCCGCCTTAAGCGGTGCCGCTGCCGTGCCCTCGTCGTCTGAAGACGGTGCCACCGGTACGGCGAACAAGATCACCAAGGCACTGTCGCTGAAATCGCTGGAAGAACCGTCAAGTGCGCAACCGCCGGCCGATCTGGCCGAAATCGAGCAGTTCGTGAAGGCAAAGGTGGAAAGCTTGAAGTATCTGGATAACGATGGCAGCGGTAGCAGCAGCGCGGCAATGGCAGCTATCGGCGGGCTAGTGGGTGGTGGGGACGGGAGCAGTGGTACATCCGGCCCGTTGGCCTTGAACGGTGGGCATACGATCGCGAAACCGGCTGCCATTTCGCCCCAGTTCTCGGAGAACGAGGCGGCGGATGAAAATCAGACCGAAGAGCAGGGCATCGAAGATATACTGCGGAAGCGGAACTATGCCCTGCGGGAGCTCGTCACCACCGAGGAAGCGTACGTGAACGATCTTTCACAGATCGTGAATGGGTAAGGGAAACGGCGTGTTGTTTATGCTTTTGCTACTCACGTGCGGTGGCTAATGGTTGTTGGTGTTTAATCTACATTACTGCAGATACATTGCGGAGATACGGAACCCGGCCAGCACGGTGCCGATCCCGGACGATCTGAAGGGTGGCAAGGAGCGGATGGTATTTGGTAACATTGAAGCAATATACGAGTGGCACAGAGAGTAAGTTTTGCTGGGCTTGAAATGTCTGTTAGTTCGTTCTTCTTTAACCATGTGTTTTGCTTCCTCTCCTTTCCATTTTCCAGTCATTTTCTCAAAGCGTTACAAAAGTGTGTACAGAACCCGTACGAACTTGGGCCACTGATCAAGCGGAGCGAGCGAAAGCTGCACATGTACGTCGTCTACTGTCAGAACAAACCTGTCTCGGAGCACATCGTGCAGGAGCATATGAATTACTTCGATGAATTACGCTTAAAATTAAAGTATAAACTATGTGTAAGTATAAACAAAAGCAAGTCAAAATCCCTTAACTTGTGTGAATCTACCCTAATGTTAAATGAACCGTTTCCAGTTAGGAGATATGCTCATCAAACCAGTCCAAAGAATAATGAAGTACGAGTTACTGTTGAAAGATATCCTGAAGCATACTCTGCGGGCCGGCCTCACCGAGGAAGTACCAGGATTAAAGGAAGCGATGCATATAATGCAAGTAGTTCCTAAGGCTGCCAACGATATGATGGATGTTGGTCGGTTACAAAAGTTTGAGGTATGTGCTATCGCAGCCCCTCTTTTTTCACTGAGAGTGAGAATGTCTCCATTTGTTTTTTTCTTTTTGCAGGGTAAAATAACGACACAGGGCAAACTGTTGCTGCACGGCCCACTGTACTGTGTCGAGGGTGCCTCAAGTAGTGATAAGAATTCGTACAACTCCCAGAAACCGAAGGAGCTGCACGTGTTTCTGTTCGAGCAGAACATCATATTTGCCGAAATCGTCGGAAAGAAGACACAGTTCACGAGTCCAAACTACATCTACAAGGCACATATTCAGGTAAGGGACGGGAGTGTTACGCGGACTCACCCACTCAACTCAACTCACACACTCCTTTTCCGCCGTCATTTTTTTTCCCAGGTGAACAAAATGACGCTACAGGATCTTTCAGATCAGACGAATGGCAATCGGTTCTCGCTTTGCTCAATCGACCCGCAACGTTCCAGTCTTAGCTATATCTGCACCGCACCGACTCCCGAGCTGCACAATGAGTGGCTCAACACGATACACGAGATACTGAAAACGCAGAACGATTTCCTCAAAGCGCTCGTCAGCCCGATCGCCTACCAAAAGGAACTGACAAAGGATTCGTAAAAGACGACCCGACCATCCATCATCACACCCCTTCTTAGGGCTCTTCGCGCGGTGACTTTTTTCACTGACACTGACGGTGGTCAGTGACTTTTATTACCTCTTTGTTTGGGATTCTGCAGCAGGCTTTTGCGCACTTCCTGTCCAACGCGGTTGTACCAGGTACAATGTCCCTACAATGTGCGTTACATGAAAACGAAACCGAGGCAGCGAGCCGCTCTGAAACATTACGAGTATTATTTATTTTAAAATTGTATTTTGAGTATCTACCACATTTCCCATGCACTCCACGATTGCCCGCGGCAGTTTCCCGTACCAAGAAAAAATCGATTCATTTATTTGTAGATAAAGTCAACCGTCACATGCACGCCATGGCTGTGATGGCGTTAACGGTAGCAGCTAATGACGCAGCAAATTGAATTTGCGCAGCAACAGCATAGGTGATTCACAGGATCATAACATTAAGTATCGCATTGGCATTCGTGCACCCTGCCGTGTATAGCCCTCGGAAAGCAGCGTGATGCAGTAGGTGATGCTGCAAGTCAGCACTATTGATCGCGCGACAGCACAAACATTGTTCCCCCGGAATCTGGATTAAAAAAGAGAGAGAAAGAGAGCGATAAAAAGAATTACGAAGTCATGTAAAAGAAGGCAGCAAATAAAAAATAAAGCAAATTACTCTAAACTGTGCACACAAACATCGTTCATCTTTCGCGCTTGCCACACCGAAACACATAAACGAACCTCCCCAAACTCACACACAAGACAAAACTTGAATATAGAACGGCAGCTTACGGAGCAAAACAGATAATGGCATAAATACCCAATCAAACTTTACTCACCAAGGAAAAAGGAAAAAACAAAACCCGAAATGGTAAAAATGCTCCCTATATCGACGAAGGCGCATCAACCCAATGGCTTAACGTAACTTTAGCAATATTGGTCACCATTTAAAATCCAGCGTATCAAAGCAAAGCCAACAAGCAACTTCGATCAAAGAAAAAGAACAAGAAGAAGGAGAAAAAGAAATCTGCAAATGTGAAATAATTCGAGAAAATATGAAGAAGAATAAGGAAAAAAGAATGGAAAGTAACAACAGTAATATTAGAATAGAAAAAATATCGATAACATACAAAAAAGATACAAAGCAAACAAAGCAAAGTATATATTTTATGAATATGATTATTAAAGGAATATCCTACATTAAGGATAGCAAAACACAAGAGAAGGAAAAGAAAACAATTGCAAATCATACACATACACACAGTAGTTAAGAGAAAAAGGGCAACAAAGTGTGGAGCAATGCTAGAAGCCGAACGTTTGAACAAAAAAGGCGAAACATCGCTTGCAAAGGTGGCAAGAAGCAGCGAAGAAAACAAATTAGATAAAAGAACGAATAATATAAAGAGAAGGTGGGGAAGAGTGGAACGAAATGGAGAGAATAACACAGATTTGCAGCACAGCAAAACATATTTTTGATATTTTGTCATTTTTGTGCTCCCCTTTAGTAATTGGACGAAGGTCAACACATCCCGGGTAGTTTGGTGAACGTTGGTAGAAATGGGTGTACTCATTTGTACGAGGAAAGACCGAGCAAAGGACAGCAGTGCGCTGCATCGGACTGCAGTTTCTGTAGATGGTATACACACAGCACAGGAGAAGGTAAAAGTAACAAAACACCTCACAGGTTTCGCAGGCGACTTTTTGTGAAAGGCAAACGATTGTAGAGCGGGTATAAAATGGCGAAGCGTATTATTATAGTGTAGCACGCGGATCCCTCAAACGCATAAGAACAGTAAGGTCAAATAATTTGATATTACCCCATTGATCGATTTGGGTCGCAAGAGATCGAAGTTGTTTTGGTAAGCTGTGTCGATTTGACCTTTTTGTATGTTCCTCTTGGAAGATTTTCAAACCGCGAAGGCAGAGCATGTGCTTTCATTTCTGCTCCGTTGAATTGGAATGATTTCTGAAATCAACACATTATCATAAGAAAGGAAAATGGAATGTTGTGCAACGAGACTGAGAATTGTGCTGCAATTTACTTATAGGTACTTGTGCGCTGTTCGTCCATTACGTTACCTTTAGTTTGATTTTTACTAGTTCAGGCAGAGTGAAAAGAATGAGGAAAGAAATAATCCACACTACGTTCCTTTTCCTTAGGTGTCAACCTGTGTATAATCTTGTGCAAAAATCAAATTACTTCAAGCTTTTTTCTTCAAATGCTTTTATTTCCATAGGTTTAACTGAGCGATGTGTGTATACTTTTATGTTATTTTATTAGCTTTTCCCCAACTTAACAAAACAGTTTGTTATTTTGTTCATAACAAACTTAAGAGTAATGGGAGCTTTTAGACAGCTTTACTTTTATTTCTTCGCACATTTTAAACCCGTTAAAGGCGCGCTTTATCACCATGTCTCTCCACACACCCTTCTGTCGGAAGCATTGGCGTAAACGTGTAGAAATCATCCCACCACCACAACCTTCGAAAAATTCATAACATTTTTGGAAGACCGCCCTGGCCCGTACGGTAATCTAAATTAAATTATAATTTCAGTAACACTGTGATGAAAATGTTACTCATTTTCGGTACGGACTCTGCTTAACCAAGCAAAATGGTTGAAAGCTTTTTTATATAGCAAAAATATTAGTTTACGTCCAAAATTTTGCTTTTTTATGTTAAGTATGAACTCTGCTTCTACTTACTGTATAAATCCCACAAGAACTTATAAGAGAGAAAAACACACTTCTCCGTCAATGCTATATGAGTTGATACAATGTGAAAGATCGGAAAATGAAGCCGGTAGATAAATATATAAAGAACGTGTCTCTGCAAAAGCACGCGTACAACAAAACATATTAGTGACGAGCAACTAAAAAATGGAGCATGGGATAAACAAAGAAAAGGGAAAAACATTTGTGTGATAATATATACTAGTAATATGTTGTAATGTTTAATTTATAACTATAATCCCTAAACCTTTAGTGGCGAGAACAAACAAGCGCGCGCGCGGGCCACTAATGCACCGCCGCCCTCTCTAGCAGTATCACCTACTCTCTACTACTAACCACTTTCCCGTTCTGTTAACTAAACAAAAGTACGCAGTACCGGTTCTACAAAGTGTGTAGTATTGCGCTTTCCGCAGGGAAAGCGAAGCAGTTGCGCGAACAAAATGCATGTGTGTTGTAAAATATTGAAAATCTGGCGATGGTAACGCGCACCCTTAAGAAGGATGAAATACACGCAGAAAAAAAACGAATAACAATACAGAGTAAAGTGTGTCTGTATGAGAATCATGATATACAAAAACAAAAATCAAGCATGGGAAGAATAAACGGATCAAAAGTGAGAGAATAATAATCATACTTATAATTTTGCTGTACAGCGCGTTGAAATCAAAAGAACGGAGGAAAAGGAAGAGAAACACATCGGTTCAAGAAGTACCGACCCCGCACACGTGTGCAGAGGAGGCGTACGCAATTATTCACCGCTCCAGAATTAGACTAATCAAAAAGACGGGATAGCTGAATTTCAAGTCGTCGCCGATCATGGATAAAGCGAAAGGGATTAAGAGACATCGCTACAACTACTCGCAAAGCAGATAAGATGAAAAATAAAATCTTTCAAAAACTGAAATCCTCACGTGTCGGAACCGGTACCTCTCATCTGGCTATCCCAGGGGAAAGTGGAGTTGATGAAGTGTCCGAATTTTATTTTTCAACATTGTTGAAGAATGGGCCTAAATAAATGAGAGATATTTCATTAGAGGATACTTTAATTTATATGAAGTAAATAAATACCTAATATGGGAGATAAATTTCCGAAATGCGGTATCTTTCTCGATGAAAGCCCAAGATCAATAGAATAGAGCTATTTTCAACAGTTCAGAGGAGTCGGTATCGGCTACCGGCATTTCCTATCACAATTTTTTTTCTTATTTTTATATTGTTTCATGGTAGAGTATATTTAACAGAAATCTGAAACAGGTAACCAGAGCTATTTATTTTGCTATGTCTTGGAATTGTATCGATTATTTTTATTCTGTAGTGACGGCCTGGCCGTATTGCGAAATTGTATCGATTGAACAACAGAAATGTTTAATAATGTCTTCATCGACAATTGTTGAAAGGATTCTTGGAGAAAACAATTTTGTAGTGTAGTTTTTTCATATGGTGAAGTTTATGCATCTAGAGTTACCCGATACTTCCTGGACACGTTGTATTTCCCATTTTGCTTAAAATATAACAATGAGAAACACATTTAAAGTCAAACATGTTTGAAAATGTAATGCAAGCAAACCCGCGCGTGTTCTTCAATTTCTGATGCGACGTCCCACTGTCTGGCAGCTGTCAAAACTAATTTTGACGTACTTGCTGCATTCGGTCAATCTGCGCACCGGTGATCTAGCAACCTTGTTTTGCCGAAAAAAGAAATGTGATGTGCTTCTTGATGGCGAACTGAGAAACGTTGGAATTTTCACCATCCAAAAAACGCTCGCTCCCACGTAGTATGACTACCGCGTTCAACACTACATCGTAGCAGCAGCAGCAGCAGCAGGTTTAAAACAACAGGCCCAGTGGAATTGCGCGCTCACAACATCCGAGCCATTTACGTCTCTGTGAAAATCTTTCGAGACAGCAGCGGTAGTGTGTGCAGGTTATAAGAACACCCTCTCCCTCCATCATAATCGCCATAACCATATCGTCGCGCACCAACCGCAGCGGAAAAAAGGTCGGTAATTTCCACAAACCATCCCCGCGCGGTACCATCTAGCGCGAGTGGCCATCTTTTCGTGGTCGTGAACATCCCCTACCCGCCATCGTGTGCGCCGCCATTAACGCGAAGAAGGGGTGAGCTCTAGAACATTTTCCCCGCATCGCAACATGGCTGACCAGCAGGCTAGTGTTGAGCAGCAGCAGGCACCGGCACCGGCACCGCAGCAGCAACCGGCACCACAGCAGCAGCAGCAGCCCCAACAAACGGTTACCGGTGAGCAGCCGGTCCAGACACAACCCGCCGCCACCACCGCCGCCCCGTCGTCGCAGGATGCCGGTCAGAAGCCGGCTGCTGCACCGGGCGCCCCTACCGATGCCGCCGCCGCCCCCGCCCAGGTGATGAAGGAGGTGATTGCGACGAAGGTGACTGGTGTGGTGAAATGGTTCAACGTCAAGAGCGGCTACGGTTTCATCAACCGGGGCGACACGCAGGAGGACGTGTTCGTGCACCAATCGGCGATTGCACGCAACAACCCAAAGAAGGCAGTTCGCTCAGTCGGCGACGGTGAGCAGGTCGAATTCGATGTGGTGATCGGCGAGAAGGGTAATGAGGCCGCCAACGTGACCGGACCGCAGGGTGAACCGGTGAAGGGCAGCCAATACGCCGCGGAGAAACGTCGCGGTTTCCGCAACTGGTTGCACAAGCGCGGCCAGCGCCGACCGGGCCAGACCCGCAACAAGGACGGCCAACTCGAGGGTGGCCAGGGCGACGGTCAGCAGCAGAACGATGGTCAGATGCAGCAGCCGCAGCAGCACCAACAGCAGCAACAACACCAACCGCAGCAGCAGCAGCCAGTCAAGCAGCAGCAGCAGCAGCAACAACAGCAGCAGCAGCAGCAGCAGCAGCCCCGCCGCTACCGTCCCCGCGGACGTGGGGGTTACGCCTCGTCCTACTACTCGCGGCCAGCCCCGCGCGGACCGCGCCGTGACATGATGATGGGCGACAACGGGCAGATGGACCAGAACATGATGGACGACAATGGTGGCATGCGGGGACAGGGTGGCCGCGGAGGTGGTGGCCCTCGTCGCTTCTTCCGCCGTAACTACCGCAGCGGTGGCCGCGGTGGTGGCATGGGAGGCCCGCCGGGACCGCGCCGCGGAGGCTACCGGCCTGACTATCAGACCGACTATCAGCAGAACGGTGGCGGCCAAGATCAGATGGCCCCGCGGCGTGGCGGTGGCATGCAGGGTCGTGGCGCCGGTGGCCGTGGACGGTTCCCGCGCCGTGGTCGCAATCCGGGACGCCCGCGTAACGATGGCGGTGGTGCCGGTGGCAACAACAATGCCGTGCAGAACACCACCACCGAAAGCTCGGCGTAAGAGGGGTATTGTGGCGCGGACGGCAAGATATCTAACAACCACTAAACTTGCATCACTACCACCACCACCCACCACCCAATCCTGCATAACTGCCGTTCTCGAGTAACAATAGAGACGAAGATAAGGAAAGTGGCCGCGCCTCCAGCACCATCCCACTTACATCGCGCATCGGCCCATCCCGAAAAAAACATGCACCGAGGAAGAAGCTCTCGAATCTTCAACGCACCATCTTTCCTAGAGTCAACCCATCAGCCCATCGTCGTAGGGACATCAAGAACCGACAACAACAAGAGCAACAGCTAGGAAACGGGAATGGCGTAAGTACACACAAGCCACTAACATCAGACGCTTCAACGTTCAAGCGATCAAGCCGCCGGGACGTGAGCGTGCGCTCGCACTTTCGCTGATTCGTTTCCAAATCTTACTTTCCCTACGCGTTTGTTAGAAGAATAGCTAGCGAGCATATACATATGTTGCAAGACACTGGAAGCTGGTCGCGAAGACCGCGCTGACCATTCACAATCGCCCTCCTCACGTGGGTGGGTGCGCGCGCTTTACCGAACATCTTATCACGCGCGCGCGCTCTCTCACAAAAAAACAAACACTGTTTATTTCTTCTGCGGGGTCCTCACTAGGCTCGGTGCAATATTTCAGAGACAGGCAAACTAGTTGATAGAGAAATGAAATACGCGGATTAATGAAGAAGGGCAAGAACCAGGGAAGGATTATGAAATAAAAGAAAACCTATTGATGAATGAATAATTTTAATCATACTACTACATTACACCATTGCACACTAATCGCGTTTACAAACCAACCAATCAAACGTGAACAGGGTTTAAATAAATGAATCACCTAGAAAAACAACAAAAAATGGACAACCGATTCGGAGCAAAACAACAAAAAAAAAAACAATTGTATGAATAGTAAAGGACTAGTGGTTAATTGGAAAAACAAATATGGCAACCGCAAAAAGGGATAGCTAGAGCCAGATTCTATCACTCCTTATCTAACAACAAACACTATTAACCATTTATAAGATTCCCTGGGTAAGACCAACATTGATACAGCCTGCTGAAAAAAAAAAAAACAGCTCACTATCGATGGAGGAATGTCGATGATGCACATCAAGAGTTACATGTTTGTGTCGCTGCTGCCGTGCATTTGCTGATCTATGCACACATGCATTTCGTCCCTTTCTACGAACATCCTTTTCCAACCATAATTTGCAAGGAAGACGATTGATACAACGTCCCTTCTTTGTATATGCGCGTGTGCGTGTGTGGATTGGGGTTCTAGGGTGCGCCCGGACCAACTACCACCACCCGAAAAGCACATTGATCGAACCCGAGAGCTAAGAGTAAACAAAAAAACGGATTGTTAGAGACAGAGTTTTTAGAGTTAGAAAAGCCCGTGCAGAGTTTTTGATGTGTGATGTGTTTGTTTGAAGTGTTGAATATGCAGAAGAGATCAGGCAGGTTTCCCTGTGTTACACTGGGCCGGGTTTGGAGCTCGCTTCTTGAATATACCACTAACAAGCTGCAATTATACAACAAAAAAAAATAACAGTAAAACTCTTTTACTGCATGTACACGGCTACAATTTGCAACTTAGTACCCGATTTTAATACTAAAACATCATAGATGCACAACACGCCGGTTCATTGTTACACTTTTGGTTTTAGTCCTCTTAATACGTTTTCTTTTGAGAGTGGGTATTATTTTGAGGAAGGACAAGCAAATCTTCTTGTGTTCAAAAACCACAAAGTAGGCAAAGAATGCTCTAGGACATGCGTGTTGTGTTGCTGCGCATTGAAAAAAAGCGCAAATGCGTTATCAGCGGATTAACAAGCAAACATTTTTGGGTAACGGATAAGTGCGTTTCGAGTGTGGGAGTAACAATTGACCATTTTTTATTAATGTTTAAATAACATACTGTAGTAGAAAATTGGAGAAAAACGAGGCAAAAAGCAACACATATACAGAGAGAGAGACGCGTGAAGAAGCCACTTAAGGCATAAACTGCGCACTTCTCGCCGTAACCCAACCGTGACGAGGTTGGAATGGGAAAATTGCAGCACGTAAAAATGTGCACGAAAAAATGGCAATAGTCGAGGGAACAAAAAAAAACGGTTCTAATTGGCCGTTGCCAAACCGTATCTACTCGTTCCCAGTCTCGTATGGTGAAGGTTAGGCCTAGAGTGCAATTACTATACCACACTAAATGACGAGGAAAACTGTAGAGAAAAACTGAAGGTGAGCTGAAAACATGCCACAAATCACCGTGTGGAAGCTCGCATTATGTGTAGGTAGTTGAGGTTAGAAAACGAGACCAAGCAATAACGATGGAAATTTTGCTAAAAGAACCGAGAGAAAAGAAACGAGAACAAGAGAAGGTTACAAACAGCAGTGCGAGAACCGGTAGTAGGCTGGGAAACAACGTTGCTCGTCGCCGACAACGACGACTACTACACCGGCGCTCTCATTTGGTAGGAACAGGAAAGGGATAAAGGAAATCAAGGTAGGCGACGCGCGCACAGCACGCAGGTGCGTACACATGTACACCGCCACCAATGATCACGTGTTGCGAGCCGCCATTTTCTATCCTCAATCTAGAAAAGAGTGTTAGCGCCACCACGAGTTGTTTTCGTTTTGCCATGCGTTTTTTTATTGCGCCCATTTGCATTTTGGGAAAGTTATGTGCGTTTCCGTTATCCTTCTTATTGCGCACGTGTCGCGTGTCGTGCACGTATTTTTTTTTTTTGCTACGTTTACGTTTGCTACGATTGAGTGTTCCCGGGGTTTTCTTTATTAAATGTCTATCGGCTTTCACCCACCCAAACCCACTCACAGCTCTGAATTCGTATTTTATCAGCGCTTCGTTCTTACCTCAGCTTAAGTTTTGGTACAAACGGTCGATTGAATTGGAATGATTGCGTTAAAAAATCCGTTTCTACTTTGTTTGTTTGTTTTTTTTTATTGTAACACTCTTTACACACACTCTAACGTCGCTATATATTACCATCCTTCCCTTTACATCATGTCTCTTATCATGTATACGGGCATTGCTGTGCTACGAATGGAGCAGGCAGAAACTTCAACCGTTCTGCTCCCGGCATGTTAAACATTACCGAACGGAGCTCGCCGCGTGTGTATGAAAATAGACAGCGATTGGTTGTTGGTTTTAGGACTGAGCACGGGAGGATATTTTTAGCATTCGTGTGGATGCTACCGGCTTGCCAAGTACCGCACCACCACGCATGCCCCTTCTCTCGTGAAGGTGTTTGAGATCTCTAAAATCGACCATCCTACCGGTCGCATACACGTGAGCATGGAACTGCAGTTATGTATCCACATTCGGCATGCCGAAGTACGCAGCCAGCCCGTATGCGTGAGGCGTATTTTATTAGAAACTAGTTAAGGTTTGTGTTTTTATAATACCATTTCCACAGGTTTTGATATGGTTGCATGTGAGTAAGGAAAAACAACATAAATAAGAAGTTTAGTAAGCGACAAGAAGAAGCAAATAACAAAATAATTGCAAATTATTAATACAAAATAAAATTTATTGTCTGTAAGCGTACACACCACACCTGGGAAGAGAGAGAGAGAGAGAGAAACAAGCAAGGTAATCGAAAACCGTACATAAACAATACAAAAAACCCCTATGCTACGCTGTGCTCTACTGATTCTATTGCACTGCAAACGAGAGCATACAAAATCGAGCGAAACAGCGTGGCATTAAATGTTAGTACGGAACAGACCACAACAGACACATGAATGAATTACAATAGATTTACTCTCGACCGCAGCCCGTCTGGGGCCAGCAAGCATTCTGTAGAATTAAAAGAAAAACATCTCGTTTTGCAGAAAGTGTGTGCGCATTTTCTTTATTATAAATTATCAATTTGAAACAGAAACGTACGTATACATATATATTTAGTCAACCGACAAAACATACATAACAAAACAAAAAGTGCATGCAGTTAATAAGCAAAACACAGAAAAGAAACAAAAGCGTATAAGGAAAAATGAAATGAAATCACTTAAGTAAGAAAATCAAGTAACAAACACACACACACTAAGAACAGAACAATGTTGTACTAGAAATAATATGCGTGAAACAGAAAATGAAACAGTGAACAGATGAGATTGAACTTGAGTACAGAGAGAAAGAGAGTTTATGGAAAATGTGCGGATAATTGAACAAGCTGAAAAAGGGGCCCAGTTTACCTGTGCAAGAGAAGAACCGAATTAAAATGCGAGAAGGTCACAAACAACAAGCAGAAGAAAGTAAAACAATATGAAAATATTAAAAGTAATATAAATAATGCAATGTAGTGTGCGGCGAACGTAAAAATTAGTGACCAACACAAGTGAAATCCACCAATTAGAACGATCGGGTGGAGCATCATGGGAGATAAACGAATATAAGATATAAAATCAAGGAAACGTGAAAAAGCTATGATATGAACATCGTAATATGAAAAAAGGAAGCATGATTAATGTTTAAGCATGAAACACTAGTGTGAACGTTTGATAACAAGAATAAGCAAAACAAATGCGGTAGTGGGAAGAACATAAGAACAACAATTAACCCGTTGGCGCTATGGGAAAGATTCGAGAGTAGAGCATTAAACGAGAGACCCCAAGAAAACGTCAACAAGGAGCGACACAGAGGACAACCTATGTTGAGCGGCGATTGTGAAACACATCAACATTTTTGAACGTCATTAACATCTTAAATGCATGAAACATCGCAAGAGGACGATTTCGTTTCACCAGGCACATGTGTGGTGTTCCAGGGTGGGCATTCCGCTTGTGATGTGCGTGATCGTTCATCTAGTCCCTTGAATCCTTGACGGGAAGTGATGCTATGATTACTCACACACACGGTGCCTGCTCTGGCTGTGCCACGCCCGCTGTCTGGTACGTGTAAAGAGCTGCGAAACGAGTAAGCGTGTAGCTGCGCTGCTACACGGAAACAATGTCGAAACTTGTAAAACAATAAAAAATCAATAAAAAAATCGTAAAACTTTAATACTTCCGTCGCTTGTGTTGTGTATTCTTTCGCACTCGTTTTATCACAATTTTGTTTCTTACTGCTTAGAGACACCCCGTTGGTGTTGTACTGCCCTTACTCATTTAGATGTACAGTGACCCATCGGCCGGTCCGAGATAGTGCAGCGAGATGAGCAGCACGTCGATCAGCGTCCACACGCCCAACCCACCGAAGCTGAACAGCTTCCCGATGCCCTCCTGCCAGTGGCCAAGAAAGAACCGATCAGCACCGAACCCGCCGAGCGTAATGCTCACGATCAGCGTCGTCGTCCATCGGTACCCTTGCGTCCAGTTGCACGGAATCTTCTTCATGAACGTGCGGTGACCCATGCACAGCAGCTCCGGGTGTACGGTGCAGTTGGTTTTGTACTGCGAGTCGATCGAATTGCATCCTCCCTTCTGTTCGCAGCTGTGCTCCCAGCGTTCGGTTTGGTAGCAGTACCGGCAGATCATCGTGCGTTTGATCTCATTTTGGCTGGCTGTTTTCAGCTTGTCCACGTGACAGACCACGTTCGTTTTCGGTAGGCAGGTGACGTTCAGCTCCGCACCGTACACGCACTGCGGGTTGTACGTGCACTGTAGGCAGGAATTGGGCAGATCTGTGCAGAGTGTACCGTTGGGGCAGTGGCTAGTGTCGGAGGATGATTTAGACTGGAAAAGAAGGACGGAAACGGCGTTTAAATGATGGGATGTAAAAGAATAAAGTAAAAAGGGGAATTCACATACATTCGAGTTAATGGTTACTACTGACCGATCTGTGTCTGAGCTGATTTTTTCAAGTTTGGTGGGCTAAAAGTAATAAAGAAAACGAAAGTATTAGCTGAGAGGCTTTCCCTTGCAAATGGAGGCTTGCATTACTTACAGTAACTTCAGGATTGTTGGAATTAACGGCTAGATGAGAGAGATAGGATAAATACATAAACGGTATTCTCTGCGAAGCAATTTACAGCACGAGTTTCTAAACCAAAGTACTTACACGACTGAGTGATACGAATGTGTGAAAGTATTAGCGACATCATTAAAAACACTACCGATTTCCAGTTCAGCCGTACACATCGTCCGTGCAGCAGGGAGGTCAACATTTTTCACCAGAATTGAATATGTTTATGTATTTTTGCAGCAATTTGGCTGAAGGCGAGCTTTCCGGACCATTTGACAGCGGTTTGTTTACGTTGTAAATCAAAGTGACGGCTATAGTGCGAGATAGTTGTTTAAGTGCGTTACGCTGTGACAGGGTTGTAACGTAACCAGAATGAAGCAATAAATGAGGAGGATTCAGAAAAAAGGTAAAAAGTATTCACATATGAAGGAATCGCATTGTTATTTTGCTTTTAAACTGTAACTGTTAAAAATATTGAAAAAAAATAAAATTTTTAAATTTTCCAATTTACAGCTCGATGACTTGCCAACTATAAACCAACATAACCCTCAAACGGCTTTAAATTCAGTCATTTTATTTATGCTCACCGAATCTATAAGAGTTGCTTTATTTTTCATACCAGTATTACGTAGGATTACGTATTCTACAGTTATGAGCGATCAAAGTTCCTGGATACAAGGGTGAGCGCAAAATTCCAATAAGAAATTGCTGCATGGGAAGCTGTTTGTCAGCAGGCCACGACAAAGATGCTAGATGAAAAGCTTGCTATCTCTTTCTACCTGCGTTACAAGTTGTTTGAATACCACTAACCACGCAAAGGGTGTGAAGGGCGTAGGTGAATAACTTTGCGAAGGAGGGAACAGTCCGGAGAAGCTGTCAAGAGGCATAGCTGTCAGGCTTCGAAGTGCTTGTGTATAATTTTTTCTATTATTGTTCCAGCAGGCAAAGAGGGTGGACGTGCGCCCGACCATCGTTGCGCTGGGCTGTGGTGTAGTTAACAAACTACCTTTGTAAAGAGTGTCTGCAAAGGGACTGTGTATTGTAGCTTGTATTGTAAGCCCTTTTATAATCATTTTTGGATTATAACTAAAGTGTATGGTGATAAAAAAGAGCCTAATAGGAAGAGAGAAGTGCACTAGGAAAGGCCCTTTCTGTGTGAAGGAAGAAAAAATAGTGTCTGGGTCTGTGTCTTCGGTGAAAATTGTGTCTCATTCACTTTGCAGACACGCAATAGAACTTGCAGGAGTTAAAAGCGAAGACAAGAGCAACACCTCAAGGTGAAACAAATGACGGACGGTGCAGTAATGTTGCTCCCGTAGCGGAATGAGAATGCAGTCCGTTTTTATCCTCGATGGAGGAGGAAACCCGGCGTGACAACAAACTGGGCGGACTGGCAAGCTGTCGGGTCTCCGTAGGAGAGCACCAAGCACCCTTGTCAACCGAAAAACACCGAGTGTTTGTGTGTGTGCGCGCGCGTGTGTGTGGGAATAGTTTTCTTCCCGCAAAGTAGGCTGTCACCCTGGACGCCCTGGCGCGGCAGGTGGAAAAACGGAATGAAAATGCGTAGGAACGAAACTGCATCGCGCAGCTGGTGGCTGGGGTAGGCAGGCTTGCAGTGGAAAAGGCAAAGGCTGCTGTTGTACATCTTAGTCTAATCGAAGAACGAATCGTTTAACCTGTTTGTTTTGTTTCGAACGAAATTCGGAAAAAAATGCTGTACCTGAAAGGGAAAATTTTCCTGCAAGAAAAATAGTCGCCCACCCCGCGCCAGGAATTGTTCCTTATCGAGCGATGAATCATCGAGCGGATCGAAAAGTCCCCACCTCACCTCAAACCTTGTGACTGGTAAAGGGATTGCAGCTGTTGCAGCAATCGTAGAAAACGATGGGGTGTTGCCGCCGTTGCCACAGAGAGGGGAGAGCAAGTGAAAGATTTCCGAAAGAACAACAACCTTCTTCGTTGGGTGATGTCATTTCTCGACCCGGGTTGGAAAATTCAGTGCGTTCAGGGTCATGGGTGAAGGTGGTGGGGGAGGGGGAGGTGAAAGAAAGGAAAAAAACCAGCGCTCAAAGAAAATTTGTACTACGTTTTACGCAAGTGTGTGGCATACTACGCAGAAACAGGCATTAGAAGTACCACGAATACACTAGTTTTTCGCTTGTTTCAATGATGCCGGAGGGGATGCAAATGAAAACTCGCATCAATTTCAATTCGTGCCGAGGGAAAAGAAGAGAGTCTTTTGCAAAAAGGCCCGTTGGACGATCGGCAGGCAGGGTAATTTTCATAAATCGTGCATGCAAATTGGTTGCATTTTGCGTCGGTTTTGAGACGAGTGGGAGAGAAGGTTTTGTGCAGCAATGCTTTTCTTTTCCGACATTTGCCATTCACTAAACAGTTGTGTGGAAGGGGAGAGTGAGGAGGGGGGAGGGGGTGTGATGAACCGGGGAAACAGTAAAAATCGGCAAAATTTCTCCCACTTTGACGTGCCACCAGTGTGGTGCGAAAATAATCGATTGGAAAACGATTTGGAAGGCGGATGGGGGAGGGCCACGATCGAGAGTGATTCCACCATCATTCCAGCCCCACCTACCTTCCCCCTCTAAAACCATTTACATTGGGATATTTATTGCCCTTGTTTTTTTGCACCCTTTAATTTCCATCTTTTTTTGTCCTTCACTGCTAGCTGGCGGAGCCTACTGAGCAACAGGCTTACACAAAAAAGTGAATTGTGTGCACGCGCTCTTGTATTGTGTGTGAGTGTGTGTCAGTTAAAAAAAGGAAATGCAATACTGAAAGCGAGCAGCAAAAGCCGGTAGCTGCCCATTAGCAGAAGAAAAAAAAAGTGAATTTTGCAGATGTTAAACGTGTGTTGAGAGTGTTGTTAATACGTGAGTAGTGCATCTTTCTGTGTGCGTGTGTTGTGTGTCCCGTCCCGGAAGCGGCCTAGTGAAAAGGTTTAATCGATCACGAAGAGCTCTCTCGTCTCATCTCAAACCATACAAAACGCCGGCAAAGCGGGTTTGAGAAAAATAAAACACACTCACAAAGTTGGCGTTGCTTCAATCCCGTCAGTAGTCGGCTGTAATCGATCAAAGTTTTGCCATCGATCGACGGAAACAATAGCCGAACCGCTGCAAATAGCCTCATCGGAAGGAAGAGTAAGTACATTACCCGAATAGAAATGATCAATTTTCTTCTGCACTGCAGCACGTAAAAAGGGAAAGGAGGAAATGATTTTGCCAGCTCGTTTTGTGCGCTACACCAATCGCAGGGTCGGAAGGGTAATCGGAGCATGGTTTTAGAGCAGCTCAGCTCGAGAAAGAATGATTTTAGTGCAACTTTTAGTGGTCGTGGTCGCAAATTGAAAACCTTTCTCTTTTCGCTTAGAAACAAATGGATTGATGTTTATTTAGGTTAGGCATCTTTGCCCTCATCCATTTTGTATGTCTGCCATATAAAAGAACTTAATCGAAAACAAGCGAGCAGGCATGGTAGCAGCTCTTAGCCCAAAATTCAAAACCGGTTCCGGTAGGTCCGGAACCAGTTTTACGTCGGGAAAGCTTCCGCGCCGGTGGGAGAGTACAACTTCAAGACGCTGGGATATTTGCGAGTATTGCGATGTTCCTCGTATCGGTGTTAACGCGACCAGTTCTTCCCCTGGTCTACCAGGCTTGTGTCTATACGAGTGGGATTGCGGTTTGCGCATAATTTGCCTTGACCTTCGAGTAGAAGAGGTTTCCTTTCAGACGGTGCATCGTGCGTAATACCGTGCAATGCGCAACAAGACCGATGCAGTAGGGAAGCATGGAGCAAAACGGTGCCGATAAAGATTTTCTCCAAAAATGTTTTATGTAATGGGATTTGAAAACTAAACACAAGCAGTTTATTGTGCCTAACCTTTTGAATTAATGATTGTTTTTTTGCATTATTCCTCTTTTGACAGAACTGATTCATATACATGACTACATCGCTCATATTTTTAAACTATTGCAATAATATACTAGAATCAACCTAAAAAGTAATTAAGAAACTATTTCATAGGTAAGAAATATTATTTGTCATATAGATTACGTCTGAACTAAAATCACTGTGTCACTGTGGTAGAAATTGTAGTTTGAAATGACTGCGACTTTTAACATAGTCTATAGGAATGGCCGCGTCACGTACTTGTCTAAGTTTCGATGCTGTCCTGAATAAAAAAAATCTGTTATATATTTAACAAGGCATAGGCATTCTCCGTTATCCCAATCAAGACCACGTTTCTGTTTCATGCTTTAGTTGATTCACGATTAAATTTGTGGGTGAAATATTTGGAAATTCGTTTTCAAATCAAACTTGATTCGTTTTTTTTAATCACAAAGTCGTTATCAATGCAAAAGAAGATGTGCCTTGTTTAATCTGTAATTATTACATAATATTGCTTGGAAAAGCGGGATTAAGTGTCTATAATTTGAATTTGAACTATATCTCCGCAAACCATATAATACCGAAACCTCTCCAATTTTTATATTGTAACAGACCAGTCGGTTAGGGGTTGGTGCTGTTTTTTTAACCTAAAATTAATTTTATGTTATGATAACAAGTGATGACATATTCGTTGAAGCTTATTTTTGTCGTGGTCAAAATATTAACAATTTAAGTGAAAAGGAAAGATGATGTAATTTATTTATGAGAAAATCATGGATTAAATCATGGATTGTGGGATTTTAATGAAATATTGAATATATCCAAAATTTTCCTGGTGACCCTAGGACCCCACAATACCCTTTTCCCGGGTATATTCCTACGCAAAACGTCCAGCTTAAACCAGTCAACACAAGCAGGAACTGCTGGAATGAGGCAATGGATTTGTGTATATGTGTTTATATTTTTAGGTCAGCCCCGTCAGCCCCAACGTGTTTACTACAAGAAAGTCGTTAGAATGGGGTGTTAAGAAGCGCGATTCTTTGAGGCACGAAAAATAGAACGCTTTCTATACCTTCGATGGAAGTGTTGCATCACATTTCTGTATTATTGAGGCGTTTCTTTTTGTTGGTAGCCGCCGGTCCCCAATTTGTGGTGTGAAGTGATTTGGGTGAGCACAGTATGAAGCCAATTAGGCTGATTAGCGGGTGACGGGTGGTGTGGTGCAATCCTGCAGTTATAGGACTTGGGGATTGAGATGTTATTCAATTCCTTCAGAAAGCTATCGAAGCTCGCGGAATAATAAAAGCTTGTTGATTAGAAATTATTTATTGGCCCAATGGCAACCATGTTCTCACCATTTATGCAAGACATCCCCATTTACATCCCAAAAGGATACATAATCCGCACCATCTAATCATGGTTGTTAGCGGCTCCAAAAACGTTTCTTTCAAAGTGTGATTGCTGCTTGATCGCCCTCATAAAGCCCTTAATTCCGATGGTTCTCAATGATGGCGAACGATTCAAAGATCCGACCTTGTAGAAGCTCCTCGTAACGATACGACAGTAATAATCCATAACCGTGAAAGAGACCGGCAAAAGACCGGCGCAGATATGGCACGTTAAAATCGCTCTAACGGATCCGTGGCTGCATCGAATCGAGGCTCCCTGCTCCCAAGGGACGGGCCAATGCGTTTAGGAATTGGAACGAAGCTGAAAAGAAAAACCAGTCGGCTCAGCAGTGGTCCAAAGTTTTCCGGTTGCCGGCACGCCAAGTCAACGAACTATGTTGATTTAGTACATTTGAATCTCAATATACGTGTTTGGAGCACATCCGTGCGTGTGTGGTAGTTGGGCGGCTTTTAATGGAACTGGTTCCCTTTTCGAACGGTCTGTGTCCCAGTTCAATCTGTACGCGGGGCCTGCAGTTTCGGTGTTTAGTGGCTATTGGTGGCACGCGACATACCAGCGTACTTGTGCCGTGCGCTGCATCTCAAGGCCAATAGCGAGGCGGATAACGAAAGAGGTGCATGGATATGGGGTAGATGAAGAATTGTGACAGCACCGAATAGAAATGGATTCTATGAAATACCTTTTCATAGCACTTTAAAGCCACCACTCGGCACAGCGCAAAGGCATAAGATGCTGAGTTTTGATTCTTTCCAGACGTAACAGAGGTAAGATGCAACTCAGCACTAGGAGAGGGGCCCGGGGGGGCTCCTCGAGTGGGATGAATTCATAAATGATGGACAAATTATGCATTTACCGCTATTGTGTGCTGCTTCCCTGCACCCATCCGCGTAACGTCGTTGGCGGACGGTTGAGGTGAGAAAACCGAAACGACATTGTTTATGCAGCATGGCGATGGTGGCTTGCGGAATATACGCTGCAGCGAGAGAGAACGAATGAATTTTCATGCTACCGCCGCCTCCAGTTACTGATGCGGGTGTTTTTTCTTGTGTTGCTGTAATGTGTGTGGAGCATGAAGATGGCAGTGAAGAAAAGGGAAAGCTGGAGCTGGTACAGTCTATTTTGCAGCAATATTTCTTCTGAAACTGTAGCTCCAGATTGCGATGAGTTGATAAACATAGAGGGGTTGGTGAGGGTGGAAGAAGGGGTGAGGAAGTTGGTATAATGATGCATTTTAAAAAAAACTATCGTTTAAGAGTTAACGATAACGCCAAAGATTGGGCGGAGGGACCTCTACGAACTTTATCTATCTTTTTTATCTTTTCATATTTCACAAGATGGAATCTTTTGGAAGTCATCAAGTGTGACTTTGGATTTGATTTACAGTTTTGGGAACATCTCTCAGCTAGTATTCTAGTTTCCAGAACTCATCCAGTGTGATTTTGGAATTGATTTGGAGTTCTTTTTGATTGTACATACCGCCAAGGAAACTGTTTACGTTGGCGCTATGCACCAGGATTATCTAGCGATACTTTCATGACTTGGCAGAGTTAGATAGTGAGATCGCCTTATGGAGTAGCAGCACTTCGCAAGTCTCCGATATCTACGCACCGCGGTAATTATCCTAAGATAGCGTCCATTGTAATACCTGCCAAGAGGCGACGCCGCTCCTTTGTGTCTAACGATCTCACGCACTCCAATAACAGTTATAACAGCTATTTAGCGCCAGAACCAATATCTTTCACATTGGAAGCGCTTTGTGCTTCCTCCAAAAAAGGAAGACAGCCTAATAAGACGGTCCATTTCTAGCGAGGCTTATTAACGCTTCATTGGAGCAACTACAATGCCCTGTGCAGAGGGTGCACATTTTATTGAAGGTAAAATGACTTCCCTTGTTACGAGGTAAGGAAAACCGGTGTACGTACACTTTCCATTCCGGCTGGACACGTGCCCATCACGCTCGGAATGGCTGGCATAAATCTCATCCGTAACGGAACTCGGTCCGGACTCAGCGTGGTCCTTTCCCAGAAAGGGTGTGTGTGCGTTTTGGAGTCCTTGAACGCGTAATCTATTCTCCTTCGGGCGTACCCGTCCATCAGCTGTCAATTTCATGCATCATCAGCGGGTGAAAACTTGCTCTCCCTTGCTCCCCCTTGCTCTCACAGTCGTTTAATGGCGATGATTAAGAAAACGCTCGTGTTTGGAGCAGAAACTGCTTCACTTCTTCGCCACTCATTAGGGAGGAGCTGATGAGCATGGACAGGAGAGCTGCACCTCTATCGCTTATCGAAGAAAGCGGATCACGGAAATTAGTTGCGATCGTGTGGTGCAGATGCTTGATCGCTTCAAATGGGTGGGGCATGATCGATACGGGATTGATTTGCATCGTCATTCGCCGGCCGGTTGTTTCACTGTCTGGAACAGGTGTGGATTGAAACCGCCCTCAGGGCCGTTTCGTCTGAAAGGTATCTGCTTAAGGGCTGTCCGATTTTGAATATTTTATAATGTAAAAATGCTTCGAAGACTTTTAACGAGCAGCAACTCATACAAATATTTGCTTCCTCCAAGCTGAACGGTGTGTGAAAAGTTGAAGATGTGTGCAACTCATTTGTCGGTTGTTTCAAAGACAAACCAGGATTGCCTGTTTCCGCAAATTGTTTTATTAGCCATCACTAATTTAAGATACTCATGAGTCAGACAGTTGCCTTCTTTTTACACACCTTCTGCAAGCGTAGACAGACAGACAGACGATAGTTCATTCCAAAGCCACACGCTGGACTTTGGTTGGGGGTTGTGCTGTGGAGTGTTTTTTTTGTTGCTTTACAACACCAATCACCGCGAATGTGTTTGATGCGATCGGGCGCGAAGTAGTGTTCCCAGCCAAAAGGTTATTAGGTGGAGCTGTATAAAAATGAGAGAAAAGCACGCACGGTCGCGGTGAGCCGTAAAGAAATTGGCAAATTGGTGCAATTTCACCTTGGTGGAAAGGGGCGCCACTTTATGGAAACACTGATACCGCTTAATTTTTGTTTTTGCACACTGAAAGTGCCTCTAATAGACACGGCGCGTAGTCATTAGGCGTTTGTTCCGAACCACCTCGCCCGTTGCGACCAGTCGCTTAATTTTACACTTGCGCACACATCGGTGTCGCTGGTGACGATGATTAGATGCGTCCTGAAGGCGATTGTCCACGGAGTGTTTGCACTTGAATTACTGCTGCTGTTGCTGCTGTACGGGAGGAAAAACATGCCTCGTTTTACAATGATTTCCTCTTCGGCAAAAAAAAACAAGAAGGAGAGAGAGAGAGAGAGGTTGGGCATAATATATTTGGTTGCTGCTTTGGCACTGCTTTTCGTTGTTGTCATCCTCATCGCCCACATCCGTGCTACTACCCCGTTACGTTCGAATGATCGGCAGCGGTAAAGGGCGCTGGAAAACGTTTTCCACCGGATGCGCACTAAACAGCTAAGTGACGTGAAATAGGATGCAATTTGCGATTGGGGCCGCCGGGTGGGTGTGTACGGGGCCGTGCAAAATTGATCGCCGAGTTGCTTTCCTGCCGGCGAAGATTAAGGTTGATGTCGTCCTACTCCGTTTAGCTGCTGGTTGGTGACGAGCGGGGTGGTTTGGAGTGGATCAACGAACGAAATATCAAACTTGATTCAGAAAGGGTGTCTGTAAGATATTCAAAAGAGTTTGTGGAATTCGTTTCAATTTTACTTTCTCAAATTCTAGTCTAATGCTTTAAGGGAATACAGGATCTGGCGTAATCTGTGTGGTTCTAAGGAAGAAATCAGGCTAGACCTGGAATAGCGATGGCTCACGAAGTCTGGGAATGCGAAAAACTCCTTCAACTTGTGCGTCTTCATACTCTTTTGCAATTCTACTGCATTTCCAAATTCAGAACCTATTCGTACGACAATCTAAAAAAACCTTCTAAAATCTTCTATATGTTGATATTGCAATTACATTTTATTTATTTCATAAAAAATATAAACTAATATTCTGCGATTGCGCCCCATTGCGATTGCGATTAAGTGAGAACGTTGTTATAATTCAGAAATCTACTGATGCAATTGTCCTGTCATGTGTTGCGCTTGTGTTTAATGTTGCTTCACCTGTGAAATTATGTAAAAAATCCTGAAATTCAGAACATGTAAGACAACAAGTTTTGAATGGCGTTGGACGGTTTAAATATCATACACTAGTTGGAGCTTCGATTCAGATTCTACCAAGATTCGATTTTGTGTAGCTCATTCTACCAAGGGTAATTCAAACTGAGGAATAATGATAAGTTTCTTTTAGTCATTAGACATCACAAAAAATGAGCAGAGGTACTCTTCAGAAAACTGAAAACGTCTTAAAGTGCATGCAATCGAACGAAAACATCCCTCGGTAAGCCACACAACACTAGCTCTGCCGCAAGCTCACTTATCTGTCCAGTTTCCGATCTCGACACGCTGCATGATGATTTCGTCCGTCCGTTCGTCCACCCGTCTGTCCGTTCGTCTGGGGTGCGCTCGGTGAACCGATGCCCGATAATTGGCAGTGCGGTGCAGCACAGGGAGCTATGGTCGTTGGCCACAGACGATTGCATGAACCGGTGTCGGATCTGCGGCAGATGATTGCATGCAGTAAAACAATAACCCACCTTGCACCGGCCGAAGAATGCACACTTTGCCGTTTAGCCGTCTGCCCGAGCCGATGGAGCTGAAATTATGAGGTAGCAGAATGCAGGCCGTGTTGCGGGCTGAAGCGAAAGAGGAAACTGCTTGATATTGCAGGCGATCTTCTTGAAGAATGGGATCTTCTCGCTGTGTGTTGTGTTGCCGTTCGGCTTTGAGCTTGAGCGAATGGTTTATTTTTATTTTTTTTTTTTTGCACCAAAGCCTCTTCACGCTTTACTCATTTTTGGATTTATTCATTCATTAACGTTTCAAAGCTAGATGAGTTTACACATGCAACCTGCCACCGACAGGCTTCGGCGGCTCTCTATAGTCTCTCGCACCGCAGCCACCTCTTTATTGGTCTGCATTTTAAGCGCCTTATGTGTAATGCTCGTGGGCAGGAAGCAACAACGACTCCACGGTATGGCACCGCCTTTCCTGCGTGATGGTAAAGCGTTGATACATATTTGCACGCCGCCCCAAAGTCGGTTGCGCACCGCACACGCGGCCAGAAAGCTGTGCTGTGCTGTGTTCTAAGTTAATTACTTTACAGGTTGTATTCTTTCCACTGCCTGTCCCACCGATGGTTGGCTTGCTGTGGGTTTAATTACCATCTCTAGCGAGCTGAGACGGGCTAGAACCGGCTGCGGGTTGAGGTGGGTCCAGCCGGTCTCGCGATAGTAAAGATGAAGAAGTTTGGAAAACATCTTCCCAGAGCGTTTGCTTGCTAAATGATCGATTCGCTTCTAGAATGGTGTTGGTAGAATGTGGAGGGAATGTTGATAAATTAACTACAATGTCTGGTGTGTTTGAGGCAACGATTTGGTAAGGATTTCCATAAGAACAATTTCCCAAAAGATTGTTTGAAGCGATGAGGGTCGTCTTACCAGGGACTAGGCTTTTACACGCGTTGAATAATTTCCATTATTGCTCGATGTCAGCAGCACTCGCAAGATTGAACTTACGTCAGAATTTTTGTTCCAAAATCTATTATGCGTTTGTGTGGGCCCGGCGTCAGGTTTTCGCTCCATCGATGTAGGTGGATGGGTTCGTTGGTACATTCCGGGTGGGTCGTAATCAACGGTTTTGTATGCTGAAGCCGAGGAAACGCGCTCATTTTGGGACACCCTTTTCGTAAGCATTCGAATGCACGATCGATTGTGAAGGTGGTCTTGTGGGTGGATTTGTTGTTTAGGTTAATAGGCAGCAAGGCACAAGAAATTGGCACAGTCTGACGACCCGTGATCTGTTTTCTGAGGCGTTCAAATGAAGGTGATTCTGGCCGTCTCTACTGAATAAAAAAAAAAATGAAGGTGATTGTCCAATGTAGGAGGAATTCAACTTTTTATTGTATTCTTTGAGTGTTTAATGCAAAGGTAGATAATAATCAGCAGTTATGTTAGACATTACATCAGTTGGGAGTGGATATTCAGTGCTTTGGGAGATTTATTGGAGTACAAGTATTCCGGGAGAATTCGAAGGCCACAAGTACCTTGTAGCAATAATGAAATATGTTTACGTTTTGGGAGGCTTATTGGAGTTCAAATATTATTATTTGCTCCTCAGAGGTATTCTGGGCTTTATTTTTGGGACAAGAGCCGAAATTGATCAATACCTGTCTGAGCGATGAATTGGATTTTTTGACGTATCTATTAGAGAAATATTTGAAGAGAAAAATAGAATTCAAAGACAATGTGCGGTTTTTAAATGAATTGTAAATATAAATTCTATTTGGGTTGATTTGATGACCAAACATTGCAGATGACCTCATAATGGATTTTAATGAACAGACCACGATTTTCAGAGCTCCTTACGATGATTGACAAAACTCTTTGGAATACTTTGTAGAAATGAAGAATTTCTGGTAGTTCTTATTTTTATAGCTAAAAATGTGAACTTCATCAAGTCCATTGTGGAGACAGCAAGGTTCCAGAGCAAGTTGAAAGTTGAAATCAAAGTATAAATAATTTTTAGTTCATCTCGAACATTCCAAAACTTCCAGAGCACCTTCGACAATTTTCTAAATGAACTGCCGCTACATTGTAAATCCAAGTGAAAAGTTACAAAGTGAAAATAATAATAGCCGCAGCGAATGTGTGGCGAATCAGGTTGGGAACTAGTTTATCCCCTACCCAATCGGTACGGGCTAGAAATCCCCAACACTAACAATAATAATAGTATGCAAAATGTTCGCATCCAATCGAAGAAAGTTATCCCCTGCCTCAACCGCGCCACCGTGATCAATACCGAACGATCGGCAGAAACGAGCAAACAAAATAAAAAAATCAAAAGTCAAAGAGAAAGGGATCCCTTTTTTGTTTTCCTTCCGTTACGCGGCAGCCAAGAGACTCACTGTTTACTAACGCATAATTAATAATGTTTTAGAGATGGTCAGCGAAAGAGGAAGGGGTAAGGGTTTGCAAGCATATAATTGACCGTTTCTTGACCAGCTTGCAGCGGCTCAGCGCGATCGATCGCTGTGGATTGTTTTGCGCGTGGTCGCGAAGGTACCCATTAGTGTAGGCCGGCCGGCACTGTACGGGTTAGCGGCCACTAGTTTTCTTGGTGTAGCTGCCCACCCTATTCCGGACTAGCTCAAGTTCAATGTTTTTTTTCTGCGTGAGGATGCGTAACGAAGCAAATCACCAAAGCGAAACACGAGTGTGTGGGATTTAAAGACAGTGTAAACGCTTCGCGAATTCTTCGCATGTAGGAAGATGGGAGGGTATTTTTTGTACATTTATCTGTTTGAGCTTGAGGCCTCGTTTGAGGGCGAAATTATACCGAAGATATAATTTAATGCTGCATAATTAGGCATTGTTTAGATTAGCGTACCGTGTGTGGCACCACCTGCGCAGGTTGTTTCGAATGTGTAATGATAGTAACGCACATTAAACTTAACGGCTTAACGTCATACGTGTGTTATATTTTACCTTATTGACTATTCATTTTACACTTTCGCAATTTAATCGTTTTCGATTGATAGATTACGCCCTGTGTAACATTTCCTTCCACCGTTTCCACCGTTTCAAACGATCATACAAATGATCTACATAAAATGTAATAGCAGTTATTTATGTTCGACAAGGGAAGAGCACCAAAAAAAAGAACCTTTCTCCTTTAATTTCAAGCTCTACCGTAAACGCATCACACCACGATAGCTTTTTATTATTTAACGTTTTCATCGCACGGTGAGGAAAATCATTAAAAGCTGGGCCCACCCATCGGGAGGTGGACCCACCGGATAGCAGTAGTTTTTCACCCTGAATGCACACCGATCGAAGAAAACACTTGCCGAACATGGAAATAAACTTGTAACGACGAGTGTTTCCTACGGTTCTTTTATATTGCCGGTTTTTTTTTTGTTTGTGTTCTATTCTTCAATCTATTTCCCTCGGTGTGATTTAGTTATGAGACAGGGAGAGCGCTGCTTGAGGAGGGGCGCTGTGGCCCACCCGGTCGGCAAAAATCGAATGAAACATGATACAATAATGTGGCTCCGTTCGGCGGGAGCTAACTTGCACCACGATTGACTCACCAATAAAAAGAGATGAACGCTAGAAGTCAACTCTCCGGTCTCCGCCAAGGGTGGATAGACAAGGCCCTTGAGGGGCTTGTGAATGTCTACGGGTGTGTTTGTAGGGTATTTGATTTCTTTTGTTTTATTTTCGTGCAACATCACGAACTGCTGTGCTTCTATCAACACGCTAGTCGTATGATCGATTGAATGATTAGCAAGAACACAAAGGCGACGAGTGTGGAAGACATTCGCAGTCGATGGCGTTCGGTGCGAATGAATGGCAACGAACCGGGCGCGTAGTATTGCACGGCCCGATATCATCGCCAGCGTCAATCGAACGTGACGAAAAAGGTTAACTAAACCGCGAACTTCCGATGGGGCGAAAGGCGCGATGGGGAAACTGTGGAATGTCTCGTTTTTCCTCATCACAAAAACAAAAACGTGAAAAACAAAGCATTCCGCAGTGTAAACAAAATCGGTTCACCATATCGTCGGGACGGGAACGGGTTTGGTGCTTGTTGATTGGATGACAGTGACGTAGGGGCATCAGGGGCAAAACGGTCATGTTAGAGATTTTCATTTCATTCTCATTCATTAAACCCTTTCTTGGGCATGTTTTGATCTCAATCTATGCTTGAACATTTTATTTCTCAATAAAAGCAAACAAATATACCTTATATATTTTTAAAAAATAATAATAAAAGTACCAAAACGCAATATAAATGTTGCGATAAATATTTGCCTGTGGCTAAATGGCCATAACTATGGAGCAAAGAAAGGTGCAACGTCCAAATCATTGAGATATCATCTGAGCTCAGAATTCTTAATCATAAATCATCATCATTAAATTGCTTTTAGTTTATAAAAGCATTAATTTATGTTTTTAATTCTTAATGATACACATTTTTATTTTAAATAACAATGGATAAAAACTAACCATCTTTAGGTATAGTTTCATAAAATACTCTGCGCCTATTTTTGCCGAATGTTTGATAATTAAACACCGCTGTCTCATTTATTCAGGTTGCTTCATCCTCTGTCAAAGCGACTGTCCTCATGCTGTGATTGAGGACGAAATCGAAACAATTAACAATTTTTTTTACATATTTTAAGCATTTGAATTATATTGCATTTGAATTATATACCAACATTGTAGGTGTCCATTTTGCTCTCAGGTACCTCTGCAAAAATAATGAAACGAAACTATCGCGCGTTGACAGCATAACTCACAGCGCATTCCCCACTCTTCCCCTTTCTCTTTTGATTCGCGGGTGAAACATAAATGAGAGTGTCCGGAGTGGCTGTATTACTCCGCAGCATAAGGCAGCCGGGTGGCAAGAGGGCACTTGAGAGCACAGCAGAAACACTTGAGCAGTACAGAAAATGGTTGGTGCGGCATTTAAAATGGAAACGAAGAAACGTCACTGCGAAACCTTCAACACGCAATGGAAAACTCGGCGAAATGGGGGGAAATGAATGACCCGAATGGAAGGGAAAGAAAAACCGGAAACGCGGAAGTGTACCCACGTTTAGGCTGCTTTTGGAATGTACGAGTAACACGTTTTGGTCATCCATTTGGGGGGGGATTTGTTGTTTTCTATGGTCCGACAGCGCACGGTGTGTGAAGTTCCATTTTTCCCTCCCAACCAAACTTCGTTGCTCTACACATCAGGTTGTGCTTTGCGTTCCCTGTGGGACGCGCATGATGGGAGCGGCCGTCGTCACGAATCGATATTCTCGTCTGGTACTGTCTGGGGGAAAATGCACTTTTAAGGAAGGTTTTTCATTTTCAAACGGATCGATAGCGGAGAGTAGGAAATGGAGGAGGAAATGAAGTACGGTAGGACAATAGTCAGTGGAAGATACATTTCGTACCATTACCGGAAATGATGCTGTGATTCGGGAGGGTTTTTGAAGAACTTGTGAAAAGTCTTGATGATAGAAATGGTGACGCTAGAATGTTGATAGTTTGAACAATATCTTGCACGTATGCTATCTTGTCTGTTGAAGTATTGCAAAACTCTAGGGATATCGTTTATATTGCGCTGCTTGTGATGTTGTAGGGGATGGTCCCTAATGTTTCCAATGATTATTTTTGTTATGAAAAATATTAAAACCTAGCTTGAGTGTCCAAATAATTCTTTTTGAATAGTATGCGCTATCCTCAAAGAGATTTACCCCTGCTTACCGATGTTGCCATCAATCTGCCTGCTTGAACCGTGCTTCAATTCATTCGCTCTGTTCCATTTATTCAGCAGCTCGTCATTCACTCGCGCCTCTTTTCTGCGCCCTAGCTCATGCATTTTAATACTGCAGATAAATTAGTCCGTTTGTTTCTCTTTGACTCATCGGTGGACAACCTCCAAACCATTTCATGGCTGTGAGGAGCAAAGCCACTTTAATATTCATACATACATTTCATGGCTGTATGTGTTTGTGTGTGTGTATGTGGTAGCGAATTGTAGCAGTAGCTCCAGTTCCTGCCGAGATTAAAGCTGATGTAATGCTGTGATTCCATACCGGGAAAGGTGTAATTAATCTTTTTTTTTTGGTTTATTTAAAGAGTAAACAGTCACGATTAGATGAGCAGCAGTTTTAATCTTAAGATGGTAGAGCTTGATAGGCACAGTGAATAATAAAGGGAGATCATATTTTTCGGCAAGCGAGACTGATAAGAACGTCATTAAAATTGTCCATAAATGACGTTTAAAGTCTCTATGTAATTGCGTTATCTGACACAGCGATTGATCGATAAATCAATCACCTTGAGGACGGTCTTTTGGTATTTCAACAGCCAAACCAACAGTTGCAATCATAGTTCCACTGCTCGAGTGCTGGGAGGAAGCTTCCTTTTGCCTTCACTTCCA
>KB669836.1:834408-887697 GCA_000349105.1 Anopheles epiroticus
GAGTAGGGATCACGTTTTGGCTATATCCCCGGGATTAACGTGAGTGTTTGTGGTGTGAGCTTTTAGCGTAAGTAGGGCAGTAGGGAAATCGGTAAGAAGAAGAATGTGTTCTACTTTGGGTTGAGAGTTATAAATGTTAAGTTTTACTAAAAACGAGGTACATTGTGCTTTTATCAATTTCATGTGCAAGGAGGTATAAGAGAATGTAGACTTGTAATGTGAGTTACATTTGAGTACCAAAACTAATCATTCAACAGGGGTCCCCAAACTATGGCTCACGCGAGTCTAAAATTTGGCCTTCGAACTCTTATTTCGGGGTTTATGTGAAATGGTATTTTACGTTGTTTTTAGGCATTTTTATATAATGACTTTAAAATAATATTAAATATCGTAATATTGTTACCAAGACAATGAAGGACTATTGTAAGCATAGCAAAAATCCTTTGATATGGGTCAAATCGATGATCTATTAATTGACTTAATCGGTTAGTGGTTCAGTAAGTGGCGCAGTGAAGTTTGGAGACCCCTTATTTACACAAAAGCAAGATATTTCTATTTTATCAACCACATAACAAGTTTGCCTGGAAACAAACACGTGTTAAATGGACTTTTTCCAATTAGGATTAAAAATTATTTAAGGACATGATTTTGTCGTTAGCGATTGAAATCATTTAAACGTGTAAATTATGGCTGACTGGTTTAATGTTAAAATAGTGCATTTTTAAAATGCGTCAAAATCATACTGTAGCTAGGAATACTAGTGTGTAACATTGTAAGCATCATTACGATAACATTTGCTGCGTCAACCCGTGAATGGTTACATCCCCTACTTCCTGTCCGACACTAGTTCCGCGTGGGAGATCCACATTTGATCGTCGTACGCCTGCACTGGGGCCCGTTGCATTGGCACGGCCCACTCAAGGTCTTGCAAGGGCCTTTGCATATGCAAATAGCCATTCGCTGTTCCCATTTATTCCCAACCCCCGCGCTATCGATCGCAAACCAACCCTCCTTCCGTGCCGTGTGCGTGCAAACCGTTCTGACTGATTCTTTGTCCTCTGTTTTGTTTGCCACCTTTCAGCAGGGACTCCCTTCGATAGACGAGATCGCTTCCGTGCAATCGAAGTCGCCCGACCTGCAGGCAGCAGTGGCCGGTGCGGTTGTGAAAGCGTGCGACATTCATCAGCACAGTGCCGAGCGGGACAGTCCCAACACGACCAGCTCAACCGCCAAGAGCTCCCGGCGGGACTCACTGTCCGAGAAGATACCGACGGCGCAGCAACCGATACCGACCGGGCTACCGCACCACAGTCAGCCATCGGTGGGGCCCCCGTCCGCGATCTCAACGCCGGGCAGTGCGGCCGGTCCCAACAGTGCCAACAGTCCGGTGCCACTACTACCGGCCGGGGCAATAACGCACCCACCGCCCAACGTGGCCGGCGTCATCTACGATCAGCCCAAACCAACGTAAGTGACGGAACGAGGAGAAGTACCGCGGTGTTGGCAAGCGCCTAAATGATGCATTTTTATCATTCTGATTTTAGTGTGAAACCTGTACACAATCCTCCCGCGGCCAACAACAGCTACGGTACAATCAACGGTAACGGTAGTGTCGCCGCCGCCGGAGGAGGTGGTGGTGAGCTGTACGAAAAGTTCAAGCAGCAGAAGCAGAACAAGGAGAGTGACTATATTATGAACGGCAATCCGACGATGGTGCCGCCGGCGCACATGAACAGTGCAACCTCTCCGGTGCCTCCGCAAATGACCGGCGGCCAAACCAATGGCAACGGTGCTCCGCCGGTAATGGGAGCCCATCCCTCGGAGGAAGTGATAGGGAACAAGGATTATGAGGTAAGTAGTGTCGTGTACATCACCTTTTTTAAGGGTCAACACTACGTAACTACCAATCGTTTTAAGTGATTTTGCTAAAATCGATGGGCTTAGTTGACAAAATGTCTCAAAAAGATAGTTTATTTAATTATGTTGTAGGAGTTCGCAGTTAAAACAAGATAACTCATTATGTTTGCCTGACGTATTGGAATTATTGCATAAATCTGGTGTAAATTTAAGCGTTACCCCAGTCAGAATGACTGGTCCGGTAGTTCTAGTGCTAAAAACGAAAGACCAAAAATGTTCGTTCTCCTCATGCTAATTCAAGCTCTTGGTGTATATAGCTTCGCGCATTCTTTGCAGCTGCGTACGTTATATGTAGCTCCGGACACTCTTTGTAGCTCCGGACACTCTTTGTAGCTCCGTACCTTATTTATAACTCATCAGTGCGAATTGATAAAGATTCATTTTTAATCAACTATTATTATGTTCTAAAGAGAAAAAGAATTTTCTTATGAAGGAGCTGATATGAAATCAAGTCGATATGTAATGAAGCAAGCTGAGGGAATTAAATTTCGATGTGAGGACTGAGAAGTGAGGACTCGCTGTGGCTCTTGCGCTCCTTACACAACACTTAGATATAATACACTGTTCTTGACTGCACTTCACTCATATACCCTTTTATAGATACGGGAACGACAAAAACGGAGTTTTTGACAGCTGAATTAAATGTGCCTGCAAGTGATAAAGTTTGACGTTCGATTACGAATAAGTGCGACTCTTGCGTGTTTGGCGGTGTGTAGGTTGAGCCGCTGCGTTAGACGAGGGATAAGTTTACGATTGAAATTAAACGATCCCGATTGTTGCTGGTCGATGCATCTCAAAGCGGATTACAGCTTAATATAAAGTGGAATCTTGCTGCATCACCTCGAATGTGCGATTTGTGTGTAGGCCGTCTGCACAGTTACAGGACTGGTTGAAGTCAAATGAGGGTCAGCCGTGAAACTGCGCCGTAAACGCGGTATACGATCGTAAATATTGAGGACAATCAAACGCAAAGAGTTTCAATTTAGTTTTCCCAAAGTTATCAAAAAAAAGTGGTCCGCTAGGCAAGCACATAAAAAGAAACCTGACCACCAGAATCTGCGCAACCATTAACGTTTGCATATTTTTGTTGAACCAAATTAACGCATTGATTCGCTGGGTTCGCTTCATTTGCATATCATCGGCCGACCAGTGCGGAAGTAATAACTGTAAAGCCTCTCACCGACTGTTGGCGTTGCCGATAAAGTGGAGCAGCAAACAAAATGTATCTCACCTCGCGACACAAGGTGGACAGTGACAAACTGGTTCGCGGGGTTCGATATATTTTGATTTGTTTCTAATTGTGTCTCACCTTGTCTTATTGGCAGCTTCGCCAACCGATTGCGTGGGATGTGCCTACTACCCCGTTTTTACCATTTTCCACTTATCTTACTCGCGGTTCCGAGTCCGACCAGTCCGAGACTGCCGGGAGGGCTATCGGGTTGTCGGGTGAGGCGAGCCGGATTAGTGGAGTGAAGCTGTGTTAATTCAATGACACGTATGTCAAACCGGCAAATCCTGTCCCGGGCGACGCATGGTAGGCATCTCTCTGGTGGGTGCACATCGGCGATTCGGTCTCTTCCCGCGCTTCAAGTGTGTGCTGTGCCATTTTTCTATGATCTGCGGAGGAGCGTTTGCGTACAATCTTGCGTGCACGTTCCGGAGCCTTGCACGCAACGGTACAAAAGTGGCCTTGCTTTGTGAGTCACAGCTCTAACACTCTCGAGCTAGAGATGGGGAAACCGAATTTCACGAGGAACCTTAATATCCGAGTCCTTCTTGGGATTCGAATCTTGGAATTCCAATCCTAGGTGATCATTTTATGATGGATTTTTTAAGGCTTAAGGATTTTTTTCGGTATAACCCTTCATAAGAACCAACGGAATGATAATGATCATGTAATTCAATCGAAACGATTCCTGGTAATATATCTTCCAATTTTCATCAAAATGAAAGAATTGGAATTTTCATCAAAATTCTAATGAAACAGAATAAAGTTTTAACTTTATAATTTAAACGAATCTGGATCCCACCAAATCCCTAACAAATATTAATTCAATCGAATCCGTGTCTCGAAACTCCCAACACTATTTCAAGCACATCTTGACGGTTGAAGTTTGTATGTGCGCAGCGCTTATGTGGAAGGCTCAGGGTTCTCAACGTCCTACACCCGCACCCGAACGGTCGCCCTGGTGTCCTCCAGCTTAAAGGGCCGTCGTCGTGTGACACGGTGGAATTCATGATTGGTGAAGGTCTTTACAAAGTCTCGATACCTTTACAACGCCAATGCCGGTGTGGAACTGCTGTACATCATACGGCGCGGAGGGCCGTTGCAACCCTTTTACGGCAAGTTCATGATCAACTTCGATCGTTCGTCAATGATCGTCGTCGTCGTCGCTGTCGTGTGTCGTCAGCCGCGGTCGGTGTCAACGAGATGAATATCGCCGCAACAAACATGCTTCCGGTTAGGCATCCCGCTGACTGTTTGAATGGATTGGGTCAGCTCGAGATTGATGCGATCGTTTACTGTCTCCAGTTTACGACCGTTCGTTAGGAGCAGTTTTACGAGCTGACGACAGTATATTTGGAGCTAGCTAGGGCTGGCGCCGTTGCGCTTAATTTGAATGAAGGGTTTTTAATGAGTGTGGGGGCCGAAACTCCCATCTTCCCGTACCGCACTGATTGATCGTTTTGCGGCTGCTTGTGGCCAGGAAGGCGATAAAAACGTTCACGGTGACGCTGCAGGTGGGCAGAGATCACAATAATTGGTCGATGGCGTTAAGATAAAGCGAACAAAAACCTGAACATACCCATTAAAGTGACACACTTATCGACGCTGGGCCCAGCCAGGGCATGCAGTGGAATTGATTATTGATGGCACTGAGAGGAACTCGAGTGTCCGCTTGAGAATATTTTTTCGGCGTACAAGCACTCCCCCACTCCCCCACAACATGCTCCGAACGGTGAAGCGACCGGTGTACGATGCATTCCCATCGTTTGCCCGCGTCATGTCGCCGTCAATTGGAGTTTGAAGCGTTGGCCAATATTTGCTCAACTCTTTGCCAAGTGTTTCCTCCATCGCCCCATTCGGAGGTACTGACGATGGAAGCGCTTAGTGGTTGCGCATGAAAGGTTCTGTGTCATTGGGTCGTTTCACAAAAAGGGATTAGTCAGTTTTCATTTTTAACTATCTCGAACAATTTTATTGTGCTGTGACGCATGCGGAGGCGCGCAATATGCAGGAAAACGAACAACTATCAGTTCACCGTGTGTCATGTGCTAAACTCATGACGTTACGATGGTTATGAAGGCATTATACTCGTAATGGAGCAATTAGGTTGTCCTCTATTTCACATAGATGCTATGGAAGACGCTTCGCGTTTCGATTGCTCAAAGCATTTAAAAACCTTGGCAACAACGGGAAGATGGCATTCCGTACGGCAATTGAAGCACTCGACACTTTATGCATTCTCGATCTCAGCTGTTCGATTTGGCCTCGTTACATTAATCATGATTAATGGGCTGATCTCGCGCAAGAGAGTTCTCGAGTGGAGTGCAGAGCAACAGTTTGCACGTCCCCAACGCTGCTCAGAGTTTCTCTTTTCTTCTTTCCCTCGGCCGTTTTTCTCGCCTTGGCAAAGAATGTTCAGTTCACTTGAGGAAAACGAGCTGCTTCCGTATGGAAATGGACGAAAGAGCCACTACGTGATGACCGCTATGAGATGGGGTCGAGTGAGTGCCTCCACATACTGCACTAAGTGCGGTGGTAGTGCTATGCAGAGCACTGCCAGTGAACCTTGAACATGTCGCCCACCGTTGGTCCGTTTCTGAGTTTGCAATTTGTGTCTGTGCTGTAGTGTGGGCTACTACCAGCGGTACAGCAAAGGGCAACTAACGTCATTATCAGATCAGCGGCCCCAGCGAGTCTCTTGCACGTGCACAGAGTGAACTATTGAAAATCCTAAGCAAAGTACGTAAAGCGATACCGTGTGGGAGGAAAAATCGCACACTCCGCACTAGTGGGAGGCATGTTTTGCCCTTGAAAACACGAGTGGGTCATGTAGGGCGATGCGACAACCGTCCGTTGTACAAGGATTCACGGATTCATTCCAAAAAAGGTCGATCGATGGTTATCAATTTGCGGATGGAATTTGCGCGTTGCGCACGCGAATCCCTGCTGGAATGCAATTTACGATTAATTTCAACGTGTCGTGTGCGAAGAAGATGTTTCATATAAATTGCAAATTGCATGTGTTTTTTTTTTATTTGGTCCGATTCGCCCTTTTTGCCATAAATGCTGCTCTCATCCCATGCGGAAGCATCGCTGCCGCTGTGGAATGATGGGATTTATTTATCTTCCCTTTTTCGTTATGGCCTGTGGTGAGGCCACTCTCACTCTTTCCCGCCCGTGCTCTGCAGTGCGGTGCGAAGTCGCGAGTTTGAGAGGCAATAATAATAACGAGACTCACGCGACTGGTGGTCGTTGTCGTCGCGGCCGTCGTCGTCGTCGTCGTCGTAGATCGGTTGCGACACAGAATGCTTGAACGCGGTTCAGTTCTGTTTGAGACGTTCGATCGAGTTCATCGTGAAGTTTGTCGCGTCGTGATTTGCTTGTTCAAAGAGAGGGAGAGAGAGAGAGAGAGTTTGAGTGAAGAATGTTTGGTTAAGGGATTTCCCGTGTTTAAGAACAGTGTTTGTTTAATGTTTGGCAAAGTCAAATCTTTAAACATCTGGAAAAAAAATTTTGTTAAGTCGAAAAGCCTGCAGAAAAGCTGTTTCAACATTTGGTGAAAACTGCTGGACTCCCGGTAGTGGACGCGTGTCTCGTCATCGGCTCATCAGGACAGCCGATGCGTCCCGTTTCGCTACATCCACGGGACGCTTTATTTGGCGAACGTGCTTTTCCTACCGAGTGCGAGTGAGTGAGTCACGACTGTTTGTCCAGTGAAGTTGTGCTGTCGATTGAGTTGTTTCGCTCCAAAGTATCGTGCTTAAAGAAGACGCTCGAGTTGAAGTTCGGTGACCGGTATAGCTTGGTGACGATGGCGAACGTGCATCACCACCACCATCACTACTCGAACCATCGGCACCGGCCGTTCTGCGGTGTCGACCGGCAGCTGAAGAAAATCGAGGAAATGTTCAACCAAAACCAGAAGGAAAATGAAGTGAAAATCATCGAATCGCACACGAGCCGCAAGTGCAGCGTGCACGGTACCCATCGCCGCGGCTCGGTGTGTTCGGTGAAGCGCCGTGACTCGATCGCCAGCTCGGTCGGCGATCTGTCGACGGTGGGAGGAGTGGGAAAGCAGCAGCAGCAGCTGCACCGACCGTCCTACGGTTCGATCTACAACGTCGGACGGGAGGCGGAAATGGCTGCCCGGCGAAGGAGCCGACTGGGCAATCGCAACTCGATCGCCAACTTGGGCGATCTGCCGCAGCACTACGTGATCGCACCGAGCCCGGCAGGTCGCAAGAGCCTGTCCGGGTTTGCCGATCCCCGCCGTCGGGACAGTATGCCGGTGCTGAACACGATAAAACCACTGTCCAACAGACCGCTGGAACATCCGGCCGATTTCCCGTCGATGCTGCGCGCTACGTCCGTGTCGACGGTGGATCTGAGGCGAAAGCCGTCGATCGGTGGCGGAGGTACTGGCGTTACCCGGCGCTCCAGCATGAGCAGCAAGCGCAACAGCTTGCAGCTGGACGACAGTCTCGCGACGATGAAGCTGCATTCGATCCTGAAGAAGGCGGCCTCGCCGTCAAAGGACAGTGAGGACAGCGGCGAGCACGAACTGTGCGACATGACCAAGCGCCTGTCGTTCAGCCAGAACGGACACCAGCGGCGCAACTCGAACGACTCCAGCTACAGCTCGTTTTCGCGCCGCATCTCGATCGACTCGCTGGACGCTAGTCGGCGCTACTCGCGCCGTCTCTCGGACGCGTCGTCCCTGTTCGGGGGCGAGGAGGACGCTAGCAGTGGCAGCGGCGGCACGAACGATATCGATCGCATCAAGGTGCTGAACAGTAGTTTCGCGAACAGCTTCGACGATGCCGTTGGCGGTGACCGTGAGGTAATTCATTAGAATAAAGACCATACCCGGCACGCGATCTGCGCAATTGCCATTGCACTAATGCATCGACGTGAACCCACGGAAATTTTTGTTGTGCTGCTGTGCGGGCCACACTGTGTTTACAGATCATATCGCGCGAAGTGGGACCTGAGCAGAATGACCATTTTTGCAACAGCCTCGAGGAGTGTCCAGATTACGGGCTTCCCTTCCTCAAGTTCTCCGATCCAAAGATGGGGCCCTCTTCTCGGAATTCGCAAAGATCACAAAGCATTCCTTTCTCCTGTTGCACCCTCTTGATCCGATGGCTCTTGAACGACTCTTTCACTTGGTTCACATAGTTTCAGAGTGTAGAGTGGATTGAGCTCGGTTTGATCTCATCAGATGAACGGTGCGTTGATCTGATGCATACATGTCAGCTCGACAGTACATCTCGGAATGGCCTTCACGGGGTTGTTCTTGCTTCCCGACCGTGAAGGTTCGCGCAAGATCTTGGCTCGCACCGGTAATGATCCGGTGAAAGCCATGGTAATTAACCAACCAGCGAGAGGCAAACCAGTGACAAAACAGTGGCAAGAGCTCTTCTCGATATACACGTCGGAGGTTAGCGAATTGCGATGGAAATGGTAATGCCGCCTTGAGAGGTAACAAGCTGCGGGTGAGAGCTCTCGTCACGTACGTCCCATATTGACGTGTGGCTCACCAGCGGGCCGGGCCGGGCCGGGGGAAGCGGGTTCCGCCGATGCAGCAGATTGATCGGTTCCGCTGGCTATGAGGTGGCGCCAGATGTGCGTGGGATAATTTTATGGGGTTTTATTATTGCAGAAACCAGCAGAATCGGTTGATTCAAGAGGTGGCAGCGGCAGCGATCGTTACGCGGCAATTTAACGTTTCGGGGTTCCTGTTCGCCTTGCCTTGGGTGCCTGTGTGTAAATTATTTTTGTAAACAACGCTTCCAATGTGAGACGCCTTCTCGTCGTTGGGACAGCGATTTTCTTAGGTGTTCCAGGGAATAGGAAGAACATCGTCGGAAGAACCTTTTTTGCTCATTGTAGTGTACAATAAGCGTCGAGTCATGAATATGTCAAACAAGAGAGGATGTGTCGCAAAACCCTGAGCCGCAAAACGGATCCTAAAAGCTTGTCAAACCAATACGCTACTGCTTGGGACATGAGAAATCTCGAAGCAGAATTTTGTTTTGTTGAGCTGACAGTAGGCGGACGATCGCGATCGTTCAGCTGATTTTCGATTCCAACCGTGCTGGGCGGTAAAGAGCTGCTAGAACTGCTGCTCCGTGGATAAAAGTCGTTTTTAAAAGCACTATGATTAAAGCACTGCGGTCCCCGTCAAAGACCGATTGGGTTGTTAGTTGGTGCTTGGTGGTAGGAGGACCCCGATGACGAACGTAGATAAGAATGCAAATTGCCTTTGTAGTACCGGTTCGAGTTCGTGTAACTGGTACTACCTTACGTGTAATGGAACACTTCCTGCACACTCGCCTGAGAATATCGCAATACGAACGTGACCGGTGTGTCAAGTGTGCCTCGCGGGCATGGAGAACGGGGGAAGACTTCTCAACTTACCTGCTAGGCTTTTGATGATGGGTATTGATGCAGGGGATAATGTCATGTTTGCGTCGCTTCGGGATCACATTGCACCATCTCAGCTTTACGTTTGGATCTCGCAAGCTCCCCTTCTAGTTGGAGATACTAACTTCTAAGTATTTATTTTGGAGCAACTTCAACTTTGTAAAATGAATCATCATCCAGTTATGAAACATGCCTGTATTTGGGCAACAGAGTACGCGAGTTCATTGAACATTGAGAGCGTTGTTTTGAAATTTATTTGCCCAAGACACTCCTTCAGCAACAGGCAACAGGCCGGCTTGGTTCATTACGAAAGGAAGGTTTTTTTTTTGCAGGGAATCGCGCGCTTGAAATCTCCCACACGCCAAAAACCGAACCGTTTTTGACGGCTCTGTCCAGGTTCGACTTTTCGTCAGTCGACGCGTTCCCTTACACGGTTTGTCGAGCTCACTCGAGAGACCGCCCCGTCGATGATGATGGATCGAAAGCTCTGACTTAAACGAGTTGGACATCACAGCGCAGCTTGTTTGCGTGAGGTAAAGAGCTAAATCTTGTCGCCAGTCCTAACCGCCGTGATATGAAGGAGTGTTTTGGGTCGTGTGTCTGGGCACTGCTTTTTCGCTGTTTAGACGTGAAGATCCCATTCCGGTGACCTATTAACGCCACCCAGCACACACCATGTACGAGGCGGGGCGCTTCGAGGGGCGCCTGGCTAGCGGTGTAGATGCCTTCACCGGGCGAGAGACCGAAAATGGTCTGGCAAAATATTGTGATTTTATGTGTTGGTGATGCTGCCGTCGCCGTCGTTTGTTTGGCCTTCCTTTGCGGGGTTCCTTTCGCGACGCACCGCATGTAAGCGGCTGCGTAACGACGTTAGAAACTGGTTCATAGGTGGAGCACTCGGCGCTGGTGCTTACTGGATCCCAGAATGTGTTCTAGCTCGGAAGCCATCTATGGTAAATGGTTTCATGCGGATGTGGACAGGCTGCCGCAACCTTGCCACTTGCAGGGGGAAGTAGCACCGCCTGGTTAGAAAGCGACAATAAAAAAGCAGTTCCCCGATGGGTTTGTGTTTGTGGTTTTCGGTGGCGTCTTGTCGTAAAACAATTCGCGACCGTTTGGCGTACAGCTGAGAAATCGTTTAATCGGCAACGTAACTGCCATGGGCAACTCTATTAAAATGGGGTATCTTCGTTATAAGCTTCAACTTTCAATAGCAAACATCACAGTGGGAGTGGGAATGGTGTTTCGCTATTGCTTAAATACGCCCAGAGTTCTTTTTTTGTCTGTGAGGGTTTGTTTGACCCGCAGCAAAACGGTTTCACCCAAACGGTGGATCAATATTTGACGTGACGGAAGAATAGAAGGTAGCTCCAAACGGGGAGCTGTGATCACGTCACAGTCGCAGGTGCGAAATTTAACAGATGACGCTGTCTTTGGAATCACGCCCCGCACGTGTGCTTTGGGAGGATTGCAATATGGACACGGTGACGTTATTTTGTTTTTTATTTAATTGTTCAATTATTCGTGAAAGCTGCTGCTTTTTTGTTTTGGAAGGATTGCCTCTGAGTGACGATTTCAGGGTTGATTTAGGGCCGAAGAGGACGATTAATCATCTGGGAGAGCTTCAGCAATAAAAAGAGAGAATTTATTTGTCTTTGATGACACCATTTCGATGCCTAATTTATGTATTACACTGTCCCCGTCTCGATGGATGTAGGATCTTGCTCTTTCAATCAATCGTCCCAATGTTTGGCATCTTGTTAACAACAAGCCGTTAAGATAAAGCGTTGCGTCCGGATAGGGTTGTTGATAGATTGCTTCTAAATTTCTACTCCGGCTACAATGTATTGCCGTTGCTCAACCCTCTCCATATACGTACTGGATCGGCTGGACGGAGGAAAAAAAAAAACATGTCATCGACATCTTGTGGCCGACGTCCGACGTCACTAGAGGGTGACACATTGACGTTTCGGTAGAAATCGTGTCTAGATGTGTTCCTCGATTCCCGCTCGTTTCGTCGGCTCCATATTTGTAGGTCGGAACTGGGATCATCTTTGTGTCGCCCCGCACAACAACAAAAAAAAGGTCCAACGCGTGTATGCGCACCACCCTGATGGGCAATTCATTAAAAATCAGTTTGCAACGCTCCGGTGTGCAGCAGTTAAACTGATCGTGCGCGGTGGAATGCTTTGCCTGTTAGGTTTGTCGCAGCAAGAAGCCAAAACAAAACCGCTCTAATAGGCTGTCCCATCAGCTGGACATGATGGTGTTGCGTTTGAATAAAGCGTTGGGGTTTTTTGTTTAGCGTAAGGAAGGTTGGGCATTTAATTTTGTCTTGCTGTTGCCGTTGTTGTTTTGAATAATCGTCCTCCCACGATCTTCTTTAACCCCCAGCGGGACCGCCTTTGCCGTTGATGCACACACAATGCACAAGTGTGAAACACACATCCGTCTTTAGGGGGAGAGGGCGGGGGGGGGGGACTGACGGGCAAAGGCAAAGGCGCTTTGTTACATATGGAAAGGGACACCATTATTGTGGGGTTGACAACGCCCCTGCAGCGTTTCGAGCACTCATGTTAAATTAATTAGTGTACGAATAAATGACGATCGAAGTGCGCAATAAGCAAGCGTGCGTTCTGGTTCGGGTCCGTTGCGTTAACAAGCGAAGCTCATGTTTCATTGTAGTAACGTTTGCTCTGGTGGGAGGCGGTTTTCTGTCGGATTATTTATTATTTACGTTGGAAATGGTGGATGGATGTCTTTAAAGTTGTTTTAAAGAATTTTTTGTTTTTGGAATTTAGCTCTGTTCAATTATTTATGTGACACGTGAAATATTATTTGTTAAAATATTATGTTCACCAACGGTACAATTAAAATTTGAGATCCGCCCCACTCACTGTGTAGATGTGGAACTCACCGATTCTATACAACATACGGCACAAGTGTTTGTACGCAAGCCGTTGCCAATGCGAATGGTGTACAAGTTGCGTGCAATCTTTCATGTTCGCACAGGGTTGTAGCTGTCGATTTGAGTTGTTTTAAACCGTTTACACAGTGTGCTTATCAAGCAAAATGCATTTATTACTTGCATAACTCTATCTCGCAGTGTGGAACAGATTGGAAAACCCACAGGGTTGTCCTTTTAATTTTGATACGAACCTGATAATTGCAGCTCTGTTTCCCATTGTCAGTGCGGCTGCATGTTTTATAAAACGCCCAAAAACCGTCTCAACCAAAACCATCGCCAATGAAATTATGTATCTACTTGCTCCACTTTCGGGCGGGGCGGTTTGGTATTTTTTCTTCTTTCGGTGCGAGCATTTATCTAACACATGTTTCACCACACAACAGCGGCAGCGACTAGCTAGCCGGTCGAGCTTTTCGGTGTGATTTAATCCGATCTGCGCAGCCCTACCGAACCGGAACAGATAATACGTTAACGAGTGCTAATTAGCGATGCCTCGCTAAATTCCTCCCAAACGAAGCTGATGCGTGCCGGAGCTCTTTCGTTGGCTGTTTCGGGATGGTACGCATGTTTGTGGCGAGGCAAAGTGCGATTGTTTTAAACTCGGTCTGCCTTCTCCCGCAAGAGTAACCACTAATTTGCCTACCGAAGGGTCCGGTGGCATCATGCAACAGGTCAGGTCAAACTGGTGAGGTCTGTCTTCTGGAAGTTTTGGTTGGTCAAACGGGTGGTGGAAATTTGTCACGGCAGTTTTGCAGGAAACAAACAGCCATTGACACCGGACGCAATAAAACCGTAGAGGCGACGGGAAGGAACAATGCGCTTTTGCTGGACTAATAAAGTCACCAGAAGGGCAAGAGTGAGTGGTAATACGGTATCACATACGCACACAGAAAAAAAGGAAAGTTTCGTAACAGAAACGTACGAAAAGAAAAGCAAACCAGACAGATAGGGGGATGAATGAGAGATTGGTGAAAAACAAAGTCCTCTTTGGCGAGAGATGGTCGTGACATAATGCGAAGCTTTGCTGTTAGGTCTGCTTTTGATTTAAATGGCAACACACAGAAACTGATGGAAAAGTTCCGAACCATTGAATCACACCCCTTCTCGTGCACATGTGCGTAGTACTACCCACCTGAATTGGTCTCATCTCATCATGATCAACCTCATCTTGAAGTAAGGCAGCGAGTTAACGGGGGGCCTTTCGGGGGCGTTTGCGGTGCGCACTTTCGCACCGGCAGAGGACACGAGCACAGGCTTGTTGGCAAAAAATTTGACAATCATACTTTTTGACACCTAGTTATCCAAGCGAGCGCGATGCGCACGTTGATTTCGGGGGTAGAGTTAACGCCTTTGTTTTGCCTCTTTTTCGTTGTTATTGTTTGGATGGTGGGTCGTTGCGTTTCAATTACCTAATGTGTTTGAGCTGGCGGTTCGTGCCAGTTAATTTGAGGAGGGCATTGGGGCGTGTGTGTGTGTGTGATCTACTATTTAATGCATTAGATTCGATTTCGTTACCCTAAAGAGTGTGTGTATCGATTAAAACTGTTTTCTTTTCATCTATTTTTATTTGTAGGTAAGCAACGAGAAGGACGAACCAAGCGTGTTGTTACACTATAGTCTAAATATCGGGTTCAACAAAGGTCGATGGATTTGATGCAAAGGAACAGGTATAATGCAAAACTGCCTACAATCATGGGCAGAAATGGGCAGAAAAAGCGCCCAGAAATAGTAGCAGCTGTTCGATGAAATCGTGCTGGCAAAAAAATTTCACCCTCAAGCAAGAATTCCACTGTGGCTCGTGCGATTTACGCCTCTTGCGCGCAAAAAAAAAAATACAGGCTGGAACACGTGGTGTAACGCAAAAGGCGATCATTAATGTGCACGCTGCGGGTGGATTCTTTTAACTGTAACTCGCCTAAGAATTCTACCCTTTTACCGGTACCGGTCTGTTCTGCTTAACCTACGTTCTGGCCGGGCTGAGGTGTGGATAGGAAAGCAAGGTAGAAGCAAATGGCTCAAAGGAAGTGGAAGAAGCTACTTAGTTACTGTGGTACTTGCTGCTGTAACGCTACCATCAAACACCCACATAGTTACTCGATTTAGGAAATTATCCAACCTGCGCCTCGGGAGGGCTGTTTTTGCGTCTGTTTGTTATAGTAGATCAGAATAATTGCATCATTACTGCACGTGAGATGATTAGAAGGTAAAGGTGAAACGGAGAAACTAAATCGGTAATCACCTTCGTACTCGCGCACACAAGCTCGCTTGCTCGCGCACCGGCGAGAAGAGAATTGTGCGTAGCACTGTGCGACCATGTGGTGTGTGCAGCATTCGAGGCGTTTCTGTTTGCCTTTAATTTGAAGTGATGCGTGCTGCGATAAACAGAAAACCTTTCGCCCACCGCACGGTGGTTTATCCTCTGAATAATAGGTGGACATTGCATATTTGAATTGAAGATTTGTACTTTGACTTGCTTTGACTGTCGAATGAAACAATTGGACCACAATGTTTCATCGTTTTCATGACGTTTATACATTACGAATATACATTTTGTCACACCTTTTTTTAAGTTTATGAATATTTCTGCTCGTTGATAAAGACCAAAATCTAATATTACAGCTTAAAAGACGTATAAAAAACAACTGTGCAGAAGACAAAAATCTTGAGGGTTCTTATTAACACATGTACACGTTATAATTTTTATTTGAGAATGTTAATGGAAAACGCGTGCTATGACGAATTCATGCGATTAGTTTAATTTTTTAAATATCGCTCGAAGCCCTTTGTTAATAACCAAGGTATCGAAAACTTTTCATATTTTCAGACATGAATTCTGTTTCTAATATTTAAAATGCAATTTGTATTATCTGTTAACTATGCACATTAGTGGATTTTGGATTTATACTATGTTTTAATCTTACTTTTAACAAATTTGATTGAATCTTGACTGCGTGAAATGATCAACTTAATGTCCGCCTTTGAACCACCGTGCACCGATATGCCTGTTTCGTTATTGATATTCCATTTGATCTCGAGCAAATCTTGAATTGATTTTGAATGCATGCAAGCAGCGGCCATCCGCTCTCGCCCGCTAAAGCTCGAGCCGATCGGTAATCTAATTTAAATTTCATAATTTTCGGGCGCCATGGGCCTTCTCTCAAACCGCCGCCGCATCTACCGTGGGAGAAAAGAATTCACCCCGATGGAGTTGAGTGAAAGCCTTCCTTACTTTCCCCCCTTCCAGGTCGGGTCGGATTCGGTTTCGGGCGCAGCAGCAGGTTATTGCTCGTTCGAAATTTTCTTCACAACACCTACCCCGGCGATGGCGGCGGTATCTCTGGATTTCCTAAAGCTTGCGCGCCAAAATGTTTCACTAACGACAGATGTGAACCGATCGCTCCCATCTTGTCTGGTGGTTTTTCATCTTTCTGATCTCTGTTTTTTTTTTTTCGAAGCGATAAAGAACCACAAGCAAGCCAATTTCAATTAAACCGCTAATTATGCATCGCAAATGATTGCGATGTTGATGGACCGGCGTTGCGAGCAGCCGATGGAAACGAATGATAGCAAACCATCCGATCCATATCTAATATGTCTCTCACACTAAATTAAAAGCGAATAAACAAGCCGAGGGTGACAAAAGGGGCCTTATTTTGGGATGGCAATGCACCAGCGCAAGCATTCTCACGCCATTTTGTGGGGAGGTTTTCGTGAGAGGCGGAGTAATTTTTATTGCCTCATGCAGTTTGGGAGCAGTTTTGGGCGGCGCAGGCCGCAGGAAAGTGAAAAACTGTGAATCAAAGCAAATAGTGGGTTGGAGGGGGGAGGGGGGGGGTTAAGGACGGCGGGGGACAGCACGAGCGAAGGTTAGTTCGGGACGGTGATCAAACCGACGCATCAATCAAGCGCGATTTTCGTCAACGTGTTGGGCACCGTGTTTGCTTAACATCCGTCCAAAGTAAAGGAAAACGCCCGCGAAGGACGGGCCACGATGACATAAGTCGCGGTCGCATCAATACACTCTCCGCGGGCGACGGTTTTGCAACAAAGCAGAGCGCTGCTGTGATTAACAAAATCGAGTTTCTTTCCTCTTCTATCGATTGCCAAGGCGCAAGGTACGAAGGTGATTTATGGGCAATAAAGATGTGATGCGCAAGTGGCACAAGAAAAAGTGAACTTCTTTCAAAAGCGTGTGACCTATTGGCGGTTTTGACGTGGAACAGAAAAAAAAAATGCCTTTAGAAAAAGGGAAAGTGAAACGAGATAATTGTGGCAAATTTTTATCAACACTAAGCGGAACGCTACTCCTCATCACTCCGCTTTTCTAACCGCAAGCCGCAAGAGAGGTTTTCGATTTTCGGCAAACAGATAGGGCGGGCAGCTTATCTGCCAAACTCTTCAAAACCTTTTTATCTTTCGCACTACTTTGGCCTTTTGCGTGCTGGGAAGTTTGTGGGGCTGGGTGGGTAAACTCTCCCGTTCGTGTTTGGGATGGAAGTGGCGATTGTTTCCGATGTGTTTTTCCCATCCAGTCGATTTTCCTTTCAGGTGAGTTGCTGGAGAAAAAGCAACCGCCGAAGAAGATACTGCACGATGATGCAGATGATGATGCAATGAAGCAATGGAGCAATGTCACTGGCAGGGAAAAATGATTTATGGCAATCTGTAGCAGCGAAGAGGAAAAAAAGGGAAAAGGTGTGCGAATTTTCCTCCTGTTGCCCTGCTGTCAATAACGGGTTGGATGTTGGGCAGCGTGAAAACGGTACCCCGCGGTGCCGTGTTTCGAGCGAAGATTTTCAGTGAGACAGACGACGAACCCCATGCTGCCCGGCTCGTCGCCCCATTGTTCCGTGCCACCGGGTGAGAATGTTTTGCTTTACCACGGCACCACCGCGGTGGAAGCAATTAGACAAATTGCAGCGCCAAGCGCCAACCATAATCACGCCAGGCCGGGTCGTGACATTGGGGCGAGCGCGGTGGGTTTGGAAATTGCTTCCGTTCGGTTTGTAAAGGAAAAGGTGTTTTTGTTACAATGAAACTAACCTACCGGAGCAAGGACTTGTTGATTGTGCCTGCTTTCAAAAGCGCAGGCATCAATGCGAAGGGGTGGACCAATGTTATTGTCAAATTAAAGTGTAACAACCAGTGCTGAAAGGATAATGGTTGGAGAAACTCGCTCAAACCGCGTAAATGGATAATTTGAAACAAAGTTTAGCTTTTGCAACCGATTAATCTCAAGGTGTAGCGCAATATTTATTCAACTAGTTTGATATACAAAAACAAATTTTGAAATTGCAAAAAAAAAACAAAAATAAAAAAAAATGAGCTGCCGCACGATTAGTGCCAGGTGCGACTTCAATTAGCCTTCAAAGTGAATGTTAATTTAGCCTTCAAATTCTGCCCGATGGACGGAACAGCTCGACGCTTTGGCGGAAAATGTCATTATGCGGTGTGTTTGATCGTAGCGCCTTTTGTTGCCAACTTTCACGCATTGATTGAGCGATATAATAAGAGGAGCAATCAAAGAAGAGCGCAATAACGACAACTACCAACCCCCTTCAAGCGATCAATCAATCATGACCGCGTAAACCCCCCTGTACGGAAATGGGTTTCGAACGTACCTCGTTCGATGTTGGGAAGGAAATATCTTAATCATTTTGCGACAAGCGGCCACCGTTGTCGATCGGATCACTTAAACGTTTCACTTTATTTTTAGGCGCATTTTCAAAACACGATGCACGTCTGTGTTTTTCTGGGTAGGATGATCTATTTCTTCGCTGCTAACCGGTGGGCTTCCTCCTAATGCTAAAATGTGTTAAAATGCTTCGAGACATTTGGGTGAAAGAAGCGAGCGGGAAACACTTGTCCCGGCGCTTGGCGGTATAATAACGACGATGTTGGGCCCCGCGGGAGCATTAGTATTACGCCCCTTTAATCCCTTCCCGCTTGTCGAAAGATTGTACACGCGCTGTGTCAGTTGTGACGCACCTTCCCGCTGGCGAACACACCATCATTTAGCCGAGAGAAAGTCCCGAAAGGTGGTGAGGGAATCACAGCACAGCAACACAGGTGGGAAAGGGTCAGATTCAGAATTTTAATAAACTCCACCTTGTTTGCCTCACCGTTTCGGCCGAGATATTATCCGCATGTAATAGGCTGGACATCGAAACGGCAATGGCGATGACGACGTGCGAAGATAATCCCGCGAGGAATAAATGACCTTACACGCTTAATAATTTCACCCCGGCGGATCGGGTTCGTCGCTTGCCCCGGCACGCAAGTCTTTTGTTTTGTCGTGTTTTGTTGTCACGTTGCGGCGGTGCTGCGCATTGCCGTGTGCGGGGTCGCGTTTCCCGCGAGTGAAAGCGAAAATTTTCCAAACGCTCCAAGCTCGGGTATGGTGGGTGGGAGGAAATGGTGTTATAATTTTTTTTTTCTTTTTCCCGCGCTTGACACGAACCAAAACGGATCTAATTTGGTGTCGTACAGTTTTCCACTCCGTGGTATCCGCCTACGGGTAAGGGGGGGGGGAGGAGAGGGAGAAAGAGTGTTGTCTCTTTAACCTTCGCGGCTAACGTTTTCCTCAACCACCCCCCTCACCCCGATGAAAGGGGTTGCATTGTCTAATTTCGAAAGGGAAGAGATTATTCATCTTTTTAATTGACTTTTCCTACGGAAAGTGACGTGAAAAGTTGGGGCACCCGCGGCCCTGCCAGTATGGTTTGGGGGGTTTGGGATTAGTTTCAGTAGCCGACACTTTTTTCCAGTACTGTTCCATTTGCTACCCCTTCCCTCGGATTCCTCGGAAGGTAAACGTAAAAGTCTTGTTTTTGGAGGCTAAATCTTCTCGCGCCACTGGTTTCGACTACTTTAAAATTTCAAAAGGGAAAAAAATCCCTGAACATCATACCACATTCTTCAGTGAACGCTTCAGTAGTGACGGGAATGGAAGACTTGAAGTCTTTCTTTCGCTTTCGAGCGAAAAATGGAGGAAAAACATCAAGTGGGAATTAGAAAATGGTACCCTTTTTCTCATCGCTCATATGGGTGTGTGTGTGTGTGAGTGTCTTGCGGAAAGAATTTCCATTGCAGTGTTTTCTTAAGAATTTCCGTATTTATATTTCTGACCTCAATCTCGAGAAAGGAAACGGTGGGAAGCATTCTTTTTTCCAGCTAATCGACGATTGGTAAGAGCGCCCTTACGGCCAGCTCTTAGAACTCTCTAATCTTGCTTATTTATGTGCATAGTTTAATCACACAATCCAATCGTTTGATCGGTTATCTTGATTATCAGGCCCCGGGTGGGTATCGCTCGAATAACCCGTTTCGTGAGCAAAACGTTCACCATTCACGCACAGTTTTTCGAACCGTTTACAAGCCGAGGTGCAACTCTTTTACCGCATCTTCTCGCCAGTGCGGAGGATTGGCGGTGGTGTCCTCTTGATGAAATGGCTGAGTTTCACTGCTGTCGGTGGTTGGCGATGGGCTTTAGCCCAATTGCGCCCAGCTCGTTTCGTTGCATAATGCTCTCTTTCTCCTTTCATCTTCGCCAATCGATGGCGATCCGATCCCGGTTTGCGGTACATCGATGAGTGTGATTTTATTATTAGTATTTTCAGTTTTCCTTAGCTGTGAGGCGCTTTTGAGGCGTTTGTTTTTTTTTTTGCTTTTTAAAAAGCCACCACCCCGCATAACGCACGCTTGCTTTGAAAACGAAACAAAAGCCGCGGCAATGTTTGTGCCGGCCGTTGAATTTCCTTGTGTAAGCGGGCGGCACCACAGCGCAACCCGTTTTTGCGGTTTGTTGTATATTGATTCAAAACGCATGATCAGTAGCAGCATCATCTTCGGCATAAAGTATGCAGCGAGCCCAAAAAAAAAAAAAAGAAAAGCCAGGGGCCTTACACACCATCTCGCTTTCTTCGTCCGAAAAGGGTGGTTCCTTTTTTCCATTTTTATTTTTTGCTGTAAGTGCCGCAACAAAGTGTCCGGTTTCGATTGCAGGCATTTGTTTGGTTGGGCTTTTTTTTCTGGCTCCTTTGAGGGTGAACGAAACCGAAATTTCAGTATTACATCGTCAATTTGTGAAGGCAGCCAACAAAAAAAACCGAGCAAAGTGCTACGATGATTCAACCGAGGCCGGTGTAACGGTTCCTTCCGGTAGTGCGGACGAGTTTGAGCGAAGCAGAGAGGGGTAGGGAGGATGAAAGCGTTTCCTCATATCACGGGAAACATAATTTGCATACTTTATCGGTTTGTAGTGCACGATCACTTTCTGAGCCGTTGGTGTCTCCGGCACGGTCTGCAACTGCCGGGCAACCAATTTTTATCCATGATGGCCAATTTCTCCTCAATCCAGTTAAAACTTTGGTCTGGCTTTTTACAACCTGCATGCGTACGGGTGTGTGTGTGTGTGTGGTTTTCTAGTGTAGCTTGAAAATAATTAATTAGTTTGAAACACTGCACACAATCCTAATCTATTGTGTTCAGCCGCTCAACCGCGCTCATTATTGCGTTCGTGTGTGTGTATGTGTATGTATGTGTGTATGTGTGTGCGAGCATCCCTCCCTGTTTTGCCTTATCTTTTAATTTCTGGAAGCAAATTTCACCCACAACACACTGCTCCGTAGAATCTCCTTTCCGCTTAGTGTGAGCCTGCGTTGGGGGTGTATAAGCAACTATGCGTGGTTTTGGGTGGTAGCTTCACGAGGCAATGTGCCGGCGAGGGCGAAACGAAAAACGGGTTCATTGATGAAAATTCGGCGCATTATGTTGATTTCTGCTTTTGCTGTGTGTGTACGCACGGGTGAGTTACTTTTTAGAAAGTGATACAGATTTTTAAACCAGCCGTAATCAGATTGCGAAAGCGGAGTACTTTCGCTGCAGCGAGGGTAAGAAGCAGATTGGATTACGCGCGGTTTGCTGCGCGTAAAGTGGCCGGGGCCAGATGGTGGAACAGTTCTCAACAGGCCTAGCTGGCTGGCTAAGGCGCGATCTGCTTTAACTCTTGTTCGTTTGCTGGAGGAATTTATAACTCATCGTATGTTGATAGCCCTTATTGCGCTTTAAAACTCTATATTCAAACTATTTGAAAGTAAATTGTAGAGTGTCGATGGTTATATTATGCCTGCTTCTAAGCTATTTTTAGTGCTAAATACAGTTTACACAGATCTTTTATTCTCAATAAAATCACAACTTTCATTTATGTTTTTGCAGCAAAACTTGAAAAAATATGCAATAATATTTGCTAGCAAGGGTTTGAGGGAAAGAAAGAGTTTGAACCAGGAGAGGAGGGAGAGTGTGACCTCTTTACTGTAGCTCTGAACTGTAGCTGATATTATATCCAAGACTTGAGCCAGCATCATAATCATGTTTATTGGTTCTGAATCAATTAGATAAAAAAAAACTTCTTACGCGTGATTTGAACTCTCGCTCGTTGGGGTTGTAATGCTTAACACTTACCCTAGGCTCTATGGAGCCACCGTTTACAGTGACTGTTAAAATGCAAACAAGAACCCGCCTTGCAGCACAATAAAGAACTTTCTATTACCCTTCTGCTTACCCGGGCTATCCGCAAGCGACCGGAAAATACGTGCATGGAAAGTAGAATGAAAAGTAAAATTTCCCCCATAATTGATTGAAATAAAAGCTAAACGCCGGTCATACATGGCGACTCCCGGCAGTTTTGCCGTGGAAAAATGGAAACGAGTTCTAAATCCGCTTTAGCGTTTGCTTCAAGCTGCACTTGATCTACATCGCTATCATTACGCTCGGAGTGGAGGCTCAGAACTCAGAGAATCATTTCCGCTTTCCCTCGGGGGCCACTGTGCGGTGCCACCGTGAGTGGCAGAGAATGAGATCAACTTTGCTTTGCTGCCTTCCGACCAGCAGCTGTTGGTCCCGTAGTAAAAGAACTCGCTCCCTTGAATGCGTCATGATACGAGCATAGTTTTGTTGTTGCCGCTGGCTCCAGGCAACCACAACAACCTGTTGCGCTCGCAGGTGATGACGATCCCCATTAGTGAGGTGTGCTGTGCTGAGGCACAGGCAAAGAAGGAAAAACTCGATCCCCCCCCACACACCGTTCGTGTGGTCTCGCTGCGCTTCGTCGTTTGTTTGATTTCGTTTTTTGAAACTCCCTGCCCACGAGGTGGGAGGGAGCGGTTGGAGAGGGAGTGGAAAATATCAAGTCCACGGGAGAGTGCGCTCGCGTTCGCGAGGGGGATGCCGTTGCCGCTGAGCTCAGTTTCCAGCTAGCTCTCACGCGTACCGGACGGCTTTCGCGTGTGTCGAGCGCGTGTTGAGGCGTGTGTGGTAACGCGAGGCGCGAATCAGCTTCGTGCGTTCGAGTTTTTGTTTCCCTTTTGCCAATCCAACCACAGTGCATATGTGTGTATTGTAGTATTTTTAAGGAATTTGATTAATCTCTATCCAAGTGTCTCAGCGTGCTCCTTACAAAAATATTCTTACGTGTTTGTGCTTAATTTGTGTAGTTTATTTATATTTATAAGATATTAAGTGAGAACTTGTGAAAATTTTTGACCGTGAAAATTTCAAAATGTGCGATTTTCCGCTCAGTATTCATGTGATCGTTCCGTGTGCAGACCAAACTGTGGGCGTATGAAGCGTACCGAACAAAAAGGAAAGGAAAAGATCAAGCGCAACAGGTTGATCTAGAATCCGCGAACCGATACAGCTTCCAGTTGGGGGCAGAGATTGGAAGAGAAGCGTGAAAGCAAAAAACACCTCCCTCATCAGCAGGCACCAGAAATATGCGGTGAAAGGTGGTAGAAGCGGCACTAGAACAGAAGCAGAAGCTCGTGAAGCGAAGAAAAAAAAGCGAAGGAAACACACTTCTTCATTAGCGGTTCAACAAGAAGTAACGAAGAACTTCCTGAACCGTTTCCGATCTGATATGAAGGAAAATGAATCACACACAGATACACACACATACCTAGGCAGGGCCGAAATGGAGAAACAATTCTCTTGTGTATCAGGTCATAACGAGAAGCGCTGCGTAGGAGCAGTGTTCTGCCAACACCTTCCAGCATTCTTCGCGCACATTAAATCTGTGCCAATCTTCGTGCCGCTCTCGCCAAACGGGAACTCTAGACATTTCCTGGGACTTCCACCGTGCTGTTGGGTTTCACGCGCGCGAATGTAAAGAGGCACAGGTTGGGCGCGTGACGTTCCCACCTAACTGTTCCGGCTGAACCTGCCTTCCGCCCTCCTAGTGATGTTGGGCGAGCGAGCTATATGGTCGCCTAGAGTGTGTAGAGTGATGTCTCACCGGACTCATCTCCCACGAAAGGCCATCATCGGGCCATCATCTTCACCATCTGGAGAGACTTGATGGTTTGATCGCGCATCAAGTGGACGTGCTGGAGAGCGAACACAAGAAGTTTGTTTGGATTAATTCTTCACCTGCGTGCATCTTTCGCTCTAGCTCCCCGCAAGAGCGCAAGAATGAGGTCCCGCCAGTGCCGCTCGCCGAAGGCAAGCAGGCCCGCAGAAGTAGCACAAAAGCACGCCCGTGACGTTACAGTTACATCGGGTTGTTCCGTTTTTCACCGTTTTTTTTCACTCTCCTTTCTATTTTCTTCTTCTGTATGGGTTGGCCGTTTCGGTTTCTTCTCTTCGTTGCTGTTTCCTTCCCCGGGGGTGAAGTTTGAAAAAGGTGATGGAGGGAGGGGGGTTGCTGGGGGTATAGATCAAGCTCTCTTGATCGCAACTTCCCAGGTTCCGGTACTGGTTTTAGTAGCAGAGCTTGCTTGCTTGCCTGCCCACATACCAACTACAAACTAGTGAGAGGAAAAACAGGGAAAAATCAACTTCTCCACCCTCAGAAGACACCTTCATTACTCTTTTGTGTGTGTGTATGTGTGTTTTTTTAGTTGTTTCCTCTTCTAATAAGTGCTTCACATTGAACGGTGGGAAGAAAGGAGAGTGAAGATTTGAAGAGAGATTTAGTTAATTTTTTTGTGGCTATGTCCCCTGTGGAGTTTGATGATTACCTTGCTTCCCTTGCGCAGAGCACTTTGCCGGGTGTGGTTTATTAATTTTCGTATTAATATATATGATCTTTTTGGGGGGGATAAGAAATTCCTGCATTCGTTACCACATCGCTCGCCCACCCTGGTATGTGGGTAAGACGGCCTCGTTTTGAGTGACGGCCCGGTCGGTCACACTGCACCTGTTTCGGATCATTTCTGTAATGTTCAATTCACCCCGGGCGAGGCGCGTCATCGTAAATCACGCTCGAAAGCGGACCCGAGCTTCGGAAGCGATCCGTCACCGGCGTGGAAGAAGAGACCGCAACCTCAAGAGGGAGAAGAAAACTGTGTGCGTAAGTTGGGAAAATCGTACCGCGAAAAGCATTGCCCCACGATAAGAAAACGATAAGAAGCGGTCTTTGATCGTTGGTGTAAGTGCAGTACAAAGAAATCGATGCCAACGTTACTGTTTATGCCTGGCATGATGTGTGATGTATGTGTGATTGATGCAAAAATTAATTGCACAACCCCCCCCCCCCTCCCCCGTTTCGATAGTTTGTAGGTCAATATCTGTTGTTTGCGTTTTATGACGATCGTGCCCAATTGTTGTGCCCCAAGAGTTTGGGGTGAAGTCGTTTCGGGAAAAAGGCGACAAGAAGCGTTTTACAACAGCTGAAAACTAAACTGAAGCAGTGAGCGTATCGGTCCGCAGACAGAGTGTGGTGCTACTTATGTGTGTGTGTGCGTGTGTGTTTCAAAAGTTTGATAATTTCTTCTCCTTCTGTCCCTGCTTTCCCTCCCTACAGTGATTTTCTTGTGAAGTAAAGTACAAAAAATTGGATCAAATTTAAAGTGAACAACATTTCAGCGGTGAAAAAATATGGCAATACAGTTTTGGGTGATGCCTTGAGCAAGTGTCTACGGTTTCTTTCTTGTCGCAACAGTACACGAGATCCGATTGGGATTTGATTTGAGCCTCTCCATACGCAACTCACCGGGCGAAAGGGACTGGCATCTTTCGCTTAGTACGGTTAGAGAGGACCAAGGTTTGGAGGGCCGCGTGTCGGTGTGTGTGTGTGTTGTGTTTTGCCTCTGTTCGCCTCTACTTCCCGTGCGCGATGGTGCTGACGGCGGCCACCACCAGCTCGTCGGCATCCGCCATCGTGCCCGCCCCGATGACGCGCTACGATCGGGCCCTGCCGGTGAACGCGATGACGGAGAAGCGCTACTCCGACCGCCGGCTGCGGCCGTGGCCACCGACCTACAACTACGGCATACCGGGCGGTGGCGGTGTCGGCGGTGGACCACCCAACGGGTCCGCCCTGATGACGATGACGACCGGCGGCAAGTCGCGCTGGATGTCCGCCGGGCTGTCGGACATTGGGTCGAGTCTGGGGGGCGGTGGCGGCGGCGGCATGCGCGGCAGTTCCGCCGGAAGCATCTACGGTGGCAGTGTGGGGGGCGGGGTGCCGCAACCCCGCTACCTGTACGCACCGCCCGGTGGGGCCCTGAAGCGCCAGAACAGTGACTTCTTCCTGAACGTCAAGTCGGCGTCCGCGCTGGCGGCTGGGATGGGTTACGATTACAACAACAACAACAGCAACGGCGGCAGCAGCAGCAACTACGTGGTGAATAATATAGCCGCGCGGAAGGTGAAAAACATCGCCGGCATGACGGCGATCGTCGACAGTGATAGCAACATGGAAGTTGTACGACGGATGAGGTACAAGAAACGGGGAGGAAGCGGAAAAAGAAGGGAGAAGGGAGGGGATGGTGGTGCAGAAATCCGTCGCAAAGTATAAAGCCCATTATGTATGGTAAAAGGGAAGGAAGATGGAGGGAAAATTGTCCCAAATGGGACGACATTTTTTCCAGAGGGAAACAATATTTTTTTCAATTTGTTTATTCCTCTGCAGCTATTTTGCTTCCGTTGGCTTGAACCGGAGGGGAAATCGAAACGGGCAAAAGATTGATTGCGGTTTTGTGTTGTTTCGATTGAACGATTAGTGTCGAACATTGGCAGAGAATGGTTTTTCTTTTGCTGCTTGTGGTACAGTTTCTTTTGTATCCGAAACACACGGCTGGCATGGTTGGAATGCTGTAAAGCGCATGGTGCAACATAATATGGTACACGAGTCAGTCCATAACCATGAAAGCATAATTTCCATTTGTCTGTTAATTATGTTTGCATAAAATCTTTTGCTTTTGATCAAGCTGTTGACTTTGATAATTCGAAGGCCATGTTTGAATCTCAGGTCCTAATTGTGTATAAAGCATACCAGAAGCACTTCATCGCGAGAACTATCTGGTTGCGTATTTTTTCTCAAAAGATTTATCACTAAACCAGTGTAGAACCAGTGTAAGGCTAAACCAGTGTAGAACAAACATGAAGTGGAGTAAACAATATCCACAAAAAAAGTACAGAGATTAAAGTAAAGATGAGGGTTCAGGTAGATGAACTTACCAGTGGATTTGGTTTTTCGACCAAATTTCTTCAATAAGTATGTGATCAACATTAATTCGAAGTATTACGTCCAGGGGCACTAGCGCCTCCTGGTGACCGCTGGCACAACCAAATAGCAACGAGAATTGGTGCTTTTCCGTGAAAAAAAAAAAACGATAAACTTGCGTAATAAGTGAACACTGTGAAAAATGTAAGTGCTGACCAAAATAATTTTTCACAACTTTCGTCAGTCGCCGTTAAGCGGTGCTAGTATGGAACAGGCTTACGCTTTGGTAAATCTAGTTTTTCCAACATGAATTAAATAATTTCTGACTATTTATGGTTATCATTTTTGGATTTCTTTGTTCTAATGCTTTGATTATAAACCTTATGTTGACTACAGTACATTTTTGATGGCAATGTAGCTAAAATGGTCATAATTGGACACCAGCAGAATGGTGTGTTATTCTATAGTGTGAAAGGTAATTTTTTTGAATGCCGGAAAGAGAATATAGGGCGAAGTTCCTGAAACTTTGAGCTAGGATACAGACATATCTCAGAAATCATGGTTTAGGACCTTTTATGGATTCATGAAACTGAAGAAAGTATGGCAATTGATTATCCAAGCATTTAAATGGTTCATTTTCGAAAAGCCTAGAAATACATACCTAGAAAAAACATCAAATTAGTTTGACGCCTTTTTGTCCAGTCCTGAACAGCGTGAATTATTTGCAACGCACGCGTGGAACAATCCATCAAGTTTGAGGTATTCTTCATGCAAAAAGTTTGACAACCAACTGATGGACGGTTCAAAATGCTCGTGCAGGAACGACGTGAAGCAAATAAAAAAATCACTTTCACGATCACGATCGCAAACGGTGCACACGATTATTTTAATCGCTTATTTAGCGAAACCTAAATCCAAACCAAAACTCTCCCGCGCGCGCCCGGTTGTCATCGATTGATGCATGAAAGCCCATCATCCGTTGCCTGTCAAAACCCGTCCCATGTGTGGTGGGGCGGAGGCATATTTGATTTTCAATTCGTTGCACCGAACTGTGAATCCACCTTACTTTCACCCCGTTCCGCATCGTCAAAACTATGTGGTTTTGACCGGGCCGTGCGCTCACTGTTTCACTATTGATTTATTAAAGTGTGTGACAGGTTATGCGCGATCGATCGTGGCTGCAGTGGTTTTCAGCGAGATGGCAGTAAAAATGGGAACGAAGGCGAAAAAAGAAAACACCAGCGATGGCCTTCGAATGTAAATCGGAAGAGAAACATTGAATTCACCTTCCGCTGGAACGAACGTTTTGCGTGATCATGTGGAAATGGTTCAATCGCGGCAATCGCTTACAAGCCCGTTTTGATTGCAATCAGCAAAGGGGCGCATTTTGCATCCCCAAGCGAGCAACGGGATCTGGCAGACCATCAGGTGATATCCACTCCAGTCGACGCTAATGACCGGTTAGTTGGGACCGCACACGCCATCATGCAAAACAGAGCCCCGAGAGGACAGCTTAATTCATTTATCTTTAGCGAGGAAAAAGCGTTTTTTTCCCTCCTTCATCGTACGGTTGGAATCGCTTACTGGAGTGTGTCGTCATCGATGTCTCTTTCGAATGGCAATTAAACACATTCCGAACCGGTACGAATCCGTTTAGCGCCACAGAATGCGGGTCAGTCCGGGGCGATTATGTCCCGAAGGGGTTTCGCTTTACTTTTCGTTGGTACGGGCTGCAATTTTATTCCGTTAGCAATTTGGCTACTGTCTGTACCGATGTGTGTCACACCAGTCCGGTTAGTTACATTAGACAAACGGCCGCTGTAAAGCGAAATGATTTATGGCGCAGCGTCCGGGAGGAGGAAGAGGAAGAGTGCCAGTGTGAATCGATTTTATTCCGTTTTTCGGCACACTTTAGCCTGCACTAAAACTGTCCAGTAGAAGAGGTTTTACTATGACCTGCTGGACTGGTTGTATGCAAGCGAAACCGCCGCAACGTTTCGAGGCTTCATCAAGGTTAAGTTTAGGCCCTGCTTCGCTTTTGCATCACACCGACCCGAGCGGCGGTCGCTTTTCCTGTTTGCTTACGCTTAGAAAAAACCTTCGAAACGTGCCTGGGCGAAGGTTTCTGGCGGTTGAAAAGCGAATGGTGAAAACCGGTCCGGGTAGGTTGGTAACTGGCCGCCAGAATGTGGCATCTAATGTGTCCAGCCTCCACTGCAGGAGGGTGGAAAACGAGTGCAAAACTGGGGCAAAAGGAAAGTATGCGTGCATTACCCAGTTAAGTGTCTTAAAGTCCGTTACTGCCAGCCAGCCAGACTTTGTGTAGCTGCCGCGGAAGGTGAAGGTCCTGTGAAGATCCAAAAGAAGAAGCTTCCAGAAAAGGGAAGGCCTTTTGGCCAATTAAAACGACGCTGTTGGATGGCAGATCGTTAGGGATGAAGAGGCTGTTGATAGGGAATGTTTAATAATTCATTAGTCTCGTTAGATGCCGTTGCCGCTGTCTTTCGTGGGGATATTCTGTCCCGGTCAGACAGTGATTGATTAATTAGTCCACGTGGATTAGTTTTGGATCTTTGTCACTGTGGGAAACAAAAACCACTTTTCATTTCAGCACTCATTGTTGAAATGCTGCAATTTCTCTATATAATCCCAAAGCAATGTGTCTCGTTTGAAAAGGAATGTTTCTTTGAATTACAACAGTTGACACTTGTTTGCAACATTTCTGAAATAGCACTTAGGCAACAAAATGCTGAGAAATTGTTTGCAGTAAAAAAATGAGAGGTTTTTTTTATTTAACTCAATACATCATATCTTTTTTGTTCATTTCAAGATTTTTGTTGGATTTACAAATTTTTGGGAGCATGTATCACCTTCAAAAGACAATTTTCAAAACTGAGATACGGTTCAGCGAATTGAAAAAGATGCTCACAACACTGATTCGAGTAGAATAGCGCTGCAAATCGCCGTACAGTCAGTGTCCCAATCTACCACTCGACTAAAAACAAATTCAGAGTGTGGCCATGGCTAAAGTTTTAAACCATCGTGTCTAATAATTATTTAAATGGTTGCGTGTCACTAAACGTGTGTCTGTTTCGCGCGTTTTCACCGTCCGGCATTGCGTTAATTGTGCGTTAAATTCTTCCTTCTACTTCTCCTTCTTCTTGCTCCATACATAATGGCTCGCGAATTTCTGCAATACGCCAAGAAAATAATCGTTCGCAGCTTAACGTTGCGTGACCGGGAACGGTTTGGTTTTGCCACAATTCCTAACACCAAGACGTATGTCTTTTTCTTCATATTTTTAACATCAATTGCTCTTTCTGTGTGCTGTTTGCGTGCTTTGCTCTCCAAGGCGGCATTCGACCACGCAACAGAACAATTACCTGCAGCAGCGGTTGCAGAAGCAACAGCACCAGCAGCAGCAGCAACAGTACCAGCAGCATCATCAGCAGCATCACCAGCACCATCAACATCATCACCAGCAGCAGCATCCGCCGCAGCAGCAACAGTTTTTCAACGTGAGCGCCTCGACCCGGTCCCGCTCGAAGTCGATGGAAGACTTCGGCTCGAGCGGGTTCATCATCGAGAACAGCTACAAGTATCGTACAAAGAATGTGCTGACCGCGACCACCACCACCACGGCCAGTACCGCCGGTTCGCCGCACGGCCATCTAAAGCATTCGCCGCACCAGCAGCAGCAGCAGCTGAACAACAGTAGTGTAAATAGTAACAATCTGTCGCTGGCGGGCGGTGGTGGCGGTGGAAGTCGCGTCGTAAGTCCAAACCAATCAACCTCGTCGGCACCGCACACGAACGGTGGTGGTGGTGGTGGAAGTGGCGGTGGAGGGAAGCGAGCCCTTCGCCATTACAACAACAATTTCGGCAACAATCTCAACGGTGGCCATAGCTATGACAACAGCAACCAGCAGCACCAGTACCAGCAGCATGCGGCGCACGGGAAGAAGCTGCTGTCGCTGAAGAACCACCGCTCGGTGGACAATCTGCTCGACAACGTCGACGTCAACTACAGCCAGTACTACCAGGTACTACAGCGCAAACCTTAAACACTTATTTCTTCCACCATCGCACAGGGAGCAAATGTCTGTGTAAAAATCAAAAACTATTTTTTTTAAATTAGAAAGCAAAACATATTATTGATTTTTTTAAAGATTTTTGCTGAACCCAATCGAAATTACTCAAAAGTCTTATATTTTTTGAAAGCCCGCGTAGCCGCACAGTCCGGGTGTAGTTTGATTTAGACAAATACCATTCGGGCCATTTTACTTTAGCAAGAGCTAAACTCTCGGCTATGTCGTACAAACAACCTTTACCGTGCCGTAATTTTACTTACAATATTGAACAATACATGCTAGAAAGTTTTTGTTTTCATCTACAAAACATATTACTCATCAGATGCCTCCATCAGCTCAATATCTCTTCAGAAAAACTTAGAATCATCTATAAAGAAATAATATTCAAAAGAATATGTTAATATTTTGGTAACAGATGTTGACGTCGATCTTGAGAATACAATTGATTTTGAAAATGGCTAATGAAATGCATGTACAAGTGATACTGAAGATGATAACACTAGCGAAGTAACGTTGGAGAACTGAGAATCCCTAATCATCATTTTTATGCCATTTTTATAACAACGACATTCAAGTATTTGTTTTAAGAACGTAAAGTTAATGCAACTGAGCAAGGCTATTATGTGGCTGTTCAGTGTTATTTTTTTACTTTAAAATAAAATATAAACAAAAAAAATTCTATGAAAGAGCTCAGTGGCATGCGAAAAAGATTTTCATCCCGACATTGCCCACTGTGCGTCATGTGACAAATTCTTCCCGTCTCTTCCTTTTATTCCACACTTCTTACAACGGAAGTAACGGAGCGAAAGAGGGAGATAGAGAGAAAGAGCGAGAGAGAGAGAGAGGGAAAAGAAGGAAATTGTGCCAAGCAGGGAGGGCCACAAACGTCTTTCCGGTTGGGTGCACAAAGTGTCTCACTGTTGGGTGCGTTGGGAGAAGGGAACGGGAAGTTCACGTGTGTGTGTGCGTGTGATTTATTAGTCTTGCATTGGGGTCCAACCTCACAAAACCAGCAATTCGCGACGTGGTGAAAATAGGAAAAACAAGAGCCAATCCGCTAAGTTAATTAAAATCTGTTGGAAAACGGATTGGAATGGGTGCAAAAATCAAGGGAGAGGATGTACGAGGGTGGCAGGATGATTGATTCGATTGGTTTTTTACACAAACACACACACACACACACACACACACACACACAGTAGGTACCATAAACCGGTAAAAGCACTCCTCCAATAACGTCAACATTTTTGCGGTCGTTTTGTACCAAAGTTTAGTTTTACGTTCTCTAGCGAGAGAGAGAGAGAGGGAAAAGAAGGAAATTGTGTTAAACAGGGAGGGCCACAAACGTCTTTCCGGTTCGGTGCACAAAGTGTCTCACTGTTGGGTGCGTTGGGAGAAGGGAACGGGAAGTTCACGTGTGTGTGCGTGTGATTTATTAGTCTTACATTGGGGTCCAACCTCACAAAACCAGCAATTCGCGACGTGGTGAAAATAGGAAAAACAAGAGCCAATCCGCTAAGTTAATTAAAATCTGTTGGAAAACGGATTGGAATGGGCGCAAAAATCAAGGGAGAGGATGTACGAGGGTGGCAGGATGATTGATTCGATTGGTTTTTTACACAAACACACACACACACACACACACACACACACACAGTAGGTACCATAAACCGGTAAAAGCACTCCTCCAATAACGTCAACATTTTTGCGGTCGTTTTGTACCAAAGTTTAGTTTTACGTTCTCTAAAAGCAGTTGGCAAAGCAGGTGGATTGAAGGCGTTAAGGAATTTTGTGGTTTTTGGACGTGAAACACCGTTGAGCTACAGAAATGCGTCTCTGCTGTGGCTTTTAATCTTCTCCAAAGAGCAACAACCCGGTTCTTTATGCCCAATTTCCGTTCCGAACGGGAACCAATCTTTCTTAGCCCGGTACAAATTTTCCTCCCGGTTTGGTTTTTGTACGCGTTTGGAGTTTTGTTTTTGTCTTGTCTAGTTTTGGTGGAAAATAGAACCGGAAGAAATTCGATGAACGCATGGCGGTGCTTGTTGGTGTCCGGGGCAAAGCGTTGAGACATTCCTGTGGGATGGTGGAATGCAGCTCACGGTAGTGCTCTCCCGATTTTTCTCGTACATTATTCAACCAAAATAATACTGTCACGTAAGGAGAAGAGATCGATGGCCGGCCATGATGGGACGGAACGGGGTGTTTCTGTTTTATTACGCACTTACACACAGGTGTTGGGGGAAGAAAATTCTTTATTTAATTTCTGGTCGATTCTTCGAAAGCTGTTATAAAAATCCATTTAATTTGGGGCGTAGAAAGGAAATCCCGCTCGGTTTTATAGTTGCGTCAATACACAGCGTGTCCACAGCAGCTCTGAATTGTTTTTTTTTTCTCCTTTAATAGGAACGGAAGATGTACACACCTCGAACAAAGTGGAACCAGTTGTAACCATCGGTTGTCGGTTTACAGCGTAGAGCTAGTAGAGGGCTTTCAAATTTAGGCTTTATTTTTATATTGCCCTTCTTTTTTACCGATTTCTCGTTACTCCCGGCACGCATCCAATTCTCACAACGGAGAGGGTTTTGCTTCTCATGGTTGCATCAAAACACAAATAAATCCATACCAACACGCACGCACGCTTGTAGTTTCGGACTCGGATGAGCTTTTCTGTGTCAAGCAGCACAGGGCTGATGGAAAAATGATGGTAACGCGTGAGGTTTTACGACAAACCTGGGTTGATGGGTGACTGGCGGACGTTGCGTTTACGATGCGCCTCTGCCCAGTGAGAAGATGATTTCAAACTGTCCGTTAGATTAATTTGACAAATTGCAAATCGTTTCCTCTGGAAACTCGTTCGTTTGCGTTCGTCGAGTGGCTCTTATTTACTGGTGCAGTATAAATCGTTTTGACTGTTGGAGACGAGAAGATGTTAAAGAAATTTTACAACTAAGACAAATTTGTGTTACAGTTGATGTAAGCGTTTTAAGAGGAAAAGATGGCTTGACATTACGTTACATTTTGCTCTGGATTTGAATGGCTTAAATTTAATTGCGTTGAAGTAAAATTACTCTCATAAGGAGAACCTTATCTATCTCATCAGAGGTCATTTTAAATTCCTTTATGGATAAGTGTACCTTAAATTACCGTGTAAAACCTGATAATGTGCACACTCTATCTCTTGAAAACGACGTTAAACAGGATACGTTACCCCTCATCATCATCATCACCATTATAACCGCACCACCGTACGAGAGATCAATGAATGGGATTTATTGGAGGAAAAATGAAATCAAGAAAAATTGAGGTTAAAAAGTGATGCTTTTCGCACACCGGGAGATGTCGAGGTTAAACGAGGTCAAGATTCCGTGTGTGTAAATTGCGCACCCGTTGTCTTGGGTTTTCCTTCCCGGCTGAAGGGTGTGTGTTTAATTTGAAGCAAGCAAAAAGGCCTCCCCCCCACCGTTCCATTATCCTAAACCGATCTAAACCGGACCGCACCGGAGGTACACCACACTCATTAGCTACACGGGTTGACCGGCTTGATGGGAGGGAAATAAAAAAGTGAAACTCCAACCATCGCCTCACATAAAATTTTATCGTTACCTAAACCGTTTTGCTTTCGCTTTACATATGAGCTGCAGTTGTTGCAAATTCATCGGAACAAAGTCGTGGAGCGAGATGGAACGGGGAAGCTACTTAGTGATGGAACCATTCAAATGAGCTGGCCAGTTAGGCCCAACATCCGGTCAGTTAAATTTTTATCCCGCCATGGTCATTAGAATTATGGAAATGTCTTTATGATGAGGCTTTTTCCACACTGCTCTTGAGTTTTTCGGTATCGCTATCGTTCGGTTTACATCGGTTTGCAATTTAATGTACCATGCATGGCAGGGGAAGTGAACGCAAACATGAGGGGCTTTTATTTAAAGCTTATAGGACTGCATTAGGGGTGGCGCTTTGTCATCATCGTGCTTAGATCGTATGGTAATTTTCGGTTGGTCACTTTGTTGGGAACTGGTGCATGCAGGGCAGTGAAGCTCGCAAGGGGCCCCACCCTAGGGGGACCTTCGTAGCTGTGTAAAGTTTCACTTTTTCGCAGCAAGAGAATATAGGAAAAACACAAACACACATAGTTCAAGGGTAGTGGAAGAGTGGCCCTTGTGAACGGACAAAACAAGTAGCCATCGGAGCATGTTGTCGATCGATACGGTCCTAATCGACCGCTAATGAAGTTATGAACGAACCATGTACGTGCCAACGGCCACCCCCATTAGCTCCTCCTTAGAGGTAGAGCCCTTTCCAGGTGATTTATTATTAATGAAGCGTGTTGGTTGCAAAGAGAAGGCGGAGAGTGTGGCGAGCGTTGAATGTGAAATTAACGTTTTGGAATATAAAAACCATTATTGCCTTTAGCGTCGTTTTGTTGGGGATTGTAGTAGATGATGAACTCGCAAAATGAATCCAATTATTCGGTGCACAAGGCGTAGCGTCATTTTCCACCTTTGCACCAGAGGCTAGATTCGAACTCATATCATACTCTGTATTGGACCATTTTCGGACAACTGCATATCCGACCGTAATGAGAACGGCAGTCTAGAATGCAACAAAAACATTGCAGAAGATATCTACCATAAAATAATCTTTTAATGAAAAAAACTATTTTGTAATCAAAATTTAAAATACCGGTAAATGAATTTAACTTTCTGTTCAATGTTGTGCTAAATTAAATACCCTTTTTAAAGGGATGGCTTACACCCACTGCAACTGAAAACGCTTTTCCCGAAACGAGTTCAATGCATCCCCATTGCTTTTCTCGTGCCCTTTCTTCGTCTACCCTTCTTTTCTCACCCCTTTGGATAAATCGTTTCGGAGGGTTAAGGTGCGCCTTTTTATTTCACTCTTTACATCTTTCGGTGTTTTAACAACCTTCAGCTTAATTTGATCAATTCAATCCAAAATATGACCATGTTTTCACCACCACACCAATTGTCTGTGCACACTGTTGACCCGCTTTTCTCGCCGACGCTTTTGTTTTAAGCCGTGCGCGACCGATTGGCTCATCTGCTTGTTTGCTGTTTGGCTGCAAAAGGGGTTACCGCCACCAAGGGTGTCTGGTCAGCGCCAGCCTCAGCCAATCGCACCACAATCTTTCCGCCTGCTGGCTTATCTTTCTCACACGTTTTTCCTTAATCACAATCTGCTTGCGCTAATGATTGTGCCTCATCTTCCTGCGGAGTGATTAATGTGTTTTTTAATTTTATTTTTATCATTTGTGTGCGAGATGCCGGTTGGCTTGGAGGTCAGAAGGTACATAGGCCCTAGGGATGTGTAGTTGGGAAGAACTAGGTTGCATCATCATAATGAACGCAGCAGTAACACCTCAAACACATGGTTTGCTCCATTCCTTTCGCGCCTTCTAATCGGATGGGAGGCGAAATGGAATATCTTAAAGCATCAGTACGAAGGCTTCGGGAGGTTCTTCTTCTCCCGATCTACTGACCCTTGCACTCGGTGTATGAAAGACTTGCTGCATCCAAATTGCTGTCTGCTGCAACTTAACTGTACCTAGTCCCGTAGCCCTCTTCCTCCCCCCGGTGGAGGAATGATGTGATCGACAGCGTTAGTGTACGGCAGCGGTGTATTCACCTTACAGACCCTTACCAGCTGAAAGACGGGAAAAGCATAATGGGAGAAGACCATCGATCTGGGGGTTGAAGCGGTACCCGGTGGTTACGGATCATAATAACAACCCGCGATCACTTCCCCACCACCACGTCCCCTTTCCTTCAAACGCGCATTCTTGCGCCCAAGGTCCATCCCTCTCGGTGCGATGTTGCTGGTTGGTGCGTTTAGGTTCCCGCATTGCGCAAGGGGAACAGACCGAGCCCAGCTGTGCACCGTACCAGACCCGGTTGGTCGGTGACCCACTTCCACTGTGGGCCATTTAGGTTTTGTGTGCCTCGCCTAATGGTATTCAATTTCGATTCAGCGCCTCTGCTGGCACAATTTGATTTACCACCCTCCCCCCCGCCCGTCTTTTCCCTTCTTTGCGGGCGTTGCAGTCGCCCCTCCCCCCCCCCCGCTGGTGGAGGAAATGGGCCGACAAAAAGGGGCCCATTTTCACACCTAGCCATTTTGGCTGGTTTGTTTAGTGCGTAATGAAATGGAAACACACTGGATCGTGTCACCATCAGCCGTGTGTGTTTGTGTTTGGAATTATGCAATGAGATGATTCTCACACCTTCGCTGAGGGGGAAGTCATCCAAGTCTCGAAAGCTTTCGCATGGATGGAGATCCATTTGAGAGCAATCAGTGGTTTGTGATGGACTCCGCGGGAAGAGGAGGAAGCAAAATGGCACGCCAGGGAGTGTGTGTGTGCAATTGATCGTAAGCAAGTACCTATTCAATGTCGAACGTTTCAAACCAACTGTAACTCGGCAAGGAGAAGCTCAAAATTTGCTCACTTTTAATTATGTCCGTGTTGTTCTTTTTTTTTTGTTGCTTGCTGTTTCTCTTCTCGGCAACACCACTTCCGGACTCCAGACAGAAAAAAAAATGGCTCAACCAACCGATAAACAGTTTCGAGATCGAGTGAAACGGTTACGAAATTTTCAATTGCAGCGGAATCGGTTTGAACGCACGATTTGCGCGCCATTATCTTCCGGCCTGCCAAGTGCTCCTCTCTTTCTCCCACGGGCAATGATATTCAAAAAAAAGTTGATACCAGATAGGAGCTCCAGATCCACCGCGGGGAATACAGGAGCCTCCCTTATCATAACCGTCGAGCTTAAAAGTCTTTATCGTCTGTTTCGCTGTCTTCAGCTGATAAATTATGCAACAATTAGCTCCTGGGGCGTGGGGAGTTCAGTTACCCCCGTTTGGCATTTGGCAGTTGTGTTTTGTGTTTTCTGCAACGGGCGGGGCTGGCCGGAAATGAAATCTGCTCGTTTGGTTGCCGTGCCGCTCGTATCAAATGGTTAACTTTGTGCAACGATTATCGAGCGCGAAAGGTGTCGAAAATTAGATCCGATTCCGGGCCGGAATCGATGCCAGATGGGGCCCTGCCGTAATGCCATCGAGATCCTGCCCGTGCGCGGGAGCGATAGGAAGAGATTAAAGATGAAAGGTTAAGCAAATTAGGGAACGCAAATTGGTTCCGATTGGTGCTCGTATTGCTGATTGTTGGGGGAATAAGAATGTATTTGAAAGGTGTTGGTAAAATTTGGTGGAGCATGTTGTGTATTTTAATGAATGCGATGTTTGTTTAGAATAGGATTTCAACACACACTGTATGTGCCATTATTTTATAATTTCCAGTGTTTGTAGACATTTGAATGAAATTGTGAATTGTAGAAATATGTGCCATTTTAGCAAGACTTAAAAGCAGAACAACTTTATTCGAATCACATGTCGTTTTAGTTCTCGAAGAGCTGTTTTCTCTTCTTTGTTAACTTATTTCTCATGTGTGCTATCGTCACTCAGAGCAATGCTAAATCAATTTTCAGTAATTTGCCAGTTTGGATAGTAAAACAATTGCTAGAGAACAAGCAAGTGGACCAATTTGTATAGAGTGGCGCTTTTTTTTTTGTTGAAAAGCACCAACTTTGGTTCTTTATAATTTTGTATTTCAAACACATACACATTAGTATTGAGATTTTGTCTACATTAATTTCGGCTGAGTTTTTCTACATTGAATTCGGAATTTTGACACTACATATTGGGAGGCATAAATGCCGAGTACCTGAAAATTGCAGCTTAGAGCTAAACAATTAGAAAAAAAGAAGAATTTCTATAGTCCCTTACAAAGTGGATATAAAAACGCCAACTTAATTTAAAAAAAAAAAACAAATTTTAAAAGGTCTCCCTTCATCCACACTAAACTGCACTTGTTCACGTAATGCAGCCATTTCTGTGGGTCGCTTTCCTCTCGCTAATCGATGGTATCGCTAGCGCACATTAAGCCAACGATCCCACCGTTAATCGTCGTGTTACAGATGATTGGTGGTAGCGTAGCAGGTGCAAAAAGTGGCTGCCAGTCGCTGCCACAAAAACAGAATTTGCAATAATGGAATTAATCGGCAAAGGTGCAAAGAGATGTTTGAAGCAGAACGGCGAAAGCCTGCCCCGTAGTTCGCCGATCGCGTCACTCAGCGGGCTTTATCCATCGGCCCGGGCACGGTCTTTGAAACCCGTTGCACAATACGTTAATTGAACGTGGTGAACACGTAAATGACGCAGAGCGGACGAGAATTCGAAAACCCCCTCCCGAGCAGCACTGCATTAAATGTCCCGAAACGAGATCTGCCCTCCCGGACACACCACGCTTAATTACACAGCTTTCAGCGGGGCAGAAAGAAAACGGTGTGGGAAAGGAAAGGCAACACTACAAATAGCTTGCACACGCCCAACGTGCCCTTTGATTTGACCAACGTGGACATAGCGGTGGAGCGGGCAATTCAATGACGCGCGAATCTACTCTCTTATTACTCAATGAGCTGTTGGGCGAGCAGAGCGGCCCTTTGCAGCGAATCAATTCGTCGTGCTTGCGACGGCTTTGTAATCACATTTCACTTTCTTTGCAAAATTGCACCACCCCGGTTAATTGGCAACGCTGGTCGTGTTGGTGCTGATGCCGCGAGAAAAGTGCAACCATATCAGGGGCGCAAGATGCACCACACGTCTGCTTGGACGGAAAGCACTCTCGACTGCTGACGGCTGGAATTGGCTCCTATCGTACGAGCGACACCGTCCGCCTGTTGGCGGGCGATTGGAAAATCTCCCCCAAAAACCGGCCAACTTGCGTAGGAAGAGAGCGGAAGCGGAAAGTAGCTGAACGAGGAAAGGGGCTCGCTTTCTCCGGTGAGGTTTTGCGAGCAAATTACGATGATTACTGCCTCGTCTACGTGTACGCAGACACAATTGGCGCCGCTGTGGTGTTTTTGGCAATGAAAATGCGGGCACCATTTTCCTCCTCCCCCGTGATAATACCCGCCACGTGGCGGTTTCACCGATAAAACGATGTCGATGACCACACTCTGTCCCAGCCTGTCTGGGGAGTCTCGATGACCTCCGACAAAATGATTTCTCGTGCTGTCGCTCTGTGGGTTCGTCGCTTGCGGGGCTATTGAAATCTTTCGTAGCAATGTAACGCTTTTTAATGATTTAACCTGCGCTGTAAATTATCAAATGAACGGAAGCGTTTTACGACATTTCGCAACGAGTGACAGCTAATACTTTGCTACAGAACTAATGAGGCTGTGCAAAATTTCCCCATCGCCACTGGCTAAGCGATCACTCACGAGCGCTGGAATGATGCTCCACAAGGGAAAGTGGATTTTCCTTGCCGGGAGAGAACACTCTTTTAAGCTGACCAGTTCACCCTCACCCGTTGGGAGCTGTCCTGCCCCTTTTCCAGCCAATGTTATTGCACTTTACGACCTGCCCCGAGAGGCATTAAATAATAATCGATTTAAAGTGAAACTTTTTGCAACCCAACAGTGATGTTTGTGCGGTCCAATACCGGACACGCGTGCATCCCGGATCATCGGTGGTGATGCGCGAAAACTAAACCATTCCCGGCGGGGTGACAGATGACAATTGGCTTTCTCCTCAAAAGATACACCACAGGGTGTGGGACTCTTCAAATATACGGCAACATCTCGCACACCACACCTCAATGCTGCTGCATGAATAGAAAGTACGTGAAAATATGGCCCCCACGCGCGGCGGTGCTGTATGGAGTTTTATGGCCAGAAAGTACGCCGGAATTATTGCAACTCGACGTGGCTCGAAATTATGTTGTTTTGCTGAACCTGTGCAGTGTGGATCCGGTGTTGCTTGACCTTCTCACGGATGCAAAACATCCGTACCCTGGGTGCGTGTGTTTGTTTGTGTAATTATTGGTCACACCGTCGTAGACCTCTCTTTTGCTTATTTATCGCCATCCTGGGAAAGCGACAGAAAGGGAGGTTACAGTCCAGTTTCAGGAATATAGACGTGCAAGAGGACGCCACAGACCGGTAGCGGTATCAGCAAAATTACCGCACGATCGTTAAAGTCATGTCGCTACTCGCTGATAACTTCGGGACAGTCAGTTTTCACCCGTCTTATCGTATCCCGTGTGGTGTGTGGAAAGCGAAGATTGTAAATATCATGTCTTTCTCAGGCTCTTGGTGCGACGTCTCTATCTCCGTCTTCTCGAAGTATCGCCACCACGTACGGGTAGTCCGTAATTAGTCGTTTATCGATAACAGTTCGCTGTGCATGTTTACATGTACTAGCTTCATCCAAACGACCTGTAACCTGTTCCCCAGATTCGGACCACTTTGTAGCCGTGACGTTTGACTAACCGTTTTCATCCTTTTGTTTATAATTTCTAGCAATCGGACCAAAATCGGCCACGCTTTGTGGCGGTGACGACGCTGGAAGATGTGCAGGCGGTACGGTGTGCGGAGTTCCACCCGAACGGACGCATTTACGCGGTCGGTTCCAACTCGAAGACGTTCCGGATCTGCGAGTATCCGTCACTATCGGAGATTAGGTAAGGAATCGTGGGTAGAACTTAAACTTAGTTTTATGAAATTCTCTTTTATTTGTAGAATAATTTGGTACATGTCCATACCTCTCGTTAGACACATATAGAACATTAGGATGTTAGTGTCGTCTCGTCGATCGCACGCTCACAAAACAAACATAATGCATGCTAACACACAACCGGCAGGAAATGCCACATTAAATCCATCTTCATTTCTTTCTTCGCATTTTGTTTCTCGAAACGCGGCATGCTAATGATGCACCAACCATTCCAATTGCATCACACCGAAGCAGTGGGCGGTGGAAAATGCGTTATCAAACTCCACTAATGAGCCGAACGCGAACGGGCGTCGAGCGAAAATGATCTCACACGGTCACCCTTCCCATCATGTTGCATGTGAATTTGGCATCTTTTGGGCTGGGAAGGCAAAGCAATTCTGCAGTACGATTGCATGCCGACTGCGGAAAACGCATCGTGATATCTCAACTGCCACTGCCACTCACACTCACACACACACACACCCCCATACACGCCCATACTCTGGTTCCATCTCGGCCGCTTTTTGCACCAGTTTTTCTTCATTCAACCCACCGCACATGTTCCATCCCGCCTGCCTGCTCTCGTGTCACATTCGTATGAAAACAATAATCCAACGTGTTTCTTTCCCCCTTTTTCGCGTCGCATCGTCGACACCGGCCCGTTGTTTTTTTTTTCACGCAGCAAAAGATGTGAAACTAGCTGGTGAGCGGAAATGGATGAGTTTTCCCTTTTTTCTATCTTTCTTTCCATAGACACAGACATACACACACGCACACAAACACACAGCTGCGGCTTTCTTAATCTTGAGTGCGCTTTTCTGTTTGCGTTTTTTCGTTTTGTTGCGTGGTGTAGCTTGGGATTGGACGGTGCGGTTAGGAGATGGGTGGACAGGTTGCAATCAAGTAAAGGAAAGCACGGAAAATGGGAATAGTCCGCTGGAAAGCTGGTTTTAAACGGCTCCGTAAATGCTACAACATTGTAGGGGTCGGTTTTGATCGATCGCGATCGAGGCGGTGCGCCTGTTGGTGATTTGTTATAACTATTTAGACATTTATCGATCGAATGAGATTGTAGCGATAGTAAGATTTTTTTTATACAGGTACAAGTTGATTAATTTGTCCCCTTTATTGACAGTTAAGAGGAAGCAATGTTTAAATTAAACGTTTGAATGCATGACTAGTGGATGATAAATGTTTAAAATTGCCTGATGGAATAAGCGATGAATGCAAAATGCTAAAAACATTGTGAGACCCTATATTAAGCATATTAATTAAGCTTTTACATCTTTTTAGAGATTTTTATGCAAGCTAAATTTCATAACAAAGGTTTTCTAATACCTCTCACAATCGTTCACCCTTTAGGGAAGACCACAGCACGTACCAGCCGACGGTGCTGTTCAAGCGCACGAAGCACCACAAAGGTTCGATCTACTGTATGGCCTGGTCACCGGCCGGCGATCTCATTGCGACCGGTTCGAACGACAAAACCGTCAAGCTGATGCGCTTCAACGAGTCCCAGAAGCAGCTCGAGGGCCAAGAGATGGAACTGACCATGCACGACGGCACGGTGCGCGACCTCTGCTTCCTGGAGGACAGCTCGAACAAGTCGAGCCTGCTGATCAGTGGCGGGGCGGGCGATTGCAAGATCTACGTGACGGACTGCGAAACGTCCACCCCGTTCCAGGCGCTCAGCGGCCACGGTGGACACGTGTTGTCCCTGTACAACTGGGGCGGCGTAATGTTTGTGTCCGGTTCGCAGGTGAGTTTTGTGTAGCCCGATCTGACCTGAAAGAAACACATGAAGAAGAAAGTGAAAGAGATTCTTAATTGGTCTTTGCTTCTCGTCGCAGGATAAAACAGTACGATTCTGGGATCTGCGCACGCGCGGATGCGTTAACATGGTTACCCCCGCCACGTCACCGGGCTCCCGGCAAGGTTCACCGGTGGCGGCGGTTTGTGTCGACCCATCCGGACGGTTGCTGGTGTCGGGACACGAGGACAGCTCCTGCGTACTGTACGACATCCGGGGCAACCGGCCCATCCAGTGCTTCAAACCTCATTCCGCTGACGTTAGGTAGGTGGAAATGCAAATTGCATACATTTAGGCGCACATAAGCTTTCTCGGTTTTTTTGGGATTTAATGCTTGCGTATGAACTATTTTCCACGTATTCCAAACTCTAATAATCAAAGTGATTAATCTTAATGTTAAAGAGTAAATCACCGTGTAGAGAATAAGTTTCCATTAGCTTTGGAAGGTCTCCTTTCACACAAGCATTACTGAGGCGTTACGAAAGCGTTACTAGCGCAATTCATGACCTTTTCCGTTTGAATGGTTTTGCTATCAGCTTGTATTTCACTAACTAACTTTTATTTTTCCGCTCTTCTTCTTCTTTTGTAGATCGATTCGATTTTCACCCTCCGCATACTATCTGCTGACCGCCGGTTACGACAACAAGCTCGTGCTGACCGACCTGCAAGGCGACCTTACGATGCCGCTACCGTCGGTGGTCGTCGCCCAGCACACGGACAAGGTGATATCGGGCCGCTGGCATCCGGTCGATTTCTCGTTTCTCTCCACCTCGGCGGACAAGACGGCCACACTGTGGGCGCTGCCACCGATCTAGATCGCCAATGAACCGTGCAACCGGTACCGTCGTCGGGGTAGTTGTATTGATGGAAACCCCAAGTACATCCAACCCTATCCCACCCTCCAACGAACAAGATGATTGGGAGGGGGTATGTGTTGCATACAGACGCATACACACACACAGACACTGATTGTTATGTTATCTGTAGAGGATTTGTTTTGTTTAGCGCTTCAGTTTTTCTGCTTTGATTCTACTTTAACTTCTGTTTCGTTTCCATCTGTACATGCGCTTTTGTGCTCGTGTGTTAACAGCAATACCACTGCACACGCTTTGCACATAATTTGTGCAGTTTTCGTTTTCCCTTTTCCGTTTTTCTTTTTCTCCTTTTTTTGTTATTCGTTCGTACTGGGAAAGCAGCTGATTGCTTCCTGCGTACGGCACAGTCACGCGGTGTACGTTATTGTTTTGTGTATTATATTAGTAACTAGTAGGAATGAACGGAAAAAATGCCCACGCTGTGTAAAAGACAAGCAGGCAAACAGTGAACCAAGACTAATCTGCCCCTCACTACTACCCCAGTTTCGTGTTAGTACACACGCACACACCATACAACACACACACACACCGCAGCAAATGTGTAAAAGGCTACCATCCCAATGCTTTGTGTCTAGCAAACCCACAAACAAACACATGGAAAAGACGAGGGAACCCCCCAGCTGCTATATTGTATTTATGTATAAGTCATAAGTGAAGAAACTTGAATCTAACGTTATTGTAGGGCAAATTGTAAGGGCCAAAAGACACCCAGTAACTGTGTAGTGGAAGGAAAAGAACGCATGGAAAAAGGAAGGAACAGGAAAGGGAAGAGGAAAAATGGATTATATTGGATGCTTCATGAAAAGCCATTTTCTGTTAAAAATGATATTTGGTTTTCAAAGTCGAGGTTGCAAAGATAGGCTAGAGAGGACCCTTCACCCTTTTATTTTTCTGGTGATAATATTTCTAAATGCGACACTATTAAAAGTTTTCATCATCATTGCATCACAATAGGTTAAAGACAATTTTCATTGAGCAAAGGCTAAGAGCTTCTAACTGAGCAAAGGTGGTTAGCTGCGGGAAAAAGGGAACGAGTTGACAGATTTGCTACTTTGGGTGGTTTTAGTACTATATGTTCGTCTTGCTTTTTATTTATTCATTTATGTTTACTATTGTTTTCTAACGCTGAATCTGAATCGTTTTCCTTATTTTCTTTCTTACTTTTATATTTTTTTCTACACTCTTTACGTGTAGAAGTGCACTGATTGTATCAAGTATTTTCTAAACAAAAAGAAAAAAAAAGTATTTTTCTAAAGAGTATTACAATCACTCAAAGATTAATTTCATCTACTTAAAACTCGTTTCTGGTTATGCTTCATATTTCTCTTAAATTTACTACTTTATTCTTTTTTAAGTCCTATTTTTATTTTTTCACCCAAAGTAGTTCACTACAGTGAAAAAAAGAGGTACAAACCTCTCGACCCACGTGCGTAATTATTCTCAAAGGCTGATAAACACGAATGATATTCCAATGCGGTTATAGATATTACTTACTTCATCCACAACACGCCTAACACGCCTACCATCGTACGTTAATAGATTTTGTCGTTGATTCAACATTAACCAAAAACTACATAACTCTTTCTCACCTGGATGGGATGACAAGAAGACGGAAAAAGGCACGTCTTGAATGGTGTGACGTGGCTGGTGTTCCACCGACCACCCAACAGCGAGAAAGAAAGAGCGACAGAGGGACAGGAAAAAGAAGTTGGTATGTTGTTTGTGGTACACATTCGACACCGGTTAGCGTGCGTTTGCTAAACAACGTGAGAAACTTGTACTAATCATTAGCCTGTAGCCGGGGAAGCATGCGATCATGGGTAAAGGTATTACTTGCCGTGACGAAATCGAAAGTGCTCATTCGTTTCAAGTGCGACAGAAAAAAAAGGATGAGAAATGCAACTGTAAATGACATTTAATGGTTTAACGGTTTAATGAATAACCCAGTACGCTTGTTTGAAGGCGCATCGTGGCCAGTCAAACGCGTTAAAAAGACGCAAACCGCGTGAACGCAAAGTGTAATTTGGCTTTAAAGAAAGGTATTACTAATATTATTAGTGGAAAGAAAATTAAATCAAAACGCTACTTCCGTGTAACGACACTAACTAATTAACTTCTCCTCTTACCCCCTTCCTACCTACATCGATTCGTTGCCGGCAATATGAGATTAATTTCGAAGCCTGAATTCAGGAAAATAGAAAAATCAAACGCTCTTTCAAAACAACACAAGAGGTCGCCAATGTACGTTTCGTAGGCAACGGAGAAGGTGTAAAAGCGACCTCGCATAATGTTGAATCTGGACATGCAAAAAGGCAAAAAGTATTGGCTACGTGACAAAAAGCGAACAGATCGTTAAAAGAAAAATGTGCGCGCATAGAAAACAACACCCATTCGCGGGCCCTTCGCGATGGGCCAGGGCAATGTAATATTGAGAGGGCAGTAATAAAAACGAAGAAATAAATAAACTAAAATTTCATCTACAACAGTCGTCTCTAATTATTTATCTCCAGGAAAAAAAAATGAACGAAGGCTTGGGCGTCCTTGGACAATTTCCTCCGAATTATGAGTAGGCTTCGCGATATTTCGATTACCAATTTAGCATAACCACGCGCGACCCCAATTTACACTACCAATCCTCCTCGAACTGGTTAAACCCGGTGAGAAATATTGCTAATCAAACCGTCTAATGCACAGTCACACCGAGCCTAGCGGAAGAGCGACAGATAAGGGAATGGAAACCATTAGCATGTTTTAAAATAAAACATTTGTGACAATTTGACAGCGTGTTAATCGAATGTCCCCAACACTTACGCGACACCGTGTTCCTGAATGATAAAATAAACACAGTTTTATGGTTTGAACCACAAATCTAGCGGAACGATCTTATTCTATCCCTACGAAAAACGATGAATGCAAGTTTTACGCCTGAATGACTGCAATCCGCCAACGGTGGAAGCGCGGTACATCAAACGCAGTGCATGCAGACGTTCATTTGTTGCATTTGATGATGGATTTTCGTATCTTTCGACTAAAAAGATTAAGTAAGCGTGTGGAACGATGTCCCGCTACGTCACAAATTAGCGTGTTGCTGTCGATTGAGTACGCTTTCGTCACAATTAGCGATCAAAAATTAATTTTACAGCTGCTGATTTATATTTTTGGGCGCGATAGTGTACTACGCCCGTCCAAAATTCTGATCACGTCTTCGCTGACACACCTGCACTCCTAACGCTCACTGTGCTATTGCATTGCTAATGAATGCAAGCTGATGCACAGACTGTGTGATTTCAATTGAAAATTAAAATTCGTCACAGGCGACAGCTTGTTATGGGCCTTGCATTTAAAGTGGCTGCAAATATTTGTGTATAAGCACGATTTTCTCGAGAGAGAGAGAATACACAATTGTGGAAGAGGATCGTCAAGTCAGAAGATCTTTTTACGTTCAACTATGGAACGGTGGCAAACAGATAAAAGGTATATGAAAAACTGCGACAAACTTGTTCCAAGGTCAGTCCATAAACGGATCATAATGAATTGCTTTAAACAAGGTGTCATCAATCACAATAAATCTCAAATCACGATCGATGGTAATATGTGCGACTTTCTCGAAATGGCTCCATTAATAATCTCTGCTAACACGACCTCGATCGAGATCGATTATATGTTTCGCTCCACGTGTCAACACGGCGATGATGGACCATGTGCTTGCGCACATTGTTGCCATGGCAACGCCACTTTCGCCTAAATGTAGTCTCACAAAAACAGGTTGAAAAAATGGTACCTTCCCAACCAGTAAAAAAAAACAAGGAATAAAGCTTAACATTTCCTAAATTGTCCACGCACACCAGCAAACGGGTGGATCCGCAGAAACCGGTCGGAATCGCTTAAGCTCATAAAGCATAAAGCGAAATTCAATAAATAAAAACCTGCCCGATCGTACCTGTGCGGTATCTCCCCCGAAAGCCCAAGCTAAAACGGCTAATGAAGATGAGAAAACGTCATAAATCATCGTATCGTCATCGAAACGCGGGCCGCGCTCAAATGGTGTCTCTTTTTCTTTGGCAAAAAAGCACATCACACACACACACACAAACAAAGCAAAGACAAATGGAAACGAAGAGGAAGAAGCGATCGCAAAAAAAAACCCCATTAAACAAACGGGCAAAACTGGAAAGAAGTCAAAACAAGCAACACAGCAATAGCGAAAGATGGATGGCAAGCGTAGAGTGTGCGCGCGTGCGTGCGTGTGCATAGGCGAAGCATAGGAAAAGTACCGGATCGTGAAGACAGGCAAGCATAAGCAAGAAGAGGAAAATGGGCCGATGCTGGAAAGAGCGAGAAGGAGCAGAGAAGCGCGGAGAAGGATGGAGAAAGGGAGCAAAACGGACCAAAGAAAGCAAAGAACATCTTCTGGAATCATCATATACCATCATCGGGAGTGTGTATGTGTGGTAGTGTGTTCGTAAATCATCAAACAGCATTCAAAGCATGATGCTGCGAGGGTTGGCCCGAAAGTGTCTAAAGTAAGAGAGTTGGTTAATCAAGTAATATGAAAAAAACAAGCTACTCAATGTAATTCAGTTGCACCCAAACGTATATCATCTGTAGCTCATTTTAATTTAAATGAGATTCTTTTCTAAAGTGATTTAACCTTATTGTTGGGAACCCTAGATAGACAGGTACCCAACGACCTGTAATAAACGCGCGGTGATAAGGGGAACCGAAGAAAACCGATGTTAGGAGAGAGAGAGAGGATAAAGGAGATGCGCGGGAGGACCCGGCTCCTTTTCAAACCATGCGCGGGAAAACGCACAATTTTTTTGGCAAACGGAAATATATCGTTTTGGCAATTAATTTCCCCGCGTACGGCTTTCATTTCGCAACACTTATTGTTACATGTAAAAAGAATTAACAAATTTCTAAGAGTGTAAAGAGCAAAAAGAAAAAAAAACGCATTCATGAAAAAAAGCTACTCAAATGGCAATCAGCATAGTTTTACTGTATTGGAGCCTAGAAACATATAATTATATTTAATGAAAAATATTCAGCTTCCCCAAGCTAATTGGAATAAATTATTACAAATTACAAAAGACTGACTTTTATCTAGGTTTTTTTGGGATATCCGCATGACATCGTTTTTGAAAAGCATATTGGACTACATAAACTATTTTTAACGCTTATGGGCCGTTCCAGATTAATTTCACCGGTTTCTTAAATTTATTTTAACTTTAATACCCATTTGCATGTTGCGTTAAAAATTACTGCTTAAAATGTCTATATCCTTATTTCTATACCATACTTTCAAACATCTTCCTTTACTAATTATATAATTTATTTACAAACCGTCATTCTTACCCAGCACACATTGGTACGATTGGTAGCATAAAAGGCTGAAAAAAATATTGCTCATGCTCCATACAGCCCAGATTAGGGCAAACGCTTAATGCAAAAATAAAGCAAAATTAATGCATCAATCACTCAAACATATTATTGTTAAATTTACCTCAAAACTCATTCCAGCAACCATTTACATTTCGAAACGCAAACGAAATAATTTAACCGACAAGCGTCCGGTCCGGTAGGTTACTTTTGGTTTCACCCAACCGCATACCATGCTGCCCGCTTGCTGTGCGCAGTGCATTGGGCCTGCGGTGTAAGTCGCGTGAGCCTAAGTACCAAGCTAGCTGGCCGCGCGCGCGTACGTGTGCCACTCTTGTCCGTCTGTTCGTTCTCGCTCGTGCGTTCACTCGTGCGTTTTTTCAGTGTTTGGAGTACATTCGCTCCAGCACAGCCCTAAAGAATCCGCTGCAATCAGTGCAACCGTGCTCGCGTGGAGGACAAGCAGTGTGCAAAAAAGGTTCGACTTTTGGGTCACTCTGCCCAACCACCGCCCCCCCCCCTCCTCCCCCCCTTGAGCGGTGCGCGAACTTCATAGCGTTTGGGTGCGACACGATCGGTGCTGTGGACCTGTTTTCGTTCCTCTTTTAAACATACACATTTTTTCACACTACTACCGTGTTTTTTTTTGCCTGTCTCTATCGATATGTTTAACGATACGATCGCGTGTGCATGCCGCCGGAACATGGGACAGGTTGACGGACGAACAAAAAACAAACCGAACCAGATCAGAAGAAAAACCACGCGATCCGCAGGTGTGTGTGTGCGCAATTGATTTCGATTTGGCTGCCCGGTTTCAGTGTGGTGCTGAGTGTGTTCTAATCCATAGCGTGTGTGTGTTCTGCGGGCGCGGCAGTGCGGCACAATTCGACACCGCAATCCGATCCACGCGGGTGTGCGGTTGCACGTACGCGATAGAGCGTAAGCGCAAACGCGAACGTGAACCGTACCGCGTACGCGCAAAAAGGAAGCGATCGCCTGTTGCGGTGCGTGAGAGAGTGCAGTGAAAATAAATCACCAAAGAAAGGATGCGATGCGGTGCGAAACTGCGTTGCGTTGACAATTGGCGATGACATCACCAAGGCGATGCGGAGGAGATATCGCAGCAAGCGAAACGCCGAACGGTCTTAGCAATATGCGTGGTTAGACGGGTCGGGCCGGTGCATAGAAGCACTCCTACATGCCTTCATCAACACGCTTCTCGTGACATTTTCACTTTGCTGCACGGTCACAGAACTACCGATTAATCGGTGTTCCTATCGTTTTACAGATGAGTGAGATTAAAATACAGTTTTTTTTTTCATTTTTCCTACCAAAAATCAGCGATTTACGAAAACCTTGCTAATCTCGTGGATGCATGATAATAAATCATGATTTGTTTTTATTCAGTAGAAACAGCAAGACTCTGTTGCTTGTGATTTGCTTATGTTTTTGCGTTCGACAAAAATGCTACGAAATGTACGAAGTTACATGAAGTTTTTAAACTCCAAAGTTGTTGTCTTATAAAGATAAGGAACATTAAGAAAATTAATTGTGAACATGTTTGGATTACAATTAAAATTAAAAAAATTGTTTGAATTATTTAAAGCAACAGAAATTGATTAAAAACATTGATTAAACGCAAAAATATTGATTTTTCAATGCAAGCGTATTACGGAATCGCCTTTATCGAGCCTAAAGTAACTATAAATAACGTTTTTGCTTTCGAAAAGATAATGAAGAAACTAATATGAACACTCTATGTTTGACGAAATCCCCTTCAGATTGCCGTTCGTCACTTGTTTTGGCCGATTTTAGCTTTTGCTTCGAAAAAGAGGGGCGTAAATCAAACTGCAACGAAAAGAAACCAAAACACCACATTTGGTGATAGGATCGGAGGGAGTTTTGCGTGCAGAACCCACACACTCCCAGGCACAAGCGATAGGCACACAGCGCGAGAGAGAGAAAGGGCGGTTTGTAATCGGCCAAGAGAAACCAACGTGCGCACATAAGCATGTTTTCTATTTCGAAAGGCAGCTCGGCATGCAAAGCCGGCTCGGCATGATTGAAGTTTAAATGGGTCTGTTGTATTGTTTACCGTCCGTTTGTTCACCTTTTTTCGGCCATTACACGAGAGACGGCGCACTGGGAGGCTTTGGGTGGTAAAATTGCACTTTTCAAACTTTCGCCCACTTTCTGCTGGACAGCGGCTAAGGGCTTTTTTTTGTTGAGGGCTTCAAATCCACTCCCAACCGGTGTAGCACGCGGAAAAGCGTATCGAATCTTTTTTTTTTTTAGCAATGACCTCGAACCTTGCTTGTTGTGTTTTCGAAGCGTACCTCTTTCTTGTTTTACCTCCTTTTCTATCTCACTTCGTATCGTAAGATTTTGGAAAATTCCCACAACGTTTCTTCGTTTGCTCGTTGCACTTGCGTTTTCGTTCCGGAATGCTGCACTTCGCTGTGTCCGTGTGTATGCGTGTAGGTACGTCTCAAATAAATAAACAAACCCATCCACACACACACACACACGAGCACCACAAAAGAACAAGATTAGCTGGCGAACGTTTCATCGCATACGGGTACCAGGGGGCGCGAAACGGTAGGATGTAAACAAACGGATAAGAAGCGGCCACCGTCGGCCAAGTCAGCACGCCCGGAGGCACGTTTTTCTGGTGCCGACCGACTGCTCACCGGCTGGATACCGGCCAGAGTTCAACCGGCACCACCTTACCCTTGCCTGGCGTTGTGCGTTCGTTGCGGTCGTGGCTTTCTGGTTTCGTTTTTCGGTTTCGCGTTTCTGCTGCCGGCAGCCAGTGTGTCTTGGCGCATTTCATTAATCCGGTTTTTGCATCGTCACGTGTTGGCGCACAGTACTCCTGAAAAAGGGGGAAAGAGAAGATGAAGAACCGGCTTCGTGTTTGGGTGTGTGTGTGTGTGTAGGGTTTTGCATAGAATTATCACCCCTTCTTTTTTTTGCCAACGATTACCGATGCAAAAGTGGTTTCCTTTCAGAGCTGCACGGCAGATTCTTGACTTTTTGGGTGTGTCAGTCGCAGGATGTATCTTCGAACTTTGTTGTAAGAAGCGATTTGTACGATTTACAAAACGGTTGATACTCTTTTAGCAGTTCCTTATTAATAAGTGCATGAATCGACCACAATTATATCAAAGGTATTGCCAAGATGTTTTGGTAAATAGTTAGGTAGCAAAAGAGTTAGATACGCACTGTTTGGTAGAATTTTTCGCTCATCAGATTTTCTCTCAAGACGATGAAATCTGACCAAGAATTCTTAGTATTATAGAATATTAAGGAGACCCGCAGGTGCGTATACGAGTAACCTCTGTTAGATAGAATAGTCTAGCACAGGAACCGGCACACTTTTCTCGTAAAGGGCCAGATGGTAAATCCAAGCCCTAACCTGCGGGCCAGATATCCAAACAAATTTTGAATAGCTGGAAACTAGAGTTTTTTTTTAAATCGTTAATCTTGCTCGAAGATTTGGAATATAAGTAATTATTCTATATTTCATCCTTATTCAATATTTAATATTGTTATTTTATTATTTTTTTCATTAAAA
>KB669836.1:893603-925981 GCA_000349105.1 Anopheles epiroticus
TCATGCTCAACAATTCTCATAGCATCAAAGCGTTAAAAGCGTCTAAAGAGCTTATTTTCAATTTTTTAATAGTTTTTTTTCTTGCTAAGGCAATGTTAAAATTGCAATTTTTTCGTAATATTACTAGTTAGATAATTATTTGAATCACTTTATTCCACACATTCAAATCTGCTTGCGGCCATACCCCATTCCCCTAGCTTCGCCATCACAACCAACCAACTCTCTTATCATGATCACGTGCTGCCCAGCGCCGGAAGAACATTTCGCGTCCAAAGCCTCGCGCCCGGCGGAATGCGCCAATCGCACCAATCTGATACGACACCAGAACTGCGCTAGCTAATCCATCTGAGAACACACTTCGAAGCGTTCCGGAGCAGTGGTAAAGCACAACGCTTCTGCACCGATTTGCCATTGTTTTGTTTTTTCGTGGTGGCCATAAATTAAATCACCGCACTGACCTCTCGAACTCCCCCGACAATGACCGGACCGAAAAGGTACGCACACAGAGCTTAGGAAGCAGCAGCAGGAGCAATGATGACGGCTGGTTTGCGATCGGTTAGCCCCGACACACTATCAGAAGTGCAGCATTATTTATTGTGTGGCTTTATGAACCGGAACAGCGCGCAGTAACACGCTACGATCGATTGTGAAGCAAGAAAACAGCAACGTGGGGGCAATTACATGAAGCATTCTTGAGCGACTTGCGCAACACGGGTTATCTTGATGCGGATGACTTTTGGAGCTGTGTCAGCTCGATTTGTCCAAGTACAGCGTACACGACGGGACGTTGAAGAAAAAAAAAGGGCAAGCAAGGTTGCGTTTTGTTCCACAGAATCGTTCGATTCGGCATTGACGTAATCATGCAAAAAATAGTTTCGACACATTTTCGCTTCACCTGTTTTTGTAATGCATAAAAACAGAAGCCGAGGGAATTTGCATTCGATCGTGAAATATATGCTTAATTTGCTGTGCAGCAAACAAAACCAACAACATGACAAAACTGCTGTCCAAGGCAGTTGGGCCGGATATTTGCAAGTTGTTTGAGGCGGAGGCTTGTGGTTGTCCAGGAAGTGCGCAAAGTACACGGCACAGCACACGACCGTTGCCTGCCGGAGAACGCACGTATGACGCACGCCCGCGTTGGCAGCCGGATTTAATTGATGATAGCATGTGTTCCAGCAGCACCCGGCCCAGATACAAGGTTTGGCAAGGGTTCAAATTTCCATTTCCTGCTATCCCCAATCATTGGGAGGTTGAGTGTAATTTCCCGCAACCAGATTAGACGTTAAATAATTGACGATTTTTAGAGTGTGGAAATCAACACTGTCAACGTTTGGCAGTCCCTTTAGGAAAGACACTTTGCAAAACGAGTGCAACATTGGTTTAGGTGGGTACATCCAGTGTCACCATCAAGCACAGCTCCAATGCGTACAACTCAACTCGAGATACAGTTAATCTCCGAAATACGCAATGTTAGATGAACAACATTTCATAATACGTAATTTATGCATGTGACAGTTCATTGCGTTTTAACCAACTGTTTGATTTCTCACATAAGAGTTCTTGGAGTGTTGTTATGTTTGAGTACAGTTTGAGGTATGCAAGAATACACTGAAGAAGCTTAAAACAAATGTGATATTATGATACATTTAACATTTTGATTGATATCTGGAACATTCATCGGATGCAACTGTGGCTGGAGGACTGCAGCCCTGGACCGAGTTTCCTGGAAGCGGATTGGCGACCTGGCCATGTCTTTTAGACGTGCTCGGAGATGAGCGAGCCAAAGAAGAAGAAGATCTGGAACATTATTCACATTTTAGCCGTTTTATCTGTCAACCTTAGTGACGATGCAAATAGTCGTAGTGTTGACACTTCGATGAGTGGCGTTCGAATAAATGGAATAGATTACATTGTACAGACGTGTTTATTCTTGGATTTTGCAACGATAAAATTCTTGTAAGACACTCACTCAGTTAAGCTTCATTACTTATTGGAAATCATCACGAACTGTTTCCATAAGGGCGATGAAAACGAAATCATTTTTAATGTACGGATTTAACAGAACAAGAACCCTCGCGAAGGCTACCGTGGAGGCGCGACCGAACGGCAAATGTTGGTCAAAAACGTGATTGCGTACGACTGATTCGATGTGCGCAGGTTGACGCATTCGCGCCGGGCACGCTTCAGTAGGCAGCCGACTTTAGACCCACCCTTGCTGCTTTTTAAATGTGTGGTATTCTTTGCCACCCCTGCCTGCCCGTTGAGGAAGGGTTTACTGAGGGCGTACGAGTACATGATACTGTCATTACCTGCATCGAGAAGGTGGCGATGATCTGTATCGGCACGACTCCGTCGTAAATGTTAAACGATCAGTGACTTACAAATGAAAATGTGCAAATACCGTTTGCAAATTCATTTCGATTTCATGTTGACAGTTGCTGTGCGCCCACGTGGCTAAACGTTTAATTGCCTGTGCCATCGATCGTCACTCTGTTTTGTGCGTACGCTCTCTTGATGAGTCAATTTATCGATCAAGCTCGGCCGTCCCGGTTGTCCCAGTACCGTTGTTTCGGCTGTTATTGGTCGCAATTCACTCACGTGACCGCGGGCGCCCCAGTCAGCAACAATTTGAGGTGCAGCGTAGAAACAGACGGACACTCCATTCTGCGTCGTGTGTACCTCCTGTGTGTTCTCCCCGTTTTCCTTCGGCGTGCTTTGCGGCCAACGTGACATAGCTGTAGATTGATCTTTATTGCTGTTTCATTGATTTTAATCGATGCCCGGGAAGTGTGCAAACGAGTCATTTCTTCCATTTGCTTTGTGGAATTCATCGCCACAAGCAAAAGAAGGCTGCCCGGGGCATCTTCCTTCCCCGTTTCGCAACACTGGTTAAACTGCAATCTAGCGTCAATTAGTCGTCACTAACAGATCAATTGATCGACGCGCGCGTGACCAATTGGCACTCCCGGCTGGGCAGGCTGAGTATGTGAGTATGTCTGAGAAACTTTGCCGCAAGACGTGCAGCTAGCGCCGATTAGTCAATTCGTTCCGTTATTGGAGATCGCGATCACAACAAAACAAAATGCCGTACCGCCGGTGGCCTTGTACCGCGTACCGTGCGTGTTACTTGGCGCACGAGGGCACGACGCTTTTAACCTTGCGCAATAATTTTACGAGCACGTGGGTAGGAGAGGATGCGTTGTGTTGTGTTGATACAAAATACTGACCCTACCAAAAATTCGGGCCCGTTGTGGTGGTAAACAAGCGAAGATGGTTAATTTATTGTTGTGATTTGGAGACATCTAGGATAGGAACCTTGGGAAGCTGTTCTGAGGAGTGAATGGGTCGGTGACGATACAGTTTGTTGTTTGGAACTATACAAACTGATATGAATCGATGGCGAATGGAAAAATACTTAAGGTTTATATATTTGTGACATATTCTCATAATAGTCACGACTTTCCCACCATACAATATAAATTCTCTTGATATGTCCCGTAAGCATGCATTGGTGCATTTTTGTGTCATTTTGATGCTTAGGTATGCACCAGAAAAGTCTGGAGCTGGTGCTCTGCTATAACCTCTGGTAAGGTGTGCTTTTTTCACTTCTTTTTGGATCCATAACATCTTCTCGGCCCATGGTCGACAGCTTAAAGGAACTTTACAGCCAAAGAATTACGTTTTGATACTATATACCACTGAAATATCGTCATCATATAGTATAGAGCATTTCAGGTCAATAATTTAGAATTTTGACGTCAGCTTTTTTAGGCATAAGGTAATATACCTGGTTACACTGCAATTTTACATTATATCGCATCAGCTCGAGTCTTTGTCAAACTTCTAATACATAGAACCAAGGAGGTTTACATTGTCTACATTTTCTTAACATTCCACGATCTGGATTGTCTTGCAGAAGATGGTTTTCGGAGTTATCGTTGGGATCTCCCAGGAGTGCGATTGGTTAGTAAACAGGAGGGTTACAGCCTATTCGCCAAGCCTTTTCTTCCTTGGCACGACAACCAATGTTGAGTAACTTGGTGTACTCATAGCAGGATAGTGAATCGTTCAAAGGGGAATTGATTAACGTGATGCATCGGAAGGAGCCTTACGCCTTTACTTCTCAATGGTCAAAGCGAAAGCCTTTACTAATATCAAAACAACCTAGAAGCGAGAGAATCCATAACGCGACACTCTACAAGCTTCTGATCTTAAACAAAATGAGGCCTATACTAAGTAAACGTGTAAAAAGTTCTTAAATATCTCACTTTGAATCAAGAAAACATGGTCTTGAACGTTACGTATCATTTCATTGAATGGTAAGACTGCTCTAAAGGTAAGATAACAACCTACTGATTTTGGATGCCCTGTGGACACGATTAGTGTAGTCATTTACATTTTATTGCAGTATAACATACTATTGCACATTGTTACATACAATGCTAGAACTATGTCAGACCGCTAACTTGTTAACAGGCTTGTCAGCTAGGTACATCAACTTCTAAAATCAAATCAAATAGAAATACAATAAACAATGGAAGTAAAATTAACCTACCCCATTGAGATGCGCCTCTGCTTATGTCACCTCTCAAATCAACTTCCAATTGTTCGGCCACACATGCTAGGGCTGTTTACAGTACACATCCCGTACAGCACGTGCAGGTGTGCTTTAAATAAGCGATTTTGTACGCTGAATCTCAGCTGCTGGATCTCGGCATCGCCCGGTCCCCGAGAGACACAATGAAGTTGTTTTGACATCTGCATTCATCACTCGCCGCTAAAATATTCACTCATCTTACCCTCGTAGCGTTGTTCGCTTTGCTACCAATGCCATCGAATGCTGATGATTTCACGCGTAAATTCACCAACCAATAAACAAACTTTTTACCATGAAAAAGGACCATGTTGAAGCTGCCAGCCGGGCAAAGCCTAGAAGAGCGGGTGTGGCCTTTGTTTACTTCCTCGTGGACGCGACGGCTTCGTCATCGTTTCTGTTGTTCTCAGCCCGGTTAGGGGGTAGTTGGAGTTGCTTTATCGACGCATGTTTGTGATAAAAAGCCCAACCCCTTACACTGCCCGGGAATGCATGTGCGATAGTGGGGTTGGTGTACGAGTTCTACAATTAGCCTGTACGCTCGCTTGACCGTTAAAGCGCATCGAATCGCAGCTGACCGTTGACGGAGGCCTCCTGCACGCGCCCGAGCAATTGACGGTCACGGACGTCGTTTTGGTGACCGATCGACGATAATATGTTGTCATTCAACCCCGAAACGAAACGGAGTGTACGGAGTGTGTTTGTAACAGATAAAACTGGTATATGAGGGAATGGAGGGAGTCGAGTGATGTGTGCTGTTAGCTGTATTGATAAGTGACTGAATGTTTGCAGCAGAGTTTTGGAGTCATAGAGTTTATTTTGATTGTTGTTTTGCTCTTTAAATTTATGGAAAATGTATATTATGATAAAGGGCCGGCTCGGTGGTCCAGTGGTTACGGCGTAGGGCTGTCAAAAGGCCCGTCGCCGGTTCGATTCTCATTCGGACCACTGCCGCCCCCCATACGCAGGATTGACTACCTTGCTATGGGTACACTTAATCACAACCCCCCATACGCAGGATTTACAATCTTGATATGGACGGGTACACTTAGTCACACAATACGGCCAGGCCGTCACTAAGGAAAAAAAAAAAATGTATATTATGATTGATAGAATGCTTCGACCAATTTTCTGTTACTTTTAGCGACTTAAATTCATATCTGAACAAATAAGGGAACATCCTTTAATTACGTCACGGTGAGATGTTTCGAGAAATAACCACACTTAAAATTGTGTCGTTTATAATTGAATCTTTAGTAGCTTATGATCAATTTTTCAACTCCATGAAGTTTTATAGATTGAATTCTAAGAAGATTGTTATTGCTTTTAATTTTCTATTCCGAAAAGAAAAATAAACTGATAATTGGCAAAGAGAGATAGTTTTGGGCCATTAGAAAGCTCTTTGGTCATATTTTTATTCCGTTGTGATGATTAGAGTATGTTGACTAGTATTATTGACGTTAAATTAATCGTGGTTTATTGAAAAAACAATCAAAATAATGTTAAGTTCCATTTGAAGTAATTTATTACATTGTGTGAGAGGTCTTTAGTCCGACAGCCATTTCTTGTGGAGAGCGAAACTAGTTAAAAAAATTATACAAAAATGTGAAGAAATTTCTTATTTAATTTCTTATCGTAGTAGAAAGATACAAAATTGCGAAGAATTTTTTTTATTTAGTTTTTTTTGTTAACAGCAATGTGGCGTAATCAATGGATGTCTCGAGTATGAGGCAAAATGACATAATATAAACAAATTATGGCTCATTCCAATGAAAAGCCGTAGTAAACGTTTTGCATTAACTTTTCGATCCGTACCGCTTTGTTCGCTGCCCTGTCGAAGATTACTAAACGTCCGACGATGTGAACAATCATGCCATCTCATCCATTCATCCATCCATCAGACCCCATTATGTGTTATCACGTGCGTTACTGTGCCGTTTGTTCCGCCACCCATCATCTTCTTATCGCCATTGTGTGGTGCCGTTGATGTGCAATGCAACGATAAACTGCAACTGCAACCGTTTCGCTCCTGTTCGTTTGCAACAGAGCCTGTCAGGTACGCAAAACGGGGTACGTGCAGGTTCCCAACCCATTTCTAAAGCCATCCAAACGTCAGCGCACTTCCAGGGCAGGGAACGGAGGGAATGGGTCGCTGGTGGCGCGAGGCGGTTGGCGCCGTTTCGATGCTTAATTTATGCGGTATGTGACATTTCCACTTAGTGTCTCGTTGCTCGTACGGGGTCGGTAAGCGATGTTAGCCGTTGGGGGATATCGGTGATGCGTCACCACGTCGGTGGAATTTGATTACACACTTCATTTGGTGTGCGGAGATTTTCCACTAATTTTCGGTGACATAGCGCGTGACGGGCGCCCGTTTTTTTCGAAGCTTCCTTCAAGCTAATCGTTCGGTAATGAACTTTTAATAGTAAGCCATGAAGACGGAACACTAAGCACGGTGTAAATAATAGTAATTATTTTGTGACGGAGCGCGCTGTCAGCGCGTATTTAAACCCCATGCGAATAATTGCAACAAGGACTACCAGAATTAAGATACGTCTAACGTCCTTCAACAGCTTGCTAGCCTATCGTAAAAGGCCATCCTCACCCATTAGCAGCCACTGGCCGATAAGGCGCAAAGTTTTGTTCAATCAATTTACCTCCTCCTTCCTCTTGCATCACGAAATTGTGACTTATTGCCGGCACCTCCCGCGCCACTCCCACCCATAGGCATCCCTCTACTAAGCGATAGAAGCAGGGAGCAAAATAGAACCATGATCATCATCAGCATCGCGCGTTAAACTGGCTACTACGCCTGTCGCGTGTGGACATAAAAGGGCAATTTATAATTTATTATGATCGCTTCACGATCCACGTTAAATGCAGGGGGGCTTTGGAGAAAAACAAACACACACACACACACACACACACACAACATGCCGCCCTGGTAGCGCGAACCAGTGGGGACGGTTTTGTAGTTCAAGGTATCGTGCACCATTTCATCATCAACGGTGTCCCGACTGTGGCTAGAAGGGTGCCCATTCTAATCAAAATTGTGAACTCCTCACACTAGCGGCCGTCCGCCCGAAACCGGCTCCAACCCGTTCGATCTCACCCGATCGCAATCTCTTGGCGCGAGGGCTCGCGAATTCTACCGGACCACGATGACGTAATGGATTAATTGAGGCAAATTAATGTCTACGGTCGGTTTCCCTTTTTTGTTTTTGTTTCAACGCCACTACCGCCACACCGCTGTCGACATAAGGCGGGGCGGATCGGTTAAGGGTCATTGAGAAAATTAGTCTGCGGGCGACGGGCCTGTTGGTTTAAGCCCCCATGGCCAGTCGCTGTTTGTTGTTTGTTTAAGAAGTTGTTTGCGCACTTGGTGCGCTTTTATGTTCCCATTTACATGATCTCATTATTTGCACGCTGTTGATTGTAAATATTTGGCGTGTTGTGGTAAAAAAGCTGTTATTGTTTAATGAAATTGTGTACACGAATTCCACATTGAAGTTTTCGGGGAAGAGAAGAGGTAAAATACGTGGAGGGGAGAGGATAATTATGGGAATCCGGAGCAATGTGGGCAATACCCTTCATGTATGCCTAGCTACAGGTTTAAAATAAATGCTAGGGCTGAAAATTCATTCTGTGAATCTTTTTATTAAGATCGTGTTGATTCTAAAACTTTGTATTTTATAATAATAAAGATGAAGAAGAATTAAAATTTGACAGCAAATCAAAATGATCTAAACAATAAGCATTTGATGGTATTTTAAATATTTTTATGAGCTTGAAGGGGTACAGCCATATGGCTTTTATAATGGTTTTTAACAATAATGTGCAAAAGGTAGCTAATATTAAGTTAAAAAAAACCTAACTTCATTTCTCTATAAAGTCGAAAATCTACAGCCCAAATCCCTTTTGCGTGCCCATATTGCCCCATGTTCCCCTACCTTACAGGATAAAGCACCAAGAAGTTTAACCTTCAATTTCGACCAAAACTATCCTTCCCCTCTTGATAACACGCGTTACGATAGATTCCCTCTTTTAATTCCTTTGTTTTGTTTTTGTGTTTATGGCACTCTTCCGGGATGATGTACCAAGTCCACGGCGCGTAAACAAGGGAGCCCAATTCCGTGGGTGTTGTTGCTGTTTGTTCGGCATGGTACAAAATCTATCGAAAATCCAATTTTAGCAGCGCCGCAACCGTCTCCAGATGGCAGTAACTAGGGAGGACAGTGGCGGTACAAGTGCCACCTGTATCGCCGAGATCTAGAATCGATCAATCACGTCCTCCTTATCGGTTAAGGAACCTCGTCTTCTTCGCTGCCCTCCCTTTGCTACCCTTACCCTTAGATACACTCTGTACACTGTCATTGTCGATGCGAGAAGCTGATATCGAGCGATAACCGGTTCGCACATATTCGGGCTCCGTACAGTAGCCGTGTAGTCGGAGTGAAGAGAGAGAGAGAGAGATAGGACCGACCATTATCGTACGGTGGCTTCCTTCATCTTGAAGTTGCTGTTGTTTTCGTTAGAGCTAAAGGCACAACAGGCCATTGTGCTCGGAACGCGCGTTGTGTAGGCTTTCAGAGAGTTTGATTTTCGAGTCACGTGCCGTACCGGGCGAGGCCCATTCGATCAAGATACGGAAGGATAGTTGAGGTGCTATGTTTCGCTCACTTGTTGAACATACAGCATGTTAGAGGTGCGATAGCTGCACAAGACGATAACCTTGAGGCTCTTCATATCCCCCAATTATTTGTCCTCCGAAAAAGATGTACTCTGCTTTATTTAGGCAAGCGCTCTGGCGTTTAATGCGATAAAGCTGCACGACCTTCCCGCTACGGGCTTACGGTCGGGATTAGCTTGGGAAAACATTCCACGCCTCACAGAACGAGCTGTAATTGAATTTTACTTTGCAAACCATCGCTTACGCAAATATCCGTAAATTGTTTGTGGCTTCCTACGGGAGCGAGTACGTGTGGACGGCCGGGTTGCACTTGACGTTACGGCAAGATTGTCCCCGGTAAACAACATTCCGGAAGTGGGAGTAAATTTTAAGAGCTACTACAACAACGCCCGCACACAGCCACCTTCCGCCCTCCTTCTCCATAAAAGCTCCACTTTAAAAGTGCTCCCCACTAGAGCACGTTTTACTAGCGATTGCGAATCTCGCGCCGGGCAGCACCGGGGACATAATAATCAGGTTCCAATTGTCCCGCACGGAAAAGCGGCAGACGCTTTAATGCTGTGTCAACGCGGACAACAATACACAGCGAGAGCCGATAAAGCGAATCAATCATACTCGATTGTGGTCCGGGGGAAGGAACGGCAGACGGAGATTCAATCTTGCAATCGTGTATTGGCGTGGCGACGTTCACAATTTGGAGCGCTTGACAGTTGTAATACGCAGAGAAATCGTTTAGAAAAATTGCTTTTTGCAACAAAAGAAGGCAGAGATGTCACTCAAGGACACGCTGGGGAATCACGTTTTGCCTTTCCGGTGGGAAATAAATCACTCACCCGAGCTGTAAGCCGTACGTGGATTATTGGGGGAGGGGGGGAACTATAATCGAACGGACACTCCCCGTTGAGTTTTGAAATTGAAAGGTAAATGATAGCGCAGAGTTTAAAATAAAACAGTCAAACTACAGCCGAAGCTTTGGAGGTGATTGGTGTCGTTATCTTAATTCACTTTAACCGTCTGAAGAGAGTGACGCTGGTAAGCTCAGCAGCAGGGGTGTGTGAGCATTTTATGTTTTCCGGGTTACGAGAACTGCAGAATGTGTAAGGAAGTGGATAAGCTGCATTGACGGTGCTTATCCCGATCACATCGAAACCGTTCACAATGGTAGAATTGTTGCAGGAATGGTTTTCTTTCTGATTACAGACTGCGGTTTCTGTCGGAAATATTAATGTAGTTGTTGTGCATACTACGACAAGATTATTACAAATATGGAAATAAAAATAGTCAACAATTTTACATTCAAAACAGATCAATATGTGGAACAGTTTTAGAGGGAAGTGGTTTAGAGCAATTATTTAAGGCAATGCATTTGATATTTAATATAATCTAATTGTTGATCCAAATGTTGATTTCTATAGTGTTTTCAGTGCCCAGTTACTCTGTGAAAAAAAGAGATATGAAATGCCTTCATGTTCCCATTAAGGACAGAACTATTTTATGACAATTTTAGATGCTTTTTTTCTCATTTATATTTAAATTCTTCGATCATTGAGACTTTCTTGCTTTGTGTGTCCTAATTTTTAAGTGAAATTGAAGTAAAATACCCGATCTTATCACACCCTTTTGCTACCAAGCACAGAAGCTCTGCCGCGTTAAGCTTCCCCATTCCTTCAATTACCGTGGACTCTCTCATAACAGCTACCTTTTGTAACGAGTTTGGCACATAACGAAAATGCTCGATTGCTTTGAAAGTGTAAATTATTGCAATGTAATTTGTGTTGTTACTACACTATTTGCATCTTGTTCTGAAAACGTATTAAAGATGATATTATTTATGTAACCATCAGAACGAGATTTTCGTTTAACGAGTGACTCTCTGAAATAAAAAAAAAAAAACATGTATGAGAGGGCCCACAGAACATTTTAATTATTTCCCTTACACTCTCAATTGATAAGATTTGGCATAGGAAACTCAATTTCAAACCTCTGTTTTTGCACTCCACGTTCAACCTTTTTTCAGTGTTGATTAACTCGAGCTCAAGCTTCTGTAACTGTTCCTCTTCCCCGGCAATGAGGCGTGCGCGCGCCCAACAAGGTGCCATAAATATTCTTCCTCCAAATCCCGCTGAATCACAAGTTCCCATTATCAGCCACAACTAAAGATACAACCCTTCCTGGTCCCACGTTTTCGGGGAAGATAATCGAACCACGGTGTAAATTGGCTTCGTGACGCTCTGTACGGTGGAATGGCTTCTTGTCTCCTGCAAGATATGTTTGCCGGCAAAGGGAGGAAGGTGAAGATCGTGAAGGCGCGCCGCGATATCTTGCGTAATGCGTAAGAGAAGCGTGTCGCTGCCGCTCTCCTATCAGCCGGCGAAGATCCAAGTGCCCGCGGAGGGAGACGGGGAGACGGGCCGGGAAGGGGATGGTTGTGCAAAAGTTGCCCTTCGAGCAGTGCGCCCGGTCAGTAGCAGCGACGTGCTGGCTCGAGATCGTGCTGGTTTTTTTCGTCTCCCGCGTGTGTGAGCCCGAGCGTGCGCGAGTGCTTTAAATTTCATTAAGCGTGTGGTTTGCTTTCCGGTGTGCCGTGTGCGTTAGAGTTGTTTTAATAAGTGATTGAGTTAGGTTTCATTGTTGTGGTTTGTTAATCATTTTAATCATTTTATTTTAGATTACTTTTTTTATCGTGAAAGTGGTAAAACGGAACCCTTCAAAGAAGGTGACAAAAGTGTAGTGCAGTGAGTCAAAGCTTAATTCATTTCGGACTAGCTGGCCAGCTAGGAAACCAGTGCAAAACGTAAAGCTCCCCAGCAGCCCAGCCATGAGCCGTCGGGACAATAATGTGAGGAAGCTGTCCTTCCTGGGATTCCACACCAAGGAGGTAAGTGTTGTCGAATGTATTGTAAATTCTGTTCACAAAAAAAGCAAGCGGCCAATTGTCATGGCCAAGCGACTCTGTTACTAGGTGCTGATGTAACTTTCACCGATACCAACTTTTGCCACTGTCCCCGTTCGATGGGCTGCCGCAAAAAAAAATGAACCAGTGTTTCTTATCGGATGGCATAGAGGGGCGATAAAAGGATTTGCAACAATAATGCAACGGAACTGGACCGGTTGCTTGATAAGCCGGAATTTCTCGCTGTAATTAAATTCCATCTGCAACTGGAAGATTTATAGCAGCACAAAGGGCAGCGTTTTCTGCAGGATTGCTGTTAGTACAATGGCAACTAAACGAAGCACCAGTTTTTGCTGGGAAAAAAATATTTCTGCCGACTGTGTTACTACCTTTATGAAGCTCTTAACATGCTTCCATCTGTGAAAAAAAACGAACAAAATTGCGTCAACCGTACCGCCGTGCCGTGCTGTACGTTATCTTTCATCTTCTCAATTTGGTTCACATCGTCTATCTGGTGCTTCGACCGAATTGTCATGCTGCTACACGCAGAAGTGCAATAAAAGCTACGCACGCATCGTAATGCTGATGGAGCAGAAGTTGTTCGCGAGGGGGCTCTGTTTTTTATTAGCAGTCAGTTCCAGTTGCTTGATTGATTGCCACCTTGTTGGGTTCTGTTTTGGGTGCTAAAACCGGAATGCTACAGAATGCGTTCCGGCACGGGGCAATTAAACTGAAACGGCCACGAGCGGGCGTTATCTTAATTTACGAAACCTCTATCTTTTTCACGATAAGAAGCATAAATTTATGCAGTGTTTTCATACTGTCTGGAGCTACAGATATAGCCACTGGAATGTATTTAAATGTATTTGCAATTTATTTAAAATTTATTTAAAAAAGATTAAACATTCCTTAAATTAGGTGTGGATTTTTTTTCTAAAAATGTTATTACGACGACTATGACAACGAAGTTCTATTTGTTTACTTTTTCTTGTTCTTCTTCGGTGGCACAACAACTCTTGCGGAGTCAAGGCATAATCAGAACACCATTGTGTTATGGCTCTTTCTGTGACTGAATGTACCCATCCATAGCAAGTTTGTTAATCCTGCGTATGGGAGGTTGTGATTTAGTGTAAAACCATAGCAGGACAGTCAATCCGGCGTATGGGTGGCAACAGCGGTCCGAACGGGATTCGATACATCGTCGGGCCTCATCGTATGAAATAGGTCTACGCCGCTACCCACGAGACCACCGAGCCGGCCGACTTAAAAAAAAAACAGTTACGGGATTCGATACAAAAACATTAAAACAGTTGGGGCAATTATTCTTAAAGAAACGTAAAAACTTGTAAGATCTTACCCGAAACAGGGCAAACTAAGAACAAAAATTTTACCCGAACTAGATGAGAAAAATGTTCAAAAATATAGAAGCATTACTTCTCATAAATTTAGGGTGAAACTGCACTAAACTTTTGGCTCCAGTGTCATTGGAACAAACGTCACCATGTCACCGTCACCACGGAACTACAATTTACTGAGCATTCAACCAGTCAAACTGAATCATTAATTGCTTTTTGCAGTCATTAACTGCGGTTTTACTTGAGGTTTAAATTGATTTAAGATTTTCAGCTCTCAAAATAAGCTCAATTAATTGCGCCACAATGAGGAGAAACATTAACGGCAATCATAATGTTAGAAAAACAAATTTCACCATAATCCATCAAATTGCGTATCGATTTTAATAGAAATGGTTTTTTAGTCACAAAATAGTGTCATTTTTTTTCAGACTATTTTTGAGAATATTCTGTACAAAGCAATGTTTCCTAATTGCAATCAATTTGCGGTATGAACAATATTTATAAATATTGCGGTGTGCAAAACGACTTCCCGAATGAATCCTAAATACTTTATAATTTAGAAGCAAATTATTTAGCTTTAATAAATAATATTTTGTTATTTAGCTTTTAAAAACAATATTTTGCGAACATAGGAAAATTTTAAATAACTGTATTACTTTTTTTCTCTTAGGAACAGTCCAAATTAAAAGAATCAGGTTTAAAATTATCCACGTACACAAATTAAACACTCAAATTACTGCCACCTAGAATCTCAAACAACCCATCAAACGAGCAGGTGTGATTCACAGACGCTTTCCTCGTTTGTAATGCACCAGCTATTTCCGTTTCTGTCATGTTGCGACTGATAACCGACCCATTCACAGCATGCTTACTAACCAGTCAACCACTCCCCTGTTAAGTACATTATCATCATCGTCATCGCCGTCATCCGGCAAACATCATAAACCAACGGCTCGTTCAATGTGGATAGCATCCCACCTACCGTTACGCAGATGCACCAGATCAAATAGACGCGCGTGCACGAAGTGATAAAACGTTGCAATTCCACACACACACGCACACCTCTTCCTTTTGCTACAGTTTTAAAAACGGCTCCTGGAATGCACATGTATCGATTGGTTCGTACGGTGCGCTCTGCTTTTGCCGTGCCGGGTGCACACGCATCAGGTGCCGCGACGCGGAAATCGATCGGTGGAAGCGTAAAACTGCGACCACCAACACTACGCAGGGTGACGACGGCCGCTGTCGGACCGTTTAGGGGAGCGGTTTGCCTTCCATGACTCACACGGGACGGAGTGTGAAACGTGCCAGGGGGCGTAGCATACAGGGTGATTCAGTGTGCTTGTATAGCACCAAAAAATTGTTCTTTTTATCTTTCGTATAAAAAGTTGAATTAGATAAATTTAATGCAGAAATTTATATTAAAAAAAAAACATAATGTGCCCTAGTTTGTTAGATCCATTAGCAGTGAGTCAATCGGCTGCAGAAAGGAAAGACACTGGAGTGCACACCTTCAAACCGTGCGTTCGCCGTTCCACACCTACACGTAACGAGACAGTGGACGCTCCCACGTGCTGTCCGCGTCGTAGTAGTCGACGATTGGAGGCTCGTTTGGGCTGGTGGAACATCGCTTCGTGCCGGGGTTGGTTTAGTGTCTTCAGGCCGGCATCCAGTCAGTACATCCGTTCAGCTCCGACGATAAGTGTAATTGGATACGCGTGCTCGGCTGATTTGTTCAAGTGTGCAGCAAACGCTTGGCGCAACATTAAAACAGACAGAAAGGACGAAACAAAACATGCAAAAGGAACAGTGAGAATAAGGCGGACGGCTACTGTGAAGGGTGTGAAGGAAGTGCAGGGCGTCGTCGATTGGTGTACAAGATGAGCAAAATCATTCCAATTCTAAAGTTCAAAGCAAGGGGATTTTTGGTATGTAACAAGCTGTAGAGTTTTTTGTAACACGCAAAAATTGCATTTAGTTTTTGCCAGCATGTAAAACATTAGGCGTCTCCATCAAGTCACGTGGCAGCAGCATGTGATGGGTACTTTCTTGATTTGTTTTCATCACACCTCTAGAGAAAACATTTAAAGGTTTATGTTTCATAGCAAACACTTTCAATTTCACTTCTTAAAGAGCCAAAACACGTACAGCAATGAAGGGAGAGGGTTCGGTTACTGCTCTTGACCTCCACCGCAACACCATATCGATCCATTTTCCCTTTGTCCGGCATCACCTACACTGACTGACCGTGACCCTCTGGGCCGTTGATGGTCGGTTGATGTGCAAAGTCGTTATGGCGCATCAAAAATGCATTCTTCTTCCGTTCTTCATCGGCCTTGGCAGTCAAAAAAAAGAAAAGTGAAACAGTTTTGCAGAGTAGCAAACGCTGAGACGCGTTCCGGTAACTAGCTGGCGGCGTCGATCTATGAAGCTCCACCCAAAAAAAAAACAATTAGATTGCTCTGTTTACTCTATACAGAGAAGTTCTACGGCATGAAGTTATCAATTCATGATAAAAAAATACCTACCGCAGTTTTATTTGCACAGCAGGCTTTCCACCCGGTGAAACTTTGTGCTGGAGAGGGGTTTTTCTGTCTGTGTGTGCGTGTGCCGGATGACGAAGCCCATTTTAAGAATTTCCAATATTTGCCTATCCAATAGATTGGACAACCTTAAAATAGAACCCTTTTTCTATCGTCAACTCTTCACCGGCGAGCTGCACACTTCTCCAGCGTTTCATAATTGATGGCACTCGACAGATCGGGTGGGCCCGAAACACACAGAGAATTCCGTTGTTGTGTCGTGGTGGTGTAGCTAATCGTGCTACGTTTCAACCCGTTTCGTGCCCAGGTGACAAAACCGCTACGTCACACAGGCGTAAAACCGAACACGTCGCCCGCCCAACTACAGATGCTTGTTTTGTTTCGATGCGTCTTTGCTCGATCGCTCCGATCTCCGGTACGGCCAACGAAAAAAAAAAAACGTTGGCACAATTAGCCAAATTAACATATCGTGATGTTGCCGATTGCGACCGGTTGGTCACGTGTATTTCGGCACAGATGCGCCACCGGGAGTTGAAGTTGAAAAAGGCTTTGTCGGTCCTGTCGTTCCGATCAATCATTTCAGCTTCGCTGCTGGAAGCAGTGAGATCGTACGGAGCTCGAAGGCTGAGTGTTAGAGTTTAAAGAATTGTATTGTGTGATAAAGTTTTGTGTGCAAAAATGAACCATTTTCTGGCGATTGCTGCCATCGACAGTAGGACAAGACACAGAAGTCCTACACGTTGGCGGTTGCGAGATAAATACTGCAAGATTGTAAGTTGTTAAAGTCTCTCTGGTTTTGGGGGGGAAGGGGGGTGTGCATATTACCTCCCCTTGGATACATTCAATTATCCCTTTTCTCGTACAATATTCATTATTTGTCGGCCTAATTAATTTGTGTCACCATTCAGGACGAATCTGGAATAAGTGTAACAGTCTCTCCTCACATGTGGTGAAGCTTTCTGTTGCTACATCGTTAGCTTTTGTGGCTGACGTACCGCTCCTCCCCTCCCGCACCATTTCATTACACCTCCAGTAGTAGTCTCCGCCGCACGGAGCTGACCTAGACCTCTTGGCGAGCTGCTGGAAATGGAGCACATCGTGACGATGAATGTCGAATTGTGCTGGTGACATAGTGGCGAACGATGGACGGCTTTTTATGTCGTACGCCGTGCTGGTAATGAAATCGCTCTCATCTCGTCGAGAACGGTACAGTGTGTGCCCAACAGAACTCTCGTTTGTCCTGCCCTGTGGAGATGTATTCTAGAGCCGTCGATGGGGAAAGGGGGAGAGTGTAATGATTGATGGATAGTTTCACCCAGTCAAGTGTACGGCGGCGACGTAGAGTGGCGCTTGGCGCTCGTCTCGTTTGTTTTGTTGTGCAGTAATGGAAGTGTGGCTGTCGGCAGAATGCTGTACCATGAATAAATGAGTGGAGAATATTGAAGATCTTTGATTAGGATGAGCAAAACAACAAGCTGTAGACTTTTTGTGAGGCTCAGATGAGACAATGTGTCATCGAAGTTTTGAAGAGCTAATTTAGGTTAACATTGTTGTGAGTTGTTATTTATAGCCAAAAACAATCGTTTACAAGTATTAACTGCTTTAATTCTTATTTTACAATAGTTTTAAATTTTGTAAAAAAGCTGCTACTAAAATATTAAATAGTTTAGGCACTTTCTAGAAGATGTACAGAGTGTCACAACAATTTTTAATATTGCACAATTTATGTCGAGAATTCGATTGTTCAGGGACGGATTTGATTCATTGTAATGGTACGTAAAAGTATAAGAAGGAATTTTTATTTGTTTCCAAGACTTTTTAAGAACAGATTCTAGCTCATTCAGTAGGTTATAATTAATAATATTTTAATGTTACTTGCATTTTTCGTTCCATTTTTAAAGTTTTCTATTTGAATAAAAACTGCAATTAAGTTGTTAATCATTTTAAAAATGTTTCATGAGTTATGATAAGTTGTTAACAGATTCTGAATATGTGCAAAGAGTTGTAAGAAGCAGATTTTTGATTTTTTTAAACTCAATAAGACAAATGCTTTAAAATTTGCCTTTATAAAATGCTTTATAAACTCAATACGTTAAACATGCTTTAGGATTGTAATTGTATAATTTTGTTTGCCATTTTTTTACATGCTGCACAGTACAAATAAACTATCCTAAAAATACTTCCCAAACCATTCAAATCCACACTAAAAGAAGATCTAAAAATAAGGGAATGCGCTTGCGAAAGCGTTAGAGCAACTGGCGCACAACAGAACCGATAATGAAATCAGCAAACAGTCAATAAAAGCACAAACACTTGCCTTGTACCGAAAAATGTACATCCTCACGCAAAGTGGAAGGAAAAGGACCGGGAAAAAAGGCACCCCACAAACGCTCCCGTGTCGCATCCCTGCAAATAAAAACAAAAGTCCAGCCCCATCAGCTGTGTGCGCTCCTTTCCCGCGCTCCTGTGTGTGGCACGACGACTGGGGGCGAGCTTTCCCCTTCGTCACCCAATGTGCGCTGAGTGGAGAGCAAACGATCGTGGGAAAACCCTAATTGCAGCCACGTTTTGCAGCCCGTCATCGTGCACCACTCGCTCACCTCACGCGTGAGCTCCGACGCTCACTTTCCCTTTCCACTGTGCGAGTATGTGTGTGATGGAGAAGGGGTGGGGGGGGGTTGCTTTTCCTGACCATCATTACGGTCTGTACCATTGCCCCAGATAGGGAGTTTTCCGCCCGTGCACGGTGGGTGGGCGCAGATAAACATTGAACTTTGGGAAGCGGCGAGAGTGCCCGTGAAAAAACTGAAGGGTGTCATTTACGGGGAGAGGGAGCATCGGGACGGGAGAGTAGCACATTGCACGAGAGCGGATTGTTGGCAAACGTCGTGAATGGGGATTTTCCGAGCGGGGTTTAAAACGCGCGTTTTGCATCCCTCGGCTTTCCTTATCGTACTCGCTCTCACACACATCGTTGTTTCTCACACAATTCTCTCCCATCGCTAGTCAATTCACGCTCAACTTTTCACGCGGAAGGGGTCGAGCCCTTGGTGGTGGTGAGAAATGTAGATTTTGATGTGAATTTCCATTTTCTTTATGAATTATAATCATAATTTGTAATTTATAATCATAAAAACATTATCCTAAGAAATGTACAACTTTCTTTAATATGTTCTAACAAACTATAGAAAAGGCATTCTGCATCATCAGCTCTTGAGTATAGGTTGCAGCTCAATGTTATTCATCTAAGCAACAAAACAAAATCGAAGCTCTCCCTCACTCTCTTTCTCTCACACCAAGACGAATAGCCTCGTGGTCCATGCCGAGTACTTCTCTCAAGCCTTAGTTCGCTTTTCCTTCTTCCTTCATTCCTTCCCTCCTTTTGCTATACCTGCTACCTTGTAGTGATGGGAAGAACCGCCCATTAACATGATTTAATATTTTTTGTAAAAGTTAGACAGATGAATTAATAATATTACTGACTCTTCAAATGAGTTATAAAACATGATAAATTCTTTGCTGAGTGAGTTATAAAACCTAATAAATAGTTTATTTTCATGGGCCGTTTCGGTAGTCTAGTGGTAACGGTGCAGGCCTGTCAAACGGCCCGTCTTGGTTCGAATCTCATTCGGACCACTGCGGACCGCTGTTGCCTGACGGGTACACTAGTCAGTCACAGAAAGAGCCAAAAGCACATTAGTGCTCTGGTTTTAGGCCTTGACCACACAGGGGAAGTTGTGCCACCGAAGAAGAAGAAGAAATTGTTTTCTTGTGATTTGAGTAGTTCGTTGCGAAATAAATCACTCTAAATGAATTAACTGAATTAACACACACACACACACTCTCACACTCACTCGTGAGTTTAATGACTCTTCGAAAGATAAATCACTTTGAACGAGTCTATGTCGACTAGTAATTCGCTCGTGACTTAAATAGCTCTTCGGAAGTTGTATCAATAGGAATTGAGTGAGTTGATAGTCGGCATAGAGAGTGAACTCATTCAGAGTGTTTTATCTCCAAGGGTTACTAAACTCGCTATTGAGCTAAATCATAGGAAGTGAGAGAGTCGTCACGAAGAGTTTATTCATAGATGAATCGTGAAAATCCTCATCGATGCTAAAATCTAACTCATTCACCGCAATGATTCTCACTCACTCATTCGTTCTGAGTCATACCGCACATCACTACTACCTACCAGTGCCAATGATACACTTACCCTCGTGAGATAGGGTAGCCAAAAGAGGGAGCAAAGTTGACAAAACAGTGGAGCGCGCGCGCCCACTGCTCTCCCGTGCCGGAGAGCATCCCGAGCATCGCGAACCCCCCGGAGCAAACACGATGGGGCACGGTTGGGCCGCACTCGAGAAAATCTGGAGAGTTTTCCGCCCGATAAATGGGATTACCTCCGAAGGCAAGCTCCCACGGTACCAGATGTGGGTCGCGCACTGTGCGACCGCAGCCGCAGCTCAGATGTGGCTGGAACCTTGACGGGAAAGCATCTCGGCATCCGTGTGCACCGTCCTACCTGGGGTTGCGCTAGTGCTTTCTTGTTTTTTTCTCCTTCCTTCCTTTATCTTTGGCTCTTTCGGGCACTATTGTCCCGGCCAGCAGTGAATAATACGCTTTCTTACGGCAAGGTGTCTGTGTGTGTGTGTGTTGTGACACAATATACCATGTGTGTATGCATTATTGTGGACAAGTGGAATTTATTACACACCTTTTAGTGTGTTTTTGAGCTAGAGAAGACGTTGCAATAAAAATTGTCCCACTCTGACTACAGCAAAGTGAAAAAGCAACACAAAACAAGGGAAAAAGCGTGTTTCCATTCAATACAACAGTGACCAACCCTGACCATACTCACATCGTGCTTCCACAGTGTGCAAAAGAATAAAATCAATTCCACAGCCACATACCCGACACTCGCTGCACAAAGTCGAAAAATCCATTGACTTACCTTTCTAGTGTGACCTCGAGTGCCACCACCGACCACTACGCGGTGACGTTAGAATTTGCTTCACCGTGAACAAAGTGGATCAAATTGCAAACTGTCCGTGGGAGAGAGAGAAGGTGCCCAAAACGAGAAGCGATGGGCGTGAGGGGCAAGGTGCAGAGACTGACCGAAGCGTGATTCGTAACAAACAAAATATTTGCAATCGGTTCTATTTTCGATTCTTCGGTTCTAAGTGAATGAGACCTGTGAGTACTGTGAGCCGTGTTTGTGAGGGAAGGTGGAGGCAAAATTGCTACCATCGTCGCACAATCTCGCCCCGATAGCACATTGCTAAAATTTGAAGTTAAATTTAGGATGCGAACGGGGAATGTTCCGATTTGGATGTTTGAATTATTACTGTTTCAAATAATGATTAGCTCATTAGTCGGCACGTTGGCGTGATGGATCGTGCAAATTGGAATTTAACAGCGACACTGGCAACACAACACTTCCTCACCCTTATCGACAGCCGACCGTCGGTCAAAAGGGTCACGCCGGACGGACGATAGGAGGAATCCGAGCGCAGTACACAAGGCGGTACTGGGTCAATGGAAAGGGCACGGGATTTGAACACAAAAATATGGCAAATTTATGTCCGTGTTTATGCAAATGATGTTTTTTTGCTGACCCTTGTGTGAACTTTGCAAACTTCGGTTGCCCCAAAACAAAAACTTCCCAGACTGAAAGCGAAACGATGGTGCGGTCGCGTGTCTTGGAGGAATTTTCATATTCAGCGAGTGTTTTGATACTTAAAATTGGATTTGCAAAGTTGCGTTCGGCAAAAGGGAAAAGTTTAAATTAAATTTTGCTACCACTTTTCCCATGAAGTTGTGCGCGTGCAGTATGAGTACGATTAAAGGTTAACCCTTTGCTCATTGTCGCCACCGTGTCGATATCATTTATTTTCCTTCCCTTAGTCGTTAAGACGTTCAGTGTCGTTGTCTTTTCCTTTCAGTGCATCTATTGCCATCACACCAACTTGGTGGGCTGGTTATCTTGTTAACATTTATCCGCTGGCGGTGATACGGCGTTTAAAAAGTGCAAAAAGTAGTGAAAATTATTTTCCTTTTCGCTGCTTACTGCTGCCACTGAACGATAGAGCATGTTTAATGAAGCGCAAACGGTCCAGGCCAGCACATCATTATAATAAAATAAATATGCTAATATACGAATGGTGTGCGTTCGCTCCCGGTGGCTTGATTCTACAGGAACTGCTATAACCATTTAATTTCTCTCACCCAGTGCGTTCAATTGTGTACAAAAAATCATCATTAAGAGTGGAAAATGCGTCGCAGAAAAAAATAAACACCCCAGTCAGTCTGCGAGTGGTCTGAAAGTGATAATAGTTGTTTAACTAAATCCCAACACATTCCCCACACCGGGTCGTCGGTTCCCAAGTGGTGGCACTTCAAGCGGGAACAATTATCAGCTCAACTTGGTGGCAAAATCACGGCGGTGAATTGTTAAATCCTTGTCCTTCTCTCTCTCTCTCGCCTTACCCACTTGGGCGGTGTGGAGTGGAATTTGACTGTTCGCACACAATCATATCTCGATCGTGCTGGATCGTGCTGGATGCTTCAAGCCTGATACAGTGTGCGGCACTGAAGTGCGTTCAATATTTGTAAAGTAAAACGAAGCGTGTTGCTGGAAGGAAGAGTGTGTGCCCAGTTGAAGTGTTCGAACAGCGGCAGTAGCAAAACCAGAGCGCTAGGGAAATAAATATACACTAAAAGCGATTGTCCGGACACTCATCAAGTGATGGGCAGCGTGGTAGAGTGGTGGTGAGTAAAAAAACAATCTTTCCGTTGGTTGCTTCATAGCCTTGAGGGTGATTTATTTTCATATCCAATTTACGCTTATCAAAAACCTAATCCACGAAATAGCCAAACAGTGGGTACAATTTCCGAAAAATTTCGAATAACTACGAATCCCCTTTTCCCATTCCCAAAAAGTACTGGGCGTCTCCATGGCGCAACTTTCACCGTTCGAACTGTGCCGCATTTTCCTCTTAAGCGCACTTCATCATAGGCTTATGCGATTGCTGCTACCATTGTTCCGCTGGCTTCATCGATTCACCGGCACTGCGATGAACGCACAATGCACGTTATTGTGCTGCTCGTAGCAACGCCTCAGGCAGCCTACCACCATCCGCACCGTACCACGCTTGATCCGCCGACAAAGCGCAGCGGCCGTGCCAGTTGGCTGGTACATATTTTGTTTCACCCACGGGCTTCTTTCGCTTTTTAGAGGGAAAATAGTTAATCGAGTCGGAAATAGCGTTCCGGGGAAGCGATCGTAGGCACGGGTTCTGAAAATTTGAAAACTGATTTCACTGAAGGCGATTGGGATGACGTCCTTTACTTGGTAGTGGAGGCGTTGTCACTGTACTAAACGACTCGAAACCAATGACAACTACGATTCGCACTGTTAAGCTACAGCTGTTCAGCTGCTCTGCTGCTACGAAAAGGGTTTCTTCGCTCAGAGTGAGACTCACGGTTGATTAAACGTGGCGAACAAGGGCAAACACATGCACACTTACACACACTGTGCACCTGTTTTACTGTTGTGGATTACTGCCAAAATGAGGGCAGCCTCTGCTGTGTACGTTTTTGCACACATTGGCTAAATTTCATTTGATTCTGAATGACAAATTTTATTTAATTTCACAACACAAAGTTCTAAACAAGTGAGAAAACCGAGTTTAAGCTAAATACTAGATCGATTTTTTTCGCTTTTCCACCTTTTTCCCTTGGCCCGGTTGCTTGGTAACATGTATCAAACGGTTTTAGAATGTCACTGTCACGGTCTCGGTCGACATTTTGGCAGTGGATTGCGACTGTTTCGGTCGTTGTGATAGGTTTATTTTTACTCTGTACCTCCCGTGCAGATTGCCCCCGTGCTCGAATAGTACCTTTTTATGGCAATTGTGCACGGTTTAGCGGTGAAAATCGGCTCGCTATAGTCGATTCCAAATCTTGTTTATGCCATCGGGTGCTCCAAATAATGACTGGCCGCTGACGTTTCGATACACTTAGATCGCGTGACTGACGGCAACTAGTATTTCTAGTCTTGCTACCAAGAAGGCTGCAGGGTTGTTGCTTTATGCTATCGCGTGCCTGTCGTTACCGTTTGATCTAAACGGTTTCGCTTGAGGTAAATCGTTCCAGTGATTTCCTTTTTTTCCTCTTTGTTTCGTTGATTTTTTTTCTTTAATGGAAGTGTGATTGAAGCACGCAACAAGCGGTGATTTGTGATTAAAAATGGAGAGAAGCAAATTAATTTACTTTATCTTTGTTCCCCGTACTTAATCGTCAGTGTGTTTAACATGTCAAATTGTATGCTTCATTCCCGCCCGCAGACGAGCAACGATGACCCGAACGAGGTCCATCTGGACGACGAAATCGAGCGCGTGTTCGGTACGACCGCCGAGAAGGAACGTTTCGAGCTGAACCGCCTGCAGGACGAAGTCATCCTGGACAACTCGCCGCTCAAGTACGACGAAGCGCACCGCCTCCCGGACAGCGCGGATCGCCCGATGCAGCAGGAGACCCCGTCAAGCGCGAGTAACACGAGCAACACGCACCTCAGCAACGCCGGCATCGCCAAGCCCACCAGCGCACACAGCAATGAGAGTCGCGGCAAGTCGCAGGGAGCAGGTGCCGCAACAGCAGCAGCAGCCTCATCGTCGCCGCCGACCACCACCCCGACCAGTCCGATCTCGTTCTCGTCCAAGAGTGAGGCGACGGACACGAAACCGTCCTCGGCCGCGAACAACACCACGCTAGCGGACAACACGTCGAACGATTTCAGCGAAACCGTACACGATGAGCCGGTGGTTGACCAGGGCACGGTACAGGGCGAACAGTGGGTAAGTAGTTTGGGTTAGTGTAGGGTTAATCAGATTCCGATTCAATCAGCCCGGACCAATCTAAGAAATGTATCAATGAATCTGAATCACAACATGAACTGAATTCATGAATCTTGAGAATCGAATATCTTGAGATCTTAGGATCTTAGGAAATTTGTGGTTCAAGAATCTTGATGTCCATGAATCTTGGTGTTGATGATTTTTGGTATTTATAAATTTGTACATGTACGAAGACAATATTAACTTGACACTCCAATCAACAACAACAACAACAACAACACCAACCTTCATCCTTTTTCCTTGTCCCTCACGCAGGATACGAGTGCCAGAAGGAATGTGCACTTCGATAAAGACAACAAGGGCGCCCCGATTGAGGGTTTGCCGCTAGAGGACACCAACGAGGAGCGCCGACGCCGTACCGAGTAAGTGACGCAGCTGTCCTTTGTTTGTAGTGCGTGTAGCATAACTTCTGGCGCAAAGCGCGCTTTCAAACGAAGCTGCCCGCCGTTTGGCCCCGATCAAACGCCCTGGCAAGAGTGTGCCAGTGATGGCCACCACAAAAGGGCACTCAAGCGATAACATCTTGAGTGCTCTCCACCCTCATCCACCCGCCCACTCACATTGCGTACTGTCAAACATTGTTTAGTGCTTTCTTGTTAGGCGAGTGGAAAGGTTCGCGTTCTATTGAATGCCAGCATACAAGCAGCTCTAAACTTTAAGCCTTTTAATCGGGATGGTATGCGGGGTGAATGGGGGGGAACATTTTCTAACATCTCGATCCTAGCATGACCTACTCACTCACTTGTTAACTTACGCTCACTTCTCACCCATTTACGCGTCCATTTCGTGTGGTTGCGAATAAATCGTGAAGGAAACTGCTGCAAAGCAAGCCCGTCCGAAGCAAAAGGTTAGTGAAGGGTGATCCTTCCGTGCTGGAGTGGGATTGTTCCTTCATTGCTTCGTTGCTTGTTCGACATGCATGACTTTGCTATGTTTTTTTAGTAAATAACTGTTAATATTTAATTGTTTTTTAAGTTGCAGCAGCATTGTATGCTTTATATTAGCTCATTAAATTTGATCTTGTACAGGGTTTCTCTCCTTTTTGTTACCAAGGAATGTTCAATCATGACACACACACACAATTTGTTTGTACGCCCCGTGAGAAAGCTTACAACAACGGTAGGAACGCTTCATTCGTTAAAAGCATTATTATTATTAATCTAACAAGAAGCAATCAGAAAATCAGAAGTTACTCTTCACGTACGCGAGCTGTCAATCGGGATGCATTTCTATCGAATGACTCTCAACGTCAACAATCCCGCTTGAAAAAGTGAGAAACCCTGTAATACTTATGTTACCTTTGTTTCGCTCTAACTGCCCTACAAAACATTCCAATCGCCGATAGCAGAGCATGCCAAAAACTGTTTCAATTTGTGTTCGATTGTCGTTCAATATCCGTCGTCGGATGCCACCGACCGGAACTGCCAGCAGTGCAATTTGTCTTTGTTTTTGCACTAATAAAGCGAGCAGCGGAGATTGAAAGCTTGTGTCATTAATATTGAATCTCTTCTTGCCAAACCATCCCCCCCCCCTCTTGACCCCCCCTCGCCCCACCTTCCATCCCACAGACGCCACCATCCGCACAAGTCGCGAAAGTTTTCGCTGCAGGAGTACCACCCGGAATGGCGACGGCAGAGCGGCACCGAGGGCGGACCGACCGGGCGCCGCATCTCGGTGCAGCCGGAGGATGCGACGCTGCAGGAGGCCGACATCGACGAGCTGACCTCGCACCGGTCGGACGATCCGCGCGCCCTGCGTCGCCACAAGGTGAGCGCCCAGTCCGGCACGTCCCTGGTGAACATCAACCGGAAGGAGGCGGCCCCGCCGCTGCAGCAGCTGCTGCCGTCGAGCAAGTACAAGAAGATGTACGACCACAGCCCCCACGAGGTGTTCGTGCAGCTGGACGAGCTGACGGGCAGCGGGGAGGACCGGGAGTGGAAGGAGACGGCTCGCTGGATCAAGTACGAGGAGGACGTGGAGGAGGGCGCGGACCGGTGGGGCCGGCCGCACGTTGCCTCGCTCTCGTTCCACTCGCTGCTCAATCTGCGCCGCTGCCTCGAGACGGGCGTCGTGCTGATGGACCTGGAGGAGAAGGACCTGCCCTCGGTTGCGTACCGTGTGGTGGAGCAGGTAGGTCTTACCCGTCTTACCAGTGTCCGTGACTCGATGGTCTGCTAACAGCCGATGGTGGCCGTGCTACTGCCGCTTTCAGATGGTCATTGACGAGCTGATCCATGAGGACGATAAGGCGGTCATAATGCGGGCGCTGCTGCTGCGCCATCGCCACGTCAACGAGAGCTCGCACGGTGGGTTCTCCTTCGGTCCGAAGCGGAAGTACAGCAGCTACACGAGCCTTCAGGTGAGTCGCGTTCCAATGGTAGGGCTACCCGTTCGAGGGGGGGGGGGGAGGGGGTTCATTTCGATCCAGCAACAATGTACCCGATAAGAGAACACACACCTACAACACTTTACTGTCCCCTACCCCACCGCCCATTTATGACACTCATTTATTCACACGAGTAGAGTACACGTTGGTACACGTTGCCATTTTACACCACCAACACTCTTCACTAATTAACTTCCGTAGTTTCATACTCATACTAACCCCCAGTCGCAGCCCCCAAGTGGATGGGATTTTGTTTTCCTACCGGAAAAGCGGAGGGATGGAAAAGCGGAAGAGACAATTTTCTCACCTTAGCACGATATTCCGGCGGAAAAATTCGATCGCTCCCTGTGACAGAATGGTGTCATTCGTCACTCACTTTGCTACCTTTCTCTGGCATTTTCAAAACAACCATATCGCTGTAACATCAGATGCAGCTTCTTTTCTCTGGTATTTTCTAAATAAAGATAAACACATATTTAACCAAAGTCGAAATAACGAAAAGTCGTTCGGGAACGAGCTCATCCTGAAACATGCACTTGTGCTGAAGGAGTATAAACCTAATAATTTCACTGACATTTCAATGTGAGCGTGCATCAAAATTTTCCGCCCGGGAAATCGTGCTGAGGCCCAATAATTTATTCACAAGGCAGCAGGAGCTTCATGGCTGATTGATTGAAGTCGTCCTTGCAAGACGCATGTGGTCGCGGGTTCACCTTACACCTGCCGCGTTAAATTAATTTGACTCGCTACAATATACAGCAATGCGTGTTGATAAGGTACCATCGCCGCCCCCTTTGTCTCTACCCCTTGTCCTTCCCTGTTGTTCCAACGGGGAGCCGTCAAGTTACTCATCAAACTCACAACACTCACTCCACCCACGCGTGTTTGTTATCTTTCGTTACTCGATCTTGGTTTTTTTTGTATTATTTTTTTATTTTTAGAACCTAGCATTTCGTATGTATGATCGTAGCATGGAACACTTGGTGTTTATCAGCAACACTACTGACACTACTAACACAAACACTAGCCAATCGGTAATCAATCGAGCCGGGAGCGCACAGGGAGCACCGGGAAACTGGTCCTCTCTCTGTGCCCGCTCCATTTGTTTGGTATCGCTGTAAATATATACACACATACACACACACACACACACACGCAAGCAGACGCATTAACCATTTAGTGTGCTTGGGAAACCTGGGGGAGGGACAAGGGCACCTCAACATCATTCATTGTGGCTGTCGTGTGGAAGAGGGGGTTGTTACTGTCATTGGTGGGTGGTTGGAAAAAGCTTCTCCATTTCGCTAACCCCTGAATGTTTGATGAAGGTGTGCACTGGGGACAATATATCTGAACAATCTATGTACAGTGGCCTAACATTAATAATCCATTGGTTCCAGAAGTTAAGCGCTTTTTCGGGTTAATATGCAATACTAGAGCGCTTATAGCTATACTAGTGCTTTATCGATCTGTTATCAAATATACTGTCTATCGGATCTTGTGAGTTCTGTGCATTGTTCAAAGGTTCCTTAAATGTCTATTAAATTGCTTCCAACACGGAGTCTGATCAGTGCTGAGGTTCTTATGTTCAATCTTTGATGTTAGAACAATTATGACTATGCTTTTAATTAAGTCGAAGAGAATAAACTCTATACCACTATGAGTCTGGCCTTAACGCTATGATTATTTATGGAGTTTGTGTTCGAATACGGATGGAACAGATGAGTACCTCGTTTGCAAACTGTTCGCAGCAGCTTCAACATCTGTTTCAATGAACAAAAAAGTTGTGTTGTCCAAACTGTTCGCGTCTGGTGAAGGCGACTACTCATACTAAAAAACAGGACTTCTCATCTTGTCTGAAACGGTTACTACGCTTCTCCAACTCGTTATGTGTTGGTGCTACACTCTACCATAGCAAAAATAAGGTCCAATGTAATTTCAGATAGAAGTTCAGGAAATAACCGATTTAGTTCCGATCAGCGGTCCGATAAAATTAAGCATGTTTTAAGGACTTCATGCCAAAAAGTACGTGTACCTATGTTTTAGGTGCGGAATATTGATACGAGCGCCACCTGGAAGAGACTAGCAGAAGCTTTTATAAACATGTTCTGACGCGCGTACTTTGAAATCTTAGTGTTGAACTTAGTTTTGCATAGTTTTGTCTTGCAAAAAGGTAAGGAAAACGTATCATCGGTATCGTTTTTGTGTCAGCTTTAGCACAGACTTCTGAAAACTCAAACTTAATTATAGTATATTATTGCTGAACTCTTGACCCTCTCTTGATCTTGATTGCTGCTAACAGAAACAGAAAAATAAAGATATTTCGATCCTTTGTATTTGATCGCTGTGGAATACTGCTTTGCGAAGATTCTTTGTAGGTTGTTTAGATAGGAAGCTTTGGTCTGAATAACTTCGATAACGGTATGAAATTAACATGTGCCACATTTGATGTGGCTCTCAACACGTTGACCTTGCGTCGTTTCCGCCCCTTTCTTCCTAACGCGTTCAAGGGTTAACGAACTGGCTATGTACGATGTGTGAATGGTCGTTTTGTTATCGTGTGCTTGGCTTTGCGTGTACGACAACGGTCCTCACACCGTGTGTGGTGCGGTGCCTCCAACAGATGCGACCGTACCGGAAGGCTACACGCACGTGTTATTGATTTGGTTTTTTTTTTTTTTTACTTAAGTTTCGCTATCCCGTTCGCTTCCCCGAGATAGAAGGGAACATTCGGTAAACATGCAAGATATCATTATGCTCCATCTAGTCGTGTAGTGCCTGTGTGCCATCTGCCATTATCGTATCACTGCCACACAACACACCAACACACGCACACGGTTGGGAAGTGATCCACCGAAACGAGTCCACTAGAAGCGTGGAAGGCAGAGAAGCTTTCGCTAAATGCTTTCAACCGAACGTGTTTCTTTGTTTCGATTTCGTTTCTTGCCTACCATTCTCCACCCTGCCACCTCGGACTACCCTTCGCCAGTCCCTGTCGATGCGGGCCGAGGACGGTGGCAACGGGGAGGTGATCGTGGGCGTTCGGCGCCTAAACTCGTTCGTAAGTCCCACCCAGAGCCACACGCTCAGTCCGCCCTCGCTGCACCCGAACTCGGTGTACGGTCAGAGCCCGAACCTTTCCTCCCGGAACAACCACCAGCCTCAGCCGCCGCCGCCGCCGCCTGCCGATCGGCACCATTCAGCGAAGGATCGTCACCAGCGGCACACGTCCCACCATGGCCGGTGCAGACGCTCCGGCAGCCAGGACAGCAGCAGCACGGCAACGGCCGCGGCAGCACCGGTGAACCTAACCACGGTCACCTGTGCCGTTGGTATGCGACGAAATAACTCACCTTTATCGCTGACAGTTGTAAATCAATTAATATAAATATCGAAAAAAAAAAACAAACCTCTTCCCTTCCGGCTCAAGCGCAACCAAAACTGGCCGTGTTTTTCTGTTCTCTTTTCGCCTTTCTTCAAACACACCTTCTTCTAGACACCTTGCTACACACACACACTCTCTCTTTCTCTCTCTCCCTGTCTCTGTAAATCTCCACTCGTGGACACAGCTTTTCCTTTTCTCAAAAGCACACTTTCACACAGACAGTTTTGCACAGAGATTGATTGTAGTTTGCATTGTGCGTTGCGAGGAAAAGCGATTTATGAGACTGGTTGAGCTTCAGCTTTATTTTACTCCTGTTACTTTTTGCTCTGTTTGTTTGTTTGTTTTTGTGTCTTCTTTAAAGATTGTTGTTGCTCTTTTGATTGTTTTGTTTTAGATTTTCGAAAGTATTATAGTGTTTTTAGTTTTTGTCTGATTTCATAGAAGAGTCCTTTTAGATTAGTAAACTTCTTTTGAATTGGTTGACTCTATTACTTTATAGACTAAACTTTCTTCTGGAATAGTTTAGAAAATCGCATAGGTGGTTGGATCACTTGTTTTAGGTATCTAGTACGTCCATTTAATAAATGAAGTAATTAAAATAAAACCTTTAACAAAACATTAAAATAAGGAGTAGAAACATTGTACATATTTTAAGTATAACTATCATTTGCTTTCCTATTCTAACCAGCACGCTTTTTATGGATGGTTGTTTGGGTATCATTTGCATGTATAGAATGCTTGTTACGGTTTGTATTATAAGCATGAATGTTATAAGTTTTAAATCTTATTATTTGCATAATTTTATTTCAAACGTTACCCTTTCCCGGTGAATGCTTTTCCCTATTACTTGCAACGAACTTTTATTACGTTCCTGTTAGTCTGTGCCCGTTTGAACGGCTTAAACTTTACCTGGAACTGATGTATTTCTTTTTCTGTTCCTCATCTCATGAACCACCATTGCTTGTAGAGTGTGGATGACAAGAAACCACGCATTGTACCTGCGTCCGAGATCAACGGCCACGGTACGCACGGTGAGACGAGGATCAACATCAACGAGGAAACGTACACCTCCTCCCAGGAAGACATCAAGATGCGCACGCAAAAGGAGTCCATTCTGAAGCGCATCCCCGAGGGTGCCGAGGCGACCACCGTGCTGGTCGGTGCGGTAGACTTTCTCGAGCAGCCCACGATCGCCTTCGTCCGGCTGGCGGAGGGCATCCCCATGCCGAGCATCACGGAGGTACCGATCCCGGTGCGCTTCCTGTTCATCCTGCTGGGACCACAAAAGACCGAGCTGGACTACCACGAGGTAGGCCGTTCGATCGCTACGCTCATGTCCAACGAGCATTTCCACGACATCGCCTACAAGGCGGACGATCGCCGGGAGCTGCTGTCCGCCATCAACGAGTTCCTGGACGACTCGATCGTGCTGCCACCGGGCAAATGGGAGCGACAGGCGCTGCTACCCTTCGAGGAGCTCAAGGCGAAGAGTGACATGATCCGGTTGCGCAAGAAGAAAGCCCTGGACGAGAAGATCAAGAGCAAACAGCCTCAGCTGCTGACGAGCGAGGAGGAGAAGAAGCTGCTGGCGGCTAGCGGAGGCGATAGTGGAGG